>CM062755.1:2574794-3174794 GCA_031770325.1 Bolboschoenus planiculmis | reverse complement strand
TTACGTCCCGATATCAAAAAACCAGTTTTGGATTAAGAAAAAATCAAGATTTGAGTCCCGATGCAAAAAACTAGTTTTGGATCAAGAAAATCAAGATTTCAGTCCCGACATCAAAAAACTAGTTTTGAATCAAGAAAATCAAGATTTGAGTCCCGAATGCAAAAAACTAGTTTTGGATCAAGAAAATCAAGATTTCGGTTCCGAACCAAAAAACTAGTTTTGGATCAAGAAAATCAAGATTTCGGTCCCGAAACCAAAAAACTAGTTTTGGATCAAGAAAATCAAGATTTGCGTCCCGATATCAAAAAACTAGTTTTGGATCAAGAAAATCAAGATGTGCGTCCCGATATCAAAAAACCAGTTTTGGATCAAGAAAATCAAGATTTGAGTCCCCATGCAAAAAACTAGTTTTGAATCAAGAAAATCAAGATTTCGTTTCCGAAACCAAAAAACTAGTTTTGGATTAAGAAAATCAAGATTACGGTCCCGAAACCAAAAAACTAGTTTTGGATCAAGAAAATCAAGATTTGAGTCCCGATATCAAAAAACTAGTTTTGGATCAAGAAAATCAAGATTTACGTCCCGATATCAAAAAACCAGTTTTGGATTAAGAAAATCAAGATTTGAGTCCCGATGCAAAAAACTAGTTTTGGATCAAGAAGATCAAGATTTGCGTCCCGATATCAAAAAACCAGTTTTGGATCAAGAAAATCAAGATTTCAGTCCCGACATCAAAAAACTAGTTTTGAATCAAGAAAATCAAGATTTGAGTCCCGAATGCAAAAAACTAGTTTTGGATCAAGAAAATCAAGATTTCGGTTCCGAAACCAAAAAACTAGTTTTGGATTAAGAAAATCAAGATTACGGTCCCGAAACCAAAAAACTAGTTTTGGATCAAGAAAATCAAGATTTGAGTCCCGATATCAAAAAACTAGTTTTGGATCAAGAAAATCAAGATTTACGTCCCGATATCAAAAAACCAGTTTTGGATTAAGAAAATCAAGATTTGAGTCCCGATGCAAAAAACTAGTTTTGGATCAAGAAAATCAAGATTTCGGTCCCGAAACCAAAAAACTAGTTTTGAATCAAGAAAATCAAGATTTGAGTCCCGAATGCAAAAAACTAGTTTTGGATCAAGAAAATCAAGATTTCGGTTCCGAAACCAAAAAACTAGTTTTGGATGAAGAAAATCAAGATTACGGTCCCGAAACCAAAAAACTAGTTTTGGATCAAGAAAATCAAGATTTGCGTCCCGATATCAAAAAACTAGTTTTGGATCAAGAAAATCAAGATGTGCGTCCCGATATCAAAAAACCAGTTTTGGATCAAGAAAATCAAGATTTGAGTCCCCATGCAAAAAACTAGTTTTGAATCAAGAAAATCAAGATTTGAGTCCTAATGCAAAAAACTAGTTTTGGATCAAGAAAATCAAGATTTCGGTCCCGAAACCAAAAAACTAGTTTTGGATCAAGAAAATCAAGATTTGAGTCCCGATATCAAAAAACTAGTTTTGGATCAAGAAGATCAAGATTTGCGTCCCGATATCAAAAAACTAGTTTTGGATCAAGAAAATCAAGATTTACGTCCCGATATCAAAAAACCAGTTTTGGATTAAGAAAATCAAGATTTGAGTCCCGATGCAAAAAACTAGTTTTGGATCAAGAAAATCAAGATTTGCGTCCCGATATCAAAAAACCAGTTTTGGATCAAGAAAATCAAGATTTCAGTCCCGAAACCAAAAAACTAGTTTTGGATCAAGAAAATCAAGATTTCGGTTCCGAAACCAAAAAACTAGTTTTGGATTAAGAAAATCAAGATTACGGTCCCGAAACCAAAAAACTAGTTTTGGATCAAGAAAATCAAGATTTGAGTCCCGATATCAAAAAACTAGTTTTGGATCAAGAAAATCAAGATTTACGTCCCGATATCAAAAAACCAGTTTTGGATTAAGAAAATCAAGATTTGAGTCCCGATGCAAAAAACTAGTTTTGGATCAAGAAAATCAAGATTTCGGTCCCGAAACCAAAAAACTAGTTTTGAATCAAGAAAATCAAGATTTGAGTCCCGAAACCAAAAAACTAGTTTTGGATCAAGAAAATCAAGATTTCGGTTCCGAACCAAAAAACTAGTTTTGGATCAAGAAAATCAAGATTTCGGTCCCGAAACCAAAAAACTAGTTTTGGATCAAGAAAATCAAGATTTGCGTCCCGATATCAAAAAACTAGTTTTGGATCAAGAAAATCAAGATGTGCGTCCCGATATCAAAAAACCAGTTTTGGATCAAGAAAATCAAGATTTGAGTCCCCATGCAAAAAACTAGTTTTGAATCAAGAAAATCAAGATTTGAGTCCTAATGCAAAAAACTAGTTTTGGATCAAGAAAATCAAGATTTCGGTCCCGAAACCAAAAAACTAGTTTTGGATCAAGAAAATCAAGATTTGAGTCCCGATATCAAAAAACTAGTTTTGGATCAAGAAGATCAAGATTTGCGTCCCGATATCAAAAAACTAGTTTTGGATCAAGAAAATCAAGATTTACGTCCCGATATCAAAAAACCAGTTTTGGATTAAGAAAATCAAGATTTGAGTCCCGATGCAAAAAACTAGTTTTGGATCAAGAAAATCAAGATTTCGGTCCCGAAACCAAAAAACTAGTTTTGGATCAAGAAAATCAAGATTTGAGTCCCGATATCAAAAAACTAGTTTTGGATCAAGAAAATCAAGATTTACGTCCCGATATCAAAAAACCAGTTTTGGATTAAGAAAAAATCAAGATTTGAGTCCCGATGCAAAAAACTAGCGAATGCAAAAAACTAGTTTTGGATCAAGAAAATCAAGATTTGAGTCCCGATATCAAAAAACTAGTTTTGGATCAAGAAAATCAAGATTTACGTCCCGATATCAAAAAACCAGTTTTGGATTAAGAAAATCAAGATTTGAGTCCCGATGCAAAAAACTAGTTTTGGATCAAGAAGATCAAGATTTGCGTCCCGATATCAAAAAACCAGTTTTGGATCAAGAAAATCAAGATTTGAGTCCCGATATCAAAAAACTAGTTTTGGATCAAGAAGATCAAGATTTGCGTCCCGATATCAAAAAACCAGTTTTGGATCAAGAAAATAAAGATTTCAGTCCCGATATCAAAAAACTAGTTTTGAATCAAGAAAATCAAGATTTGAGTCCCGAATGCAAAAAACTAGTTTTGGATCAAGAAAATCAAGATTTCGGTTCCGAACCAAAAAACTAGTTTTGGATCAAGAAAATCAAGATTTCGGTCCCGAAACCAAAAAACTAGTTTTGGATCAAGAAAATCAAGATTTGCGTCCCGATATCAAAAAACTAGTTTTGGATCAAGAAAATCAAGATGTGCGTCCCGATATCAAAAAACCAGTTTTGGATCAAGAAAATCAAGATTTGAGTCCCCATGCAAAAAACTAGTTTTGAATCAAGAAAATCAAGATTTCGGTTCCGAAACCAAAAAACTAGTTTTGGATTAAGAAAATCAAGATTACGGTCCCGAAACCAAAAAACTAGTTTTGGATCAAGAAAATCAAGATTTGAGTCCCGATATCAAAAAACTAGTTTTGGATCAAGAAAATCAAGATTTACGTCCCGATATCAAAAAACCAGTTTTGGATTAAGAAAATCAAGATTTGAGTCCCGATGCAAAAAACTAGTTTTGGATCAAGAAGATCAAGATTTGAGTCCCGATATCAAAAAACTAGTTTTGGATCAAGAAGATCAAGATTTGCGTCCCGATATCAAAAAACCAGTTTTGGATCAAGAAAATCAAGATTTCAGTCCCGACATCAAAAAACTAGTTTTGAATCAAGAAAATCAAGATTTGAGTCCCGAATGCAAAAAACTAGTTTTGGATCAAGAAAATCAAGATTTCGGTTCCGAAACCAAAAAACTAGTTTTGGATCAAGAAAATCAAGATTTCGGTCCGAAACCAAAAAACTAGTTTTGGATCAAGAAAATCAAGATTTACGTCCCGATATCAAAAAACCAGTTTTGGATTAAGAAAATCAAGATTTGAGTCCCGATGCAAAAAACTAGTTTTGGATCAAGAAAATCAAGATTTCGGTCCCGAAACCAAAAAACTAGTTTTGAATCAAGAAAATCAAGATTTGAGTCCCGAATGCAAAAAACTAGTTTTGGATCAAGAAAATCAAGATTTCGGTTCCGAAACCAAAAAACTAGTTTTGGATGAAGAAAATCAAGATTACGGTCCCGAAACCAAAAAACTAGTTTTGGATCAAGAAAATCAAGATTTGAGTCCCGATATCAAAAAACCAGTTTTGGATCAAGAAAATCAAGATTTACGTCCCGATATCAAAAAACCAGTTTTGGATTAAGAAAATCAAGATTTGAGTCCCGATGCAAAAAACTAGTTTTGGATCAAGAAAATCAAGATTTCGGTCCCGAAACCAAAAAACTAGTTTTGGATCAAGAAAATCAAGATTTGAGTCCCGATATCAAAAAACTAGTTTTGGATCAAGAAGATCAAGATTTGCGTCCCGATATCAAAAAACCAGTTTTGGATCAAGAAAATCAAGATTTCAGTCCCGACATCAAAAAACTAGTTTTTCATCAAGAAAATCAAGATTTGAGTCCCGAATGCAAAAAACTAGTTTTGGATCAAGAAAATCAAGATTTCGGTTCCGAAACCAAAAAACTAGTTTTGGATTAAGAAAATCAAGATTACGGTCCAGAAACCAAAAAACTAGTTTTGGATCAAGAAAATCAAGATTTGAGTCCCGATATCAAAAAACTAGTTTTGGATCAAGAAAATCAAGATTTACGTCCCGATATCAAAAAACCAGTTTTGGATTAAGAAAAAATCAAGATTTGAGTCCCGATGCAAAAAACTAGTTTTGGATCAAGAAAATCAAGATTTCAGTCCCGACATCAAAAAACTAGTTTTGAATCAAGAAAATCAAGATTTGAGTCCCGAATGCAAAAAACTAGTTTTGGATCAAGAAAATCAAGATTTCGGTTCCGAACCAAAAAACTAGTTTTGGATCAAGAAAATCAAGATTTCGGTCCCGAAACCAAAAAACTAGTTTTGGATCAAGAAAATCAAGATTTGCGTCCCGATATCAAAAAACTAGTTTTGGATCAAGAAAATCAAGATGTGCGTCCCGATATCAAAAAACCAGTTTTGGATCAAGAAAATCAAGATTTGAGTCCCCATGCAAAAAACTAGTTTTGAATCAAGAAAATCAAGATTTGAGTCCTAATGCAAAAAACTAGTTTTGGATCAAGAAAATCAAGATTTCGGTCCCGAAACCAAAAAACTAGTTTTGGATCAAGAAAATCAAGATTTGAGTCCCGATATCAAAAAACTAGTTTTGGATCAAGAAGATCAAGATTTGCGTCCCGATATCAAAAAACTAGTTTTGGATCAAGAAAATCAAGATTTACGTCCCGATATCAAAAAACCAGTTTTGGATTAAGAAAATCAAGATTTGAGTCCCGATGCAAAAAACTAGTTTTGGATCAAGAAAATCAAGATTTCGGTCCCGAAACCAAAAAACTAGTTTTGGATCAAGAAAATCAAGATTTGAGTCCCGATATCAAAAAACTAGTTTTGGATCAAGAAAATCAAGATTTACGTCCCGATATCAAAAAACCAGTTTTGGATTAAGAAAAAATCAAGATTTGAGTCCCGATGCAAAAAACTAGCGAATGCAAAAAACTAGTTTTGGATCAAGAAAATCAAGATTTGAGTCCCGATATCAAAAAACTAGTTTTGGATCAAGAAAATCAAGATTTACGTCCCGATATCAAAAAACCAGTTTTGGATTAAGAAAATCAAGATTTGAGTCCCGATGCAAAAAACTAGTTTTGGATCAAGAAGATCAAGATTTGCGTCCCGATATCAAAAAACCAGTTTTGGATCAAGAAAATCAAGATTTGAGTCCCGATATCAAAAAACTAGTTTTGGATCAAGAAGATCAAGATTTGCGTCCCGATATCAAAAAACCAGTTTTGGATCAAGAAAATAAAGATTTCAGTCCCGATATCAAAAAACTAGTTTTGAATCAAGAAAATCAAGATTTGAGTCCCGAATGCAAAAAACTAGTTTTGGATCAAGAAAATCAAGATTTCGGTTCCGAACCAAAAAACTAGTTTTGGATCAAGAAAATCAAGATTTCGGTCCCGAAACCAAAAAACTAGTTTTGAATCAAGAAAATCAAGATTTGAGTCCCGAATGCAAAAAACTAGTTTTGGATCAAGAAAATCAAGATTTCGGTTCCGAAACCAAAAAACTAGTTTTGGATCAAGAAAATCAAGATTTGAGTCCCGATATCAAAAAACTAGTTTTGGATCAAGAAAATCAAGATTTACGTCCCGATATCAAAAAACCAGTTTTGGATTAAGAAAATCAAGATTTGAGTCCCGATGCAAAAAACTAGTTTTGGATCAAGAAAATCAAGATTTCGGTCCCGAAACCAAAAAACTAGTTTTGGATCAAGAAAATCAAGATTTGAGTCCCGATATCAAAAAACTAGTTTTGGATCAAGAAGATCAAGATTTGCGTCCCGATATCAAAAAACCAGTTTTGGATCAAGAAAATAAAGATTTCAGTCCCGATATCAAAAAACTAGTTTTGAATCAAGAAAATCAAGATTTGAGTCCCGAATGCAAAAAACTAGTTTTGGATCAAGAAAATCAAGATTTCGGTTCCGAACCAAAAAACTAGTTTTGGATCAAGAAAATCAAGATTTCGGTCCCGAAACCAAAAAACTAGTTTTGGATCAAGAAAATCAAGATTTGCGTCCCGATATCAAAAAACTAGTTTTGGATCAAGAAAATCAAGATGTGCGTCCCGATATCAAAAAACCAGTTTTGGATCAAGAAAATCAAGATTTGAGTCCCCATGCAAAAAACTAGTTTTGAATCAAGAAAATCAAGATTTCGGTTCCGAAACCAAAAAACTAGTTTTGGATTAAGAAAATCAAGATTACGGTCCCGAAACCAAAAAACTAGTTTTGGATCAAGAAAATCAAGATTTGAGTCCCGATATCAAAAAATTAGTTTTGGATCAAGAAAATCAAGATTTACGTCCCGATATCAAAAAACCAGTTTTGGATTAAGAAAATCAAGATTTGAGTCCCGATGCAAAAAACTAGTTTTGGATCAAGAAGATCAAGATTTGCGTCCCGATATCAAAAAACCAGTTTTGGATCAAGAAAATCAAGATTTGAGTCCTAATGCAAAAAACTAGTTTTGGATCAAGAAAATCAAGATTTCGGTCCCGAAACCAAAAAACTAGTTTTGGATCAAGAAAATCAAGATTTGAGTCCCGATATCAAAAAACTAGTTTTGGATCAAGAAGATCAAGATTTGCGTCCCGATATCAAAAAACCAGTTTTGGATCAAGAAAATAAAGATTTCAGTCCCGATATCAAAAAACTAGTTTTGAATCAAGAAAATCAAGATTTGAGTCCCGAATGCAAAAAACTAGTTTTGGATCAAGAAAATCAAGATTTCGGTCCCGAAACCAAAAAACTAGTTTTGGATCAAGAAAATCAAGATTTGAGTCCCGATATCAAAAAACTAGTTTTGGATCAAGAAGATCAAGATTTGCGTCCCGATATCAAAAAACCAGTTTTGGATCAAGAAAATAAAGATTTCAGTCCCGATATCAAAAAACTAGTTTTGAATCAAGAAAATCAAGATTTGAGTCCCGAATGCAAAAAACTAGTTTTGGATCAAGAAAATCAAGATTTCGGTTCCGAACCAAAAAACTAGTTTTGGATCAAGAAAATCAAGATTACGGTCCCGAAACCAAAAAACTAGTTTTGGATTAAGAAAATCAAGATTTGAGTCCCGATATCAAAAAACTAGTTTTGGATCAAGAAAATCAAGATTTACGTCCCGATATCAAAAAACCAGTTTTGGATTAAGAAAATCAAGATTTGAGTCCCGATGCAAAAAACTAGTTTTGGATCAAGAAGATCAAGATTTGCGTCCCGATATCAAAAAACCAGTTTTGGATCAAGAAAATCAAGATTTCAGTCCCGACATCAAAAAACTAGTTTTGAATCAAGAAAATCAAGATTTGAGTCCCGAATGCAAAAAACTAGTTTTGGATCAAGAAAATCAAGATTTCGGTTCCGAAACCAAAAAACTAGTTTTGGATTAAGAAAATCAAGATTACGGTCCCGAAACCAAAAAACTAGTTTTGGATCAAGAAAATCAAGATTTGAGTCCCGATATCAAAAAACTAGTTTTGGATCAAGAAAATCAAGATTTACGTCCCGATATCAAAAAACCAGTTTTGGATTAAGAAAATCAAGATTTGAGTCCCGATGCAAAAAACTAGTTTTGGATCAAGAAAATCAAGATTTCGGTCCCGAAACCAAAAAACTAGTTTTGAATCAAGAAAATCAAGATTTGAGTCCCGAATGCAAAAAACTAGTTTTGGATCAAGAAAATCAAGATTTCGGTTCCGAAACCAAAAAACTAGTTTTGGATGAAGAAAATCAAGATTACGGTCCCGAAACCAAAAAACTAGTTTTGGATCAAGAAAATCAAGATTTGAGTCCCGATATCAAAAAACTAGTTTTGGATCAAGAAAATCAAGATTTACGTCCCGATATCAAAAAACCAGTTTTGGATTAAGAAAATCAAGATTTGAGTCCCGAAACCAAAAAATTAGTTTTGGATCAAGAAAATCAAGATTTCGGTCCCGAAACCAAAAAACTAGTTTTGGATCAAGAAAATCAAGATTTGAGTCCCGATATCAAAAAACTAGTTTTGGATCAAGAAGATCAAGATTTGCGTCCCGATATCAAAAAACCAGTTTTGGATCAAGAAAATCAAGATTTCAGTCCCGACATCAAAAAACTAGTTTTTAATCAAGAAAATCAAGATTTGAGTCCCGAATGCAAAAAACTAGTTTTGGATCAAGAAAATCAAGATTTCGGTTCCGAAACCAAAAAACTAGTTTTGGATTAAGAAAATCAAGATTACGGTCCCGAAACCAAAAAACTAGTTTTGGATCAAGAAAATCAAGATTTGAGTCCCGATATCAAAAAACTAGTTTTCGATCAAGAAAATCAAGATTTACGTCCCGATATCAAAAAACCAGTTTTGGATCAAGAAAATCAAGATTTGAGTCCTAATGCAAAAAACTAGTTTTGGATCAAGAAAATCAAGATTTCGGTCCCGAAACCAAAAAACTAGTTTTGGATCAAGAAAATCAAGATTTGAGTCCCGATATCAAAAAACTAGTTTTGGATCAAGAAGATCAAGATTTGCGTCCCGATATCAAAAAACCAGTTTTGGATCAAGAAAATAAAGATTTCAGTCCCGATATCAAAAAACTAGTTTTGAATCAAGAAAATCAAGATTTGAGTCCCGAATGCAAAAAACTAGTTTTGGATCAAGAAAATCAAGATTTCGGTTCCGAACCAAAAAACTAGTTTTGGATCAAGAAAATCAAGATTTCGGTCCCGAAACCAAAAAACTAGTTTTGGATCAAGAAAATCAAGATTTGCGTCCCGATATCAAAAAACTAGTTTTGGATCAAGAAAATCAAGATGTGCGTCCCGATATCAAAAAACCAGTTTTGGATCAAGAAAATCAAGATTTGAGTCCCCATGCAAAAAACTAGTTTTGAATCAAGAAAATCAAGATTTCGTTTCCGAAACCAAAAAACTAGTTTTGGATTAAGAAAATCAAGATTACGGTCCCGAAACCAAAAAACTAGTTTTGGATCAAGAAAATCAAGATTTGAGTCCCGATATCAAAAAACTAGTTTTGGATCAAGAAAATCAAGATTTACGTCCCGATATCAAAAAACCAGTTTTGGATTAAGAAAATCAAGATTTGAGTCCCGATGCAAAAAACTAGTTTTGGATCAAGAAGATCAAGATTTGCGTCCCGATATCAAAAAACCAGTTTTGGATCAAGAAAATCAAGATTTCAGTCCCGACATCAAAAAACTAGTTTTGAATCAAGAAAATCAAGATTTGAGTCCCGAATGCAAAAAACTAGTTTTGGATCAAGAAAATCAAGATTTCGGTTCCGAAACCAAAAAACTAGTTTTGGATTAAGAAAATCAAGATTACGGTCCCGAAACCAAAAAACTAGTTTTGGATCAAGAAAATCAAGATTTGAGTCCCGATATCAAAAAACTAGTTTTGGATCAAGAAAATCAAGATTTACGTCCCGATATCAAAAAACCAGTTTTGGATTAAGAAAATCAAGATTTGAGTCCCGATGCAAAAAACTAGTTTTGGATCAAGAAAATCAAGATTTCGGTCCCGAAACCAAAAAACTAGTTTTGAATCAAGAAAATCAAGATTTGAGTCCCGAATGCAAAAAACTAGTTTTGGATCAAGAAAATCAAGATTTCGGTTCCGAAACCAAAAAACTAGTTTTGGATGAAGAAAATCAAGATTACGGTCCCGAAACCAAAAAACTAGTTTTGGATCAAGAAAATCAAGATTTGAGTCCCGATATCAAAAAACTAGTTTTCGATCAAGAAAATCAAGATTTACGTCCCGATATCAAAAAACCAGTTTTGGATTAAGAAAATCAAGATTTGAGTCCCGATGCAAAAAACTAGTTTTGGATCAAGAAAATCAAGATTTCGGTTCCGAAACCAAAAAACTAGTTTTGGATCAAGAAAATCAAGATTTGAGTCCCGATATCAAAAAACTAGTTTTGGATCAAGAAGATCAAGATTTGCGTCCCGATATCAAAAAACCAGTTTTGGATCAAGAAAATCAAGATTTCAGTCCCGACATCAAAAAACTAGTTTTTAATCAAGAAAATCAATATTTGAGTCCCGAATGCAAAAAACTAGTTTCGGATCAAGAAAATCAAGATTTCGGTTCCGAAACCAAAAAACTAGTTTTGGATTAAGAAAATCAAGATTACGGTCCCGAAACCAAAAAATTAGTTTTGGATCAAGAAAATCAAGATTTGAGTCCCGATATCAAAAAACTAGTTTTGGATCAAGAAAATCAAGATTTACGTCCCGATATCAAAAAACCAGTTTTGGATTAAGAAAATCAAGATTTGAGTCCCGATGCAAAAAACTAGTTTTGGATCAAGAAAATCAAGATTTCGGTCCCGAAACCAAAAAACTAGTTTTGGATCAAGAAAATCAAGATTTGAGTCCCGATATCAAAAAACTAGTTTTGGATCAAGAAAATCAAGATTTACGTCCCGATATCAAAAAACCAGTTTTGGATTAAGAAAATCAAGATTTGAGTCCCGATGCAAAAAACTAGTTTTGGATCAAGAAAATCAAGATTTCGGTCCCGAAACCAAAAAACTAGTTTTGAATCAAGAAAATCAAGATTTGAGTCCCGAATGCAAAAAACTAGTTTTGGATCAAGAAAATCAAGATTTCGCTTCCGAAACCAAAAAACTAGTTTTGGATGAAGAAAATCAAGATTACGGTCCCGAAACCAAAAAACTAGTTTTGGATCAAGAAAATCAAGATTTGAGTCCCGATATCAAAAAACTAGTTTTGGATCAAGAAAATCAAGATTTACGTCCCGATATCAAAAAACCAGTTTTGGATTAAGAAAATCAAGATTTGAGTCCCGATGCAAAAAACTAGTTTTGGATCAAGAAAATCAAGATTTCGGTCCCGAAACCAAAAAACTAGTTTTGGATCAAGAAAATCAAGATTTGAGTCCCGATATCAAAAAACTAGTTTTGGATCAAGAAGATCAAGATTTGCGTCCCGATATCAAAAAACCAGTTTTGGATCAAGAAAATCAAGATTTCAGTCCCGACATCAAAAAACTAGTTTTTAATCAAGAAAATCAATATTTGAGTCCCGAATGCAAAAAACTAGTTTTGGATCAAGAAAATCAAGATTTCGGTTCCGAAACCAAAAAACTAGTTTTGGATTAAGAAAATCAAGATTACGGTCCCGAAACCAAAAAATTAGTTTTGGATCAAGAAAATCAAGATTTGAGTCCCGATATCAAAAAACTAGTTTTGGATCAAGAAAATCAAGATTTACGTCCCGATATCAAAAAACCAGTTTTGGATTAAGAAAATCAAGATTTGAGTCCCGATGCAAAAAACTAGTTTTGGATCAAGAAAATCAAGATTTCGGTCCCGAAACCAAAAAACTAGTTTTGGATCAAGAAAATCAAGATTTGAGTCCCGATATCAAAAAACTAGTTTTGGATCAAGAAAATCAAGATTTACGTCCCGATATCAAAAAACCAGTTTTGGATTAAGAAAAAATCAAGATTTGAGTCCCGATGCAAAAAACTAGCGAATGCAAAAAACTAGTTTTGGATCAAGAAAATCAAGATTTCGGTTCCGAAACCAAAAAACTAGTTTTGGATTAAGAAAATCAAGATTACGGTCCCGAAACCAAAAAACTAGTTTTGGATCAAGAAAATCAAGATTTGAGTCCCGATATCAAAAAACTAGTTTTGGATCAAGAAAATCAAGATTTTCGTCCCGATATCAAAAAACCAGTTTTGGATTAAGAAAAAATCAAGATTTGAGTCCCGATGCAAAAAACTAGTTTTGGATCAAGAAAATCAAGATTTCGGTCCCGAAACCAAAAAACTAGTTTTGGATCAAGAAAATCAAGATTTGAGTCCCGATATCAAAAAACTAGTTTTGGATCAAGAATATCAAGATTTGCGTCCCGATATCAAAAAACCAGTTTTGGATCAAGAAAATCAAGATTTCAGTCCCGACATCAAAAAACTAGTTTTGAATCAAGAAAATCAAGATTTGAGTCCCGAATGCAAAAAACTAGTTTTGGATCAAGAAAATCAAGATTTCGGTTCCGAAACCAAAAAACTAGTTTTGGATCAAGAAAATCAAGATTTCGGTCCCGAAACCAAAAAACTAGTTTTGAATCAAGAAAATCAAGATTTGAGTCCCGAATGCAAAAAACTAGTTTTGGATCAAGAAAATCAAGATTTCGGTTCCGAAACCAAAAAACTAGTTTTGGATCAAGAAAATCAAGATTTGAGTCCCGATATCAAAAAACTAGTTTTGGATCAAGAAAATCAAGATTTACGTCCCGATATCAAAAAACCAGTTTTGGATTAAGAAAATCAAGATTTGAGTCCCGATGCAAAAAACTAGTTTTGGATCAAGAAGATCAAGATTTGCGTCCCGATATCAAAAAACCAGTTTTGGATCAAGAAAATCAAGATTTCAGTCCCGACATCAAAAAACTAGTTTTGAATCAAGAAAATCAAGATTTGAGTCCCGAATGCAAAAAACTAGTTTTGGATCAAGAAAATCAAGATTTCGGTTCCGAAACCAAAAAACTAGTTTTGGATTAAGAAAATCAAGATTTCGGTCCCGAAACCAAAAAACTAGTTTTGGATCAAGAAAATCAAGATTTGAGTCCCGATATCAAAAAACTAGTTTTGGATCAAGAAGATCAAGATTTGCGTCCCGATATCAAAAAACCAGTTTTGGATCAAGAAAATCAAGATTTCAGTCCCGACATCAAAAAACTAGTTTTTAATCAAGAAAATCAAGATTTGAGTCCCGAATGCAAAAAACTAGTTTTGGATCAAGAAAATCAAGATTTCGGTTCCGAAACCAAAAAACTAGTTTTGGATTAAGAAAATCAAGATTACGGTCCCGAAACCAAAAAACTAGTTTTGGATCAAGAAAATCAAGATTTGAGTCCCGATATCAAAAAACTAGTTTTGGATCAAGAAAATCAAGATTTACGTTCCGATATCAAAAAACCAGTTTTGGATTAAGAAAAAATCAAGATTTGAGTCCCGATGCAAAAAACTAGTTTTGGATCAAGAAAATCAAGATTTCGGTCCCGAAACCAAAAAACTAGTTTTGGATCAAGAAAATCAAGATTTGAGTCCCGATATCAAAAAACTAGTTTTGGATCAAGAAGATCAAGATTTGCGTCCCGATATCAAAAAACCAGTTTTGGATCAAGAAAATCAAGATTTCAGTCCCGACATCAAAAAACTAGTTTTGAATCAAGAAAATCAAGATTTGAGTCCCGAATGCAAAAAACTAGTTTTGGATCAAGAAAATCAAGATTTCGGTTCCGAAACCAAAAAACTAGTTTTGGATCAAGAAAATCAAGATTTCGGTCCCGAAACCAAAAAACTAGTTTTGCATCAAGAAAATCAAGATTTGAGTCCCGAATGCAAAAAACTAGTTTTGGATCAAGAAAATCAAGATTTCGGTTCCGAAACCAAAAAACTAGTTTTGGATCAAGAAAATCAAGATTTGAGTCCCGATATCAAAAAACTAGTTTTGGATCAAGAAAATCAAGATTTACGTCCCGATATCAAAAAACCAGTTTTGGATTAAGAAAATCAAGATTTGAGTCCCGATGCAAAAAACTAGTTTTGGATCAAGAAGATCAAGATTTGCGTCCCGATATCAAAAAACCAGTTTTGGATCAAGAAAATAAAGATTTCAGTCCCGACATCAAAAAACTAGTTTTGAATCAAGAAAATCAAGATTTGAGTCCCGAATGCAAAAAACTAGTTTTGGATCAAGAAAATCAAGATTTCGGTTCCGAAACCAAAAAACTAGTTTTGGATCAAGAAAATCAAGATTACGGTCCCGAAACCAAAAAACTAGTTTTGGATCAAGAAAATCAAGATTTGAGTCCCGATATCAAAAAACTAGTTTTGGATCAAGAAAATCAAGATTTACGTCCCGATATCAAAAAACCAGTTTTGGATTAAGAAAATCAAGATTTGAGTCCCGATGCAAAAAACTAGTTTTGGATCAAGAAAATCAAGATTTCGGTCCCGAAACCAAAAAACTAGTTTTGGATCAAGAAAATCAAGATTTGAGTCCCGATATCAAAAAACTAGTTTTGGATCAAGAAGATCAAGATTTGCGTCCCGATATCAAAAAACCAGTTTTGGATCAAGAAAATCAAGATTTGCGTCCCGATATCAAAAAACCAGTTTTGAATCAAGAAAATCAAGATTTGAGTCCCGAATGCAAAAAACTAGTTTTGGATCAAGAAAATCAAGATTTCGGTTCCGAAACCAAAAAACTAGTTTTGGATTAAGAAAATCAAGATTTCGGTCCCGAAACCAAAAAACTAGTTTTGGATCAAGAAAATCAAGATTTGAGTCCCGATATCAAAAAACTAGTTTTGGATCAAGAAGATCAAGATTTGCGTCCCGATATCAAAAAACCAGTTTTGGATCAAGAAAATCAAGATTTGCGTCCCGATATCAAAAAACCAGTTTTGGATCAAGAAAATCAAGATTTGCGTCCCGATATCAAAAAACCAGTTTTGGATCAAGAAAATCAAGATTTGCGTCCCGATATCAAAAAACGAGTTTTGGATCAAGAAAATCAAGATTTGCGTCCCGATATCAAAAAACCAGTTTTGGATCAAGAAAATCAAGATTTGCGTCCCGATATCAAAAAACCAGTTTTGGATCAAGAAAATCAAGATTTGCGTCCCGATATCAAAAAACCAGTTTTGGATCAAGAAAATCAAGATTTCCGTCCCGATATCAAAAAACCAGTTTTGGATCAAGAAAATCAAGATTTGAGTCCCGATATCAAAAAACCAGTTTTGGATCAAGAAAATCAAGATTTCCGTCCCGATATCAAAAAACCACTTATGGATTAAGAAAATCAAGATTTGAGTCCGAAACCAAAAAACGAGTTTTGGATCAAGAGAATCAAGATTTGCGTCCCGATATCAAAAAACCAGTTTTGGATCAAGAAAATCAAGATTTCCTTTCCAATATCAAAAAACCAGTTTTGGATCAAGAAAATCAATATTAGCGTCCCGATATCAAAAAACGAGTTTTGGATCAAGAAAATCAAGATTTGCGTCCCGATATCAAAAAACCAGTTTTGGATCAAGAAAATCAAGATTTGCGTCCCGATATCAAATAACCAGTTTTGGATCAAGAAAATCAAGATTTCCCTCCCGATATCAAAAAACCAGTTTTGGATCAAGAAAATCAAGATTTCCCTCCCGATATCAAAAAACCAGTTTTGGATCAAGAAAATCAATATTTGCGTTCCGATATCAAAAAACCAGTTTTGGATCAAGAAAATCAAGATTTGCGTCCCGATATCAAAAAACCAGTTTTGGATCAAGAAAATCAAGATTTCCGTCCCGATATCAAAAAACCAGTTTTGGATCAAGAAAATCAAGATTTGAGTCCGAATGCAAAAAACTAGTTTTGGATCAAGAAAATCAAGATTTGCGTCCCGATATCAAAAAACCAGTTTTGGATCAAGAAAATCAAGATTTCCGTCCCGATATCAAAAAACCAGTTTTGGATCAAGAAAATCAAGATTTGAGTCCGAATGCAAAAAACTAGTTTTGGATCAAGAAAATCAAGATTTCGGTCCCGAAACCAAAAAACGAGTTTTGGATCAAGAAAATCAAGATTTGCGTCCCGATATCAAAAAACCAGTTTTGGATCAAGAAAATCAAGATTTCCGTCCCGATATCAAAAAACCACTTTTGGATTAAGAAAATCAAGATTTGAGTCCGAAACCAAAAAACGAGTTTTGGATCAAGAAAATCAAGATTTGCGTCCCGATATCAAAAAACCAGTTTTGGATCAAGAAAATCAAGATTTGCGTCCCGATATCAAAAAACCAGTTTTGGATCAAGAAAATCAAGATTTGCGTCCGATATCAAAAAACCAGTTTTGGATCAAGAAAATCAAGATTTCCGTCCCGATATCAAAAAACCAGTTTTGGATCAAGAAAATCATGATTTGAGTCCGAATGCAAAAAACTAGTTTTGGATCAAGAAAATCAAGATTTCGGTCCCGAAACCAAAAAACGAGTTTTGGATCAAGAAAATCAAGATTTGCGTCCCGATATCAAAAAACCAGTTTTGGATCAAGACAATAAAGATTTGAGTCCCGATATCAAAAAACCAGTTTTGGATCAAGAAAATCAAGATTTCCGTCCCGATATCAAAAAACCACTTATGGATTAAGAAAATCAAGATTTGAGTCCGAAACCAAAAAACGAGTTTTGGATCAAGAAAATCAAGATTTCCGTCCCGATATCAAAAAACCAGTTTTGGATCAAGAAAATCAATATTAGCGTCCCGATATCAAAAAACGAGTTTTGGATCAAGAAAATCAAGATTTGCGTCCCGATATCAAAAAACCAGTTTTGGATCAAGAAAATCAAGATTTGCGTCCCGATATCAAATAACCAGTTTTGGATCAAGAAAATCAAGATTTCCCTCCCGATATCAAAAAACCAGTTTTGGATCAAGAAAATCAAGATTTCCCTCCCGATATCAAAAAACCAGTTTTGGATCAAGAAAATCAATATTTGCGTTCCGATATCAAAAAACCAGTTTTGGATCAAGAAAATCAAGATTTGCGTCCCGATATCAAAAAACCAGTTTTGGATCAAGAAAATCAAGATTTCCGTCCCGATATCAAAAAACCAGTTTTGGATCAAGAAAATCAAGATTTGAGTCCGAATGCAAAAAACTAGTTTTGGATCAAGAAAATCAAGATTTGCGTCCCGATATCAAAAAACCAGTTTTGGATCAAGAAAATCAAGATTTCCGTCCCGATATCAAAAAACCAGTTTTGGATCAAGAAAATCAAGATTTGAGTCCGAATGCAAAAAACTAGTTTTGGATCAAGAAAATCAAGATTTCGGTCCCGAAACCAAAAAACGAGTTTTGGATCAAGAAAATCAAGATTTGCGTCCCGATATCAAAAAACCAGTTTTGGATCAAGAAAATCAAGATTTCCGTCCCGATATCAAAAAACCACTTTTGGATTAAGAAAATCAAGATTTGAGTCCGAAACCAAAAAACGAGTTTTGGATCAAGAAAATCAAGATTTGCGTCCCGATATCAAAAAACCAGTTTTGGATCAAGAAAATCAAGATTTGCGTCCCGATATCAAAAAACCAGTTTTGGATCAAGAAAATCAAGATTTGCGTCCGATATCAAAAAACCAGTTTTGGATCAAGAAAATCAAGATTTCCGTCCCGATATCAAAAAACCAGTTTTGGATCAAGAAAATCATGATTTGAGTCCGAATGCAAAAAACTAGTTTTGGATCAAGAAAATCAAGATTTCGGTCCCGAAACCAAAAAACGAGTTTTGGATCAAGAAAATCAAGATTTGCGTCCCGATATCAAAAAACCAGTTTTGGATCAAGACAATAAAGATTTGAGTCCCGATATCAAAAAACCAGTTTTGGATCAAGAAAATCAAGATTTCCGTCCCGATATCAAAAAACCACTTATGGATTAAGAAAATCAAGATTTGAGTCCGAAACCAAAAAACGAGTTTTGGATCAAGAAAATCAAGATTTGCGTCCCGATATCAAAAAACCAGTTTTGGATCAAGAAAATCAAGATTTGCGTCCCGATATCAAAAAACCAGTTTTGGATCAAGAAAATCAAGATTTGCGTCCCGATATCAAAAAACGAGTTTTGGATCAAGAAAATCAAGATTTGCGTCCCGATATCAAAAAACCAGTTTTGGATCAAGAAAATCAAGATTTGCGTCCCGATATCAAAAAACCAGTTTTGGATCAAGAAAATCAAGATTTGCGTCCCGATATCAAAAAACCAGTTTTGGATCAAGAAAATCAAGATTTCCGTCCCGATATCAAAAAACCAGTTTTGGATCAAGAAAATCAAGATTTGAGTCCCGATATCAAAAAACCAGTTTTGGATCAAGAAAATCAAGATTTGCGTCCGATATCAAAAAACCAGTTTTGGATCAAGAAAATCAAGATTTCCGTCCCGATATCAAAAAACCAGTTTTGGATCAAGAAAATCATGATTTGAGTCCGAATGCAAAAAACTAGTTTTGGATCAAGAAAATCAATATTTCGGTCCCGAAACCAAGAAACGAGTTTTGGATCAAGAAAATCAAGATTTGCGTCCCGATATCAAAAAACCAGTTTTGGATCAAGACAATAAAGATTTGAGTCCCGATATCAAAAAACCAGTTTTGGATCAAGAAAATCAAGATTTCCGTCCCGATATCAAAAAACCACTTATGGATTAAGAAAATCAAGATTTGAGTCCGAAACCAAAAAACGAGTTTTGGATCAAGAAAATCAAGATTTGCGTCCCGATATCAAAAAACCAGTTTTGGATCAAGAAAATCAAGATTTGCGTCCCGATATCAAAAAACCAGTTTTGGATCAAGAAAATCAAGATTTGCGTCCCGATATCAAAAAACGAGTTTTGGATCAAGAAAATCAAGATTTGCGTCCCGATATCAAAAAACCAGTTTTGGATCAAGAAAATCAAGATTTGCGTCCCGATATCAAAAAACCAGTTTTGGATCAAGAAAATCAAGATTTGCGTCCCGATATCAAAAAACCAGTTTTGGATCAAGAAAATCAAGATTTGCGTCCGATATCAAAAAACCAGTTTTGGATCAAGAAAATCAAGATTTCCGTCCCGATATCAAAAAACCAGTTTTGGATCAAGAAAATCATGATTTGAGTCCGAATGCAAAAAACTAGTTTTGGATCAAGAAAATCAATATTTCGGTCCCGAAACCAAGAAACGAGTTTTGGATCAAGAAAATTAAGATTTGCGTCCCGATATCAAAAAACCAGTTTTGGATCAAGACAATAAAGATTTGAGTCCCGATATCAAAAAACCAGTTTTGGATCAAGAAAATCAAGATTTCCGTCCCGATATCAAAAAACCACTTATGGATTAAGAAAATCAAGATTTGAGTCCGAAACCAAAAAACGAGTTTTGGATCAAGAAAATCAAGATTTGCGTCCCGATATCAAAAAACCAGTTTTGGATCAAGAAAATCAAGATTTGCGTCCCGATATCAAAAAACGAGTTTTGGATCAAGAAAATCAAGATTTGCGTCCCGATATCAAAAAACGAGTTTTGGATCAAGAAAATCAAGATTTGCGTCCCGATATCAAAAAACCAGTTTTGGATCAAGAAAATCAAGATTTGCGTCCCGATATCAAAAAACCAGTTTTGGATCAAGAAAATCAAGATTTGCGTCCCGATATCAAAAAACCAGTTTTGGATCAAGAAAATCAAGATTTCCGTCCCGATATCAAAAAACCAGTTTTGGATCAAGAAAATCAAGATTTGAGTCCCGATATCAAAAAACCAGTTTTGGATCAAGAAAATCAAGATTTCCGTCCCGATATCAAAAAACCACTTATGGATTAAGAAAATCAAGATTTGAGTCCGAAACCAAAAAACGAGTTTTGGATCAAGAGAATCAAGATTTGCGTCCCGATATCAAAAAACCAGTTTTGGATCAAGAAAATCAAGATTTGCGTCCCGATATCAAAAAACCAGTTTTGGATCAAGAAAATCAAGATTTCCTTTCCAATATCAAAAAACCAGTTTTGGATCAAGAAAATCAATATTAGCGTCCCGATATCAAAAAACGAGTTTTGGATCAAGAAAATCAAGATTTGCGTCCCGATATCAAAAAACCAGTTTTGGATCAAGAAAATCAAGATTTGCGTCCCGATATCAAATAACCAGTTTTGGATCAAGAAAATCAAGATTTCCCTCCCGATATCAAAAAACCAGTTTTGGATCAAGAAAATCAAGATTTCCCTCCCGATATCAAAAAACCAGTTTTGGATCAAGAAAATCAATATTTGCGTTCCGATATCAAAAAACCAGTTTTGGATCAAGAAAATCAAGATTTGCGTCCCGATATCAAAAAACCAGTTTTGGATCAAGAAAATCAAGATTTCCGTCCCGATATCAAAAAACCAGTTTTGGATCAAGAAAATCAAGATTTGAGTCCGAATGCAAAAAACTAGTTTTGGATCAAGAAAATCAAGATTTCGGTCCCGATATCAAAAAACCAGTTTTGGATCAAGAAAATCAAGATTTGCGTCCCGATATCAAAAAACCAGTTTTGGATCAAGAAAATCAAGATTTGCGTCCCGATATCAAAAAACCAGTTTTGGATCAAGAAAATCAAGATTTCCGTCCCGATATCAAAAAACCAGTTTTGGATCAAGAAAATCAAGATTTGAGTCCGAATGCAAAAAACTAGTTTTGGATCAAGAAAATCAAGATTTCGGTCCCGAAACCAAAAAACGAGTTTTGGATCAAGAAAATGAAGATTTGCGTCCCGATATCAAAAAACCAGTTTTGGATCAAGAAAATCAAGATTTCCGTCCCGATATCAAAAAACCACTTTTGGATTAAGAAAATCAAGATTTGAGTTCGAAACCAAAAAACGAGTTTTGGATCAAGAAAATCAAGATTTGCGTCCCGATATCAAAAAACCAGTTTTGGATCAAGAAAATCAAGATTTGCGTCCCGATATCAAAAAACCAGTTTTGGATCAAGAAAATCAAGATTTCCTTTCCAATATCAAAAAACCAGTTTTGGATCAAGAAAATCAATATTAGCGTCCCGATATCAAAAAACCAGTTTTGGATCAAGAAAATCAAGATTTGCGTCCCGATATCAAAAATCCAGTTTTGGATCAAGAAAATCAAGATTTGAGTCCGAATGCAAAAAACTAGTTTTGGATCAAGAAAATCAATATTTCGGTCCCGAAACCAAGAAACGAGTTTTGGATCAAGAAAATCAAGATTTGCGTCCCGATATCAAAAAACCAGTTTTGGATCAAGACAATAAAGATTTGAGTCCCGATATCAAAAAACCAGTTTTGGATCAAGAAAATCAAGATTTCCGTCCCGATATCAAAAAACCACTTATGGATTAAGAAAATCAAGATTTGAGTCCGAAACCAAAAAACGAGTTTTGGATCAAGAAAATCAAGATTTGCGTCCCGATATCAAAAAACCAGTTTTGGATCAAGAAAATCAAGATTTGCGTCCCGATATCAAAAAACCAGTTTTGGATCAAGAAAATCAAGATTTGCGTCCCGATATCAAAAAACCAGTTTTGGATCAAGAAAATCAAGATTTCCGTCCCGATATCAAAAAACCACTTTTGGATTAAGAAAATCAAGATTTGAGTCCGAAACCAAAAAACGAGTTTTGGATCAAGAGAATCAAGATTTGCGTCCCGATATCAAAAAACCAGTTTTGGATCAAGAAAATCAAGATTTGCGTCCCGATATCAAAAAACCAGTTTTGGATCAAGAAAATCAAGATTTCCTTTCCAATATCAAAAAACCAGTTTTGGATCAAGAAAATCAATATTAGCGTCCCGATATCAAAAAACCAGTTTTGGATCAAGAAAATCAAGATTTGCGTCCCGATATCAAAAATCCAGTTTTGGATCAAGAAAATCAAGATTTGAGTCCGAATGCAAAAAACTAGTTTTGGATCAAGAAAATCAATATTTCGGTCCCGAAACCAAGAAACGAGTTTTGGATCAAGAAAATCAAGATTTGCGTCCCGATATCAAAAAACCAGTTTTGGATCAAGAAAATCAAGATTTCCTTTCCGATATCAAAAAACCAGTTTTGGATCAAGAAAATCAATATTAGCGTCCCGATATCAAAAAACCAGTTTTGGATCAAGAAAATCAAGATTTGCGTCCCGATATCAAAAAACCAGTTTTGGATCAAGACAATCAAGATTTGAGTCCCGATATCAAAAAACCAGTTTTGGATCAAGAAAATCAAGATTTCCGTCCCGATATCAAAAAACCACTTATGGATTAAGAAAATCAAGATTTGAGTCCGAAACCAAAAAACGAGTTTTGGATCAAGAAAATCAAGATTTGCGTCCCGATATCAAAAAACGAGTTTTGGATCAAGAAAATCAAGATTTGCGTCCCGATATCAAAAAACCAGTTTTGGATCAAGAAAATCAAGATTTGCGTCCCGATATCAAAAAATCAGTTTTGGATCAAGAAAAATCAAGATTTCGGTCCCGATATCAAAAAACCAGTTTTGGATCAAGAAAATCAAGATTTGCTTCCCGATATCAAAAAACCAGTTTTGGATCAAGAAAATCAAGATTTCCGTCCCGATATCAAAAAACCAGTTTTGGATCAAGAAAATCAAGATTTGAGTCCGAATGCAAAAAACTAGTTTTGGATCAAGAAAATCAAGATTTCGGTCCCGAAACCAAAAAACGAGTTTTGGATCAAGAAAATCAAGATTTGCGTCCCGATATCAAAAAACCAGTTTTGGATCAAGAAAATCAAGATTGGCGTCCCGATATCAAAAAACCAGTTTTGGATCAAGAAAATCAAGATTTCCCTCCCGATATCAAAAAACCAGTTTTGGATCAAGAAAATCAATATTTGCGTTCCAATATCAAAAAACCAGTTTTGGATCAAGAAAATCAAGATTTGCGTCCCGATATCAAAAAACCAGTTTTGGATCAAGAAAATCAAGATTTGCGTCCCGATATCAAAAAACCAGTTTTGGATCAAGAAAATCAAGATTTGAGTCCGAATGCAAAAAACCAGTTTTGGATCCAGAAAATCAAGATTTGCGTCCCGATATCAAAAAACCAGTTTTGGATCAAGAAAATCAAGATTTCCGTCCCGATATCAAAAAACCAGTTTTGGATCAAGAAAATCAAGATTTGAGTCCGAATGCAAAAAACTAGTTTTGGATCAAGAAAATCAAGATTTCGGTCCCGAAACCAAAAAACGAGTTTTGGATCAAGAAAATCAAGATTTGCGTCCCGATATCAAAAAACCAGTTTTGGATCAAGAAAATCAAGATTTGCGTCCCGATATCAAAAAACCAGTTTTGGATCAAGAAAATCAAGATTTCCGTCCCGATATCAAAAAACCACTTTTGGATTAAGAAAATCAAGATTTGAGTCCGAAACCAAAAAACGAGTTTTGGATCAAGAAAATCAAGATTTGCGTCCCGATATCAAAAAACCAGTTTTGGATCAAGAAAATCAAGATTTGCGTCCCCATATCAAAAAACCAGTTTTGGATCAAGAAAATCAATATTTGAGTCCGAATGCAAAAAACCAGTTTTGGATCAAGAAAATCAAGATTTGCGTCCCGATATCAAAAAACCAGTTTTGGATCAAGAAAATCAAGATTTCCGTCCCGATATCAAAAAACCAGTTTTGGATCAAGAAAATCAAGATTTGCATGCCGATATCAAAAAACCAGTTTTGGATCAAGAAAATCAAGATTTGCGTCCCGATATCAAAAAACCAGTTTTGGATCAAGAAAATCAAGATTTGCATGCCGATATCAAAAAACCAGTTTTGGATCAAGAAAATCAAGATTTCCCTCCCGATATCAAAAAACCAGTTTTGGATTAAGAAAATCAAGATTTGAGTCCGAAACCAAAAAACGAGTTTTGGATCAAGAAAATCAAGATTTGCGTCCCGATATCAAAAAACGAGTTTTGGATCAAGAAAATCAAAATTTGCGTCCCCATATCAAAAAACCAGTTTTGGATGAAGAAAATCAAGATTTGCGTCCCCATATCAAAAAACCAGTTTTGGATCAAGAAAATCAAGATTTCCGTCCCGATATCAAAAAAAAGAAAATCAAGATTTGCGTCCATATATCAAAAAACCAGTTTTGGATCAAGAAAATCAAGATTTCCGTTCCGATATCAAAAAACTAGTTTTGAATCAAGAAAATCAAGATTTGAGTCCCGAATGCAAAAAACTAGTTTTGGATAAAAAAAAATCAAGAGTTCGGTCCCGAAACCAAAAAACTAGTTTTGAATCAAGAAAATCAAGATTTGAGTCCCGATATCAAAAAACAGTTTTGGATCAAGAAAATCAAGATTTGCGTCCCGATATCAAAAAACCAGTTTTGGATCAAGAAAATCAAGATTTCCGTCCCGATATCAAAAAACCACTTTTGGATTAAGAAAATCAAGATTTGAGTCCCGATATCAAAAAACCACTTTTGGATCAAGAAAATCAAAATTTCCGTTCCGATATCAAAAAAAAGAAAATCAAGATTTGCGTCCCGATATCAAAAAACCAGTTTTGGATCAAGAAAATCAAGATTTCCGTCCCGATATCAAAAAACTAGTTTTGAATCAAGAAAATCAAGATTTGAGTCCCGATATCAAAAAACAGTTTTGGATCAAGAAAATCAAGATTTGCGTCGCGATATCAAAAAACCAGTTTTGGATCAAGAAAATCAAGATTTGAGTCTCGATATCAAAAAACCAGTTTTGGATCAAGAAAAATCAAGATTTCGGTCCCGATATCAAAAAACCAGTTTTGGATCAATAAAATCAGGAATTGCGTCCCGATATCAAAAAACCAGTTTTGGATCAAGAAAATCAAGATTTCCGTCCCGATATCAAAAAACCAGTTTTGGATCAAGAAAATCAAGATTTGAGTCCGAATGCAAAAAACTAGTTTTGGATCAAGAAAATCAAGATTTCGGTCCCGAAACCAAAAAACGAGTTTTGGATCAAGAAAATCAAGATTTGCGTCCCGATATCAAAAAACCAGTTTTGGATCAAGAAAATCAAGATTTGCGTCCCGATATCAAAAAACCAGTTTTGGATCAAGAAAATCAAGATTTGAGTCCGAAACCAAAAAACGAGTTTTGGATCAAGAAAATCAAGATTTGCGTCCCGATATCAAAAAACCAGTTTTGGATCAAGAAAATCAAGATTTGCGTCCCGATATCAAAAAACCAGTTTTGGATCAAGAAAATCAAGATTTGCGTCCCGATATCAAAAAACCAGTTTTGGATCAAGAAAATCAAAATTTCCGTTCCGATATCAAAAAAAAGAAAATCAAGATTTGCGTCCCGATATCAAAAAACCAGTTTTGGATCAAGAAAATCAAGATTTCCGTCCCGATATCAAAAAACTAGTTTTGAATCAAGAAAATCAAGATTTGAGTCCCGATATCAAAAAACAGTTTTGGATCAAGAAAATCAAGATTTGCGTCGCGATATCAACAAACCAGTTTTGGATCAAGAAAATCAAGATTTGAGTCTCGATATCAAAAAACCAGTTTTGGATCAAGAAAAATCAAGATTTCGGTCCCGATATCAAAAAACCAGTTTTGGATCAAGAAAATCAAGATTTGCGTCCCGATATCAAAAAACCAGTTTTGGATCAAGAAAATCAAGATTTCCGTCCCGATATCAAAAAACCACTTTTGGATTAAGAAAATCAAGATTTGAGTCCGAAACCAAAAAACGAGTTTTGGATCAAGAAAATCAAGATTTGCGTCCCGATATCAAAAAACCAGTTTTGGATCAAGAAAATCAAGATTTGCGTCCCGATATCAAAAAACCAGTTTTGGATCAAGAAAATCAAGATTTCCGTCCCGATATCAAAAAACCAGTTTTGGATCAAGAAAATCAATATTTGAGTCCGAATGCAAAAAACCAGTTTTGGATCAAGAAAATCAAGATTTGCGTCCCGATATCAAAAAACCAGTTTTGGATCAAGAAAATCAAGATTTCCGTCCCGATATCAAAAAACCAGTTTTGGATCAAGAAAATCAAGATTTGCATGCCGATATCAAAAAACCAGTTTTGGATCAAGAAAATCAAGATTTGCGTCCCGATATCAAAAAACCAGTTTTGGATCAAGAAAATCAAGATTTGAGTCCGAATGCAAAAAACCAGTTTTGGATCAAGAAAATCAAGATTTGCGTCCCGATATCAAAAAACCAGTTTTGGATCAAGAAAATCAAGATTTCCGTCCCGATATCAAAAAACCAGTTTTGGATCAAGAAAATCAAGATTTCCGTCCCGATATCAAAAAACCACTTTTGGATTAAGAAAATCAAGATTTGAGTCCGAAACCAAAAAACGAGTTTTGGATCAAGAAAATCAAGATTTGCGTCCCGATATCAAAAAACGAGTTTTGGATCAAGAAAATCAAAATTTGCGTCCCCATATCAAAAAACCAGTTTTGGATGAAGAAAATCAAGATTTGCGTCCCCATATCAAAAAACCAGTTTTGGATCAAGAAAATCAAGATTTCCGTCCCGATATCAAAAAAAAGAAAATCAAGATTTGCGTCCATATATCAAAAAACCAGTTTTGGATCAAGAAAATCAAGATTTCCGTTCCGATATCAAAAAACTAGTTTTGAATCAAGAAAATCAAGATTTGAGTCCCGAATGCAAAAAACTAGTTTTGGATAAAAAAAAATCAAGAGTTCGGTCCCGAAACCAAAAAACTAGTTTTGAATCAAGAAAATCAAGATTTGAGTCCCGATATCAAAAAACAGTTTTGGATCAAGAAAATCAAGATTTGCGTCCCGATATCAAAAAACCAGTTTTGGATCAAGAAAATCAAGATTTGAGTCCGAAACCAAAAAACGAGTTTTGGATCAAGAAAATCAAGATTTGCGTCCCGATATCAAAAAACCAGTTTTGGATCAAGAAAATCAAGATTTGCGTCCCGATATCAAAAAACCAGTTTTGGATCAAGAAAATCAAGATTTGCGTCCCGATATCAAAAAACCAGTTTTGGATCAAGAAAATCAAAATTTCCGTTCCGATATCAAAAAAAAGAAAATCAAGATTTGCGTCCCGATATCAAAAAACCAGTTTTGGATCAAGAAAATCAAGATTTCCGTCCCGATATCAAAAAACTAGTTTTGAATCAAGAAAATCAAGATTTGAGTCCCGATATCAAAAAACAGTTTTGGATCAAGAAAATCAAGATTTGCGTCGCGATATCAACAAACCAGTTTTGGATCAAGAAAATCAAGATTTGAGTCTCGATATCAAAAAACCAGTTTTGGATCAAGAAAATCAAGATTTCCGTCCCGATATCAAAAAACCACTTTTGGATTAAGAAAATCAAGATTTGAGTCCCGATATCAAAAAACCACTTTTGGATCAAGAAAATCAAGATTTGAGTCCGAATGCAAAAAACAGTTTTGGATCAAGAAAATCAAGATTTGCGTCCCGATATCAAAAAACCAGTTTTGGATCAAGAAAATCAAGATTTCCGTCCCGATATCAAAAAACCACTTTTGGATTAAGAAAATCAAGATTTGAGTCCCGATATCAAAAAACCACTTTTGGATCAAGAAAATCAAAATTTCCGTTCCGATATCAAAAAAAAGAAAATCAAGATTTGCGTCCCGATATCAAAAAACCAGTTTTGGATCAAGAAAATCAAGATTTCCGTCCCGATATCAAAAAACTAGTTTTGAATCAAGAAAATCAAGATTTGAGTCCCGATATCAAAAAACAGTTTTGGATGAAGAAAATCAAGATTTCCGTCCCGATATCAAAAAACCAGTTTTGGATCAAGAAAATCAAGATTTGAGTCCGAATGCAAAAAACTAGTTTTGGATCAAGAAAATCAAGATTTCGGTCCCGAAACCAAAAAACGAGTTTTGGATCAAGAAAATCAAGATTTGCGTCCCGATATCAAAAAACCAGTTTTGGATCAAGAAAATCAAGATTTGCGTCCCGATATCAAAAAACCAGTTTTGGATCAAGAAAATCAAGATTTGAGTCCGAAACCAAAAAACGAGTTTTGGATCAAGAAAATCAAGATTTGCGTCCCGATATCAAAAAACCAGTTTTGGATCAAGAAAATCAAGATTTGCGTCCCGATATCAAAAAACCAGTTTTGGATCAAGAAAATCAAGATTTGCGTCCCGATATCAAAAAACCAGTTTTGGATCAAGAAAATCAAAATTTCCGTTCCGATATCAAAAAAAAGAAAATCAAGATTTGCGTCCCGATATCAAAAAACCAGTTTTGGATCAAGAAAATCAAGATTTCCGTCCCGATATCAAAAAACTAGTTTTGAATCAAGAAAATCAAGATTTGAGTCCCGATATCAAAAAACAGTTTTGGATCAAGAAAATCAAGATTTGCGTCGCGATATCAACAAACCAGTTTTGGATCAAGAAAATCAAGATTTGAGTCTCGATATCAAAAAACCAGTTTTGGATCAAGAAAAATCAAGATTTCGGTCCCGATATCAAAAAACCAGTTTTGGATCAAGAAAATCAAGATTTGCGTCCCGATATCAAAAAACCAGTTTTGGATCAAGAAAATCAAGATTTCCGTCCCGATATCAAAAAACCACTTTTGGATTAAGAAAATCAAGATTTGAGTCCGAAACCAAAAAACGAGTTTTGGATCAAGAAAATCAAGATTTGCGTCCCGATATCAAAAAACCAGTTTTGGATCAAGAAAATCAAGATTTGCGTCCCCATATCAAAAAACCAGT
Organism: Bolboschoenus planiculmis; assembly: GCA_031770325.1. NCBI lineage: Eukaryota > Viridiplantae > Streptophyta > Magnoliopsida > Poales > Cyperaceae > Bolboschoenus > Bolboschoenus planiculmis. Next base: position 3,145,758 of record CM062755.1, on the reverse strand, counting down.
TTTGGATCAAGAAAATCAAGATTTCCGTCCCGATATCAAAAAACCAGTTTTGGATCAAGAAAATCAATATTTGAGTCCGAATGCAAAAAACCAGTTTTGGATCAAGAAAATCAAGATTTGCGTCCCGATATCAAAAAACCAGTTTTGGATCAAGAAAATCAAGATTTCCGTCCCGATATCAAAAAACCAGTTTTGGATCAAGAAAATCAAGATTTGCATGCCGATATCAAAAAACCAGTTTTGGATCAAGAAAATCAAGATTTGCGTCCCGATATCAAAAAACCAGTTTTGGATCAAGAAAATCAAGATTTGCGTCCCGATATCAAAAAACCAGTTTTGGATCAAGAAAATCAAGATTTGCGTCCCCATATCAAAAAACCAGTTTTGGATCAAGAAAATCAAGATTTCCGTCCCGATATCAAAAAACCAGTTTTGGATCAAGAAAATCAATATTTGAGTCCGAATGCAAAAAACCAGTTTTGGATCAAGAAAATCAAGATTTGCGTCCCGATATCAAAAAACCAGTTTTGGATCAAGAAAATCAAGATTTCCGTCCCGATATCAAAAAACCAGTTTTGGATCAAGAAAATCAAGATTTGCATGCCGATATCAAAAAACCAGTTTTGGATCAAGAAAATCAAGATTTGAGTCTCGATATCAAAAAACCAGTTTTGGATCAAGAAAATCAAGATTTGCGTCCCGATATCAAAAAACCAGTTTTGGATCAAGAAAATCAAGATTTCCGTCCCGATATCAAAAAACCAGTTTTGGATCAAGAAAATCAAGATTTCCGTCCCGATATCAACAAACCACTTTTGGATTAAGAAAATCAAGATTTGAGTCCGAAACCAAAAAACGAGTTTTGGATCAAGAAAATCAAGATTTGCGTCCCGATATCAAAAAACGAGTTTTGGATCAAGAAAATCAAAATTTGCGTCCCCATATCAAAAAACCAGTTTTGGATGAAGAAAATCAAGATTTGCGTCCCCATATCAAAAAACCAGTTTTGGATCAAGAAAATCAAGATTTCCGTCCCGATATCAAAAAAAAGAAAATCAAGATTTGCGTCCATATATCAAAAAACCAGTTTTGGATCAAGAAAATCAAGATTTCCGTTCCGATATCAAAAAACTAGTTTTGAATCAAGAAAATCAAGATTTGAGTCCCGAATGCAAAAAACTAGTTTTGGATAAAAAAAAATCAAGAGTTCGGTCCCGAAACCAAAAAACTAGTTTTGAATCAAGAAAATCAAGATTTGAGTCCCGATATCAAAAAACAGTTTTGGATCAAGAAAATCAAGATTTGCGTCCCGATATCAAAAAACCAGTTTTGGATCAAGAAAATCAAGATTTCCGTCCCGATATCAAAAAACCACTTTTGGATTAAGAAAATCAAGATTTGAGTCCCGATATCAAAAAACCACTTTTGGATCAAGAAAATCAAAATTTCCGTTCCGATATCAAAAAAAAGAAAATCAAGATTTGCGTCCCGATATCAAAAAACCAGTTTTGGATCAAGAAAATCAAGATTTCCGTCCCGATATCAAAAAACTAGTTTTGAATCAAGAAAATCAAGATTTGAGTCCCGATATCAAAAAACAGTTTTGGATCAAGAAAATCAAGATTTGCGTCGCGATATCAAAAAACCAGTTTTGGATCAAGAAAATCAAGATTTGAGTCTCGATATCAAAAAACCAGTTTTGGATCAAGAAAATCAAGATTTGAGTCTCGATATCAAAAAACCAGTTTTGGATCAAGAAAAATCAAGATTTCGGTCCCGATATCAAAAAACCAGTTTTGGATCAATAAAATCAGGAATTGCGTCCCGATATCAAAAAACCAGTTTTGGATCAAGAAAATCAAGATTTCCGTCCCGATATCAAAAAACCAGTTTTGGATCAAGAAAATCAAGATTTGAGTCCGAATGCAAAAAACTAGTTTTGGATCAAGAAAATCAAGATTTCGGTCCCGAAACCAAAAAACGAGTTTTGGATCAAGAAAATCAAGATTTGCGTCCCGATATCAAAAAACCAGTTTTGGATCAAGAAAATCAAGATTTGCGTCCCGATATCAAAAAACCAGTTTTGGATCAAGAAAATCAAGATTTGAGTCCGAAACCAAAAAACGAGTTTTGGATCAAGAAAATCAAGATTTGCGTCCCGATATCAAAAAACCAGTTTTGGATCAAGAAAATCAAGATTTGCGTCCCGATATCAAAAAACCAGTTTTGGATCAAGAAAATCAAGATTTGCGTCCCGATATCAAAAAACCAGTTTTGGATCAAGAAAATCAAAATTTCCGTTCCGATATCAAAAAAAAGAAAATCAAGATTTGCGTCCCGATATCAAAAAACCAGTTTTGGATCAAGAAAATCAAGATTTCCGTCCCGATATCAAAAAACTAGTTTTGAATCAAGAAAATCAAGATTTGAGTCCCGATATCAAAAAACAGTTTTGGATCAAGAAAATCAAGATTTGCGTCGCGATATCAACAAACCAGTTTTGGATCAAGAAAATCAAGATTTGAGTCTCGATATCAAAAAACCAGTTTTGGATCAAGAAAAATCAAGATTTCGGTCCCGATATCAAAAAACCAGTTTTGGATCAATAAAATCAAGATTTGCGTCCCGATATCAAAAAACCAGTTTTGGATCAAGAAAATCAAGATTTCCGTCCCGATATCAAAAAACCAGTTTTGGATCAAGAAAATCAAGATTTGAGTCCGAATGCAAAAAACTAGTTTTGGATCAAGAAAATCAAGATTTCGGTCCCGAAACCAAAAAACGAGTTTTGGATCAAGAAAATCAAGATTTGCGTCCCGATATCAAAAAACCAGTTTTGGATCAAGAAAATCAAGATTTGCGTCCCGATATCAAAAAACCAGTTTTGGATCAAGAAAATCAAGATTTGAGTCCGAATGCAAAAAACTAGTTTTGGATCAAGAAAATCAAGATTTCGGTCCCGAAACCAAAAAACGAGTTTTGAATCAAGAAAATCAAGATTTGAGTCCCGATATCAAAAAACCAGTTTTGGATCAAGAAAATCAAGATTTGCGTCCCGATATCAAAAAACAGTTTTGGATCAAGAAAATCAAGATTTGCGTCGCGATATCAAAAAACCAGTTTTGGATCAAGAAAATCAAGATTTGAGTCTCGATATCAAAAAACCAGTTTTGGATCAAGAAAAATCAAGATTTCGGTCCCGATATCAAAAAACCAGTTTTGGATCAATAAAATCAAGATTTGCGTCCCGATATCAAAAAACCAGTTTTGGATCAAGAAAATCAAGATTTCCGTCCCGATATCAAAAAACCAGTTTTGGATCAAGAAAATCAAGATTTGAGTCCGAATGCAAAAAACTAGTTTTGGATCAAGAAAATCAATATTTCGGTCCCGAAACCAAAAAACGAGTTTTGGATCAAGAAAATCAAGATTTGCGTCCCGATATCAAAAAACCAGTTTTGGATCAAGAAAATCAAGATTTGCGTCCCGATATCAAAAAACCAGTTTTAGATCAAGAAAATCAAGATTTGAGTCCGAATGCAAAAAACTAGTTTTGGATCAAGAAAATCAAGATTTGAGTCCGAAACCAAAAAACTAGTTTTGAATCAAGAAAATCAAGATTTCGGTCCCGAAACCAAAAAACGAGTTTTGGATCAAAAAAATCAAGATTTGAGTCCCGATATCAAAAAACCAGTTTTGGATCAAGAAAAATCAAGATTTCGGTCCCGATATCAAAAAACCAGTTTTGGATCAAGAAAATCAAGATTTGCGTCCCGATATCAAAAAACAGTTTTGGATCAAGAAAATCAAGATTTGCGTCCCGATATCAAAAAACCAGTTTTGGATCAAGAAAATCAAGATTTAAGACCCGATATCAAAAAACCAGTTTTGGATCAAGAAAATTAAGATTTGCGTCCCGATATCAAAAAACCAGTTTTGGATCAAGAAAATCAAGATTGGCGTCCCGATATCAAAAAACCAGTTTTGGATCAAGAAAATCAAGATTTCCCTCCCGATATCAAAAAACCAGTTTTGGATCAAGAAAATCAATATTTGCGTCCCGATATCAAAAAACCAGTTTTGGATCAAGAAAATCAAGATTTGCGTCCCGATATCAAAAAACCAGTTTTGGATCAAGAAAATCAAGATTTGCGTCCCGATATCAAAAAACCAGTTTTGGATCAAGAAAATCAAGATTTCCGTCCCGATATCAAAAAACAGTTTTGGATCAAGAAAATCAAGATTTGCGTCCCGATATCAAAAAACCAGTTTTGGATCAAGAAAATCAAGATTTAAGACCCGATATCAAAAAACCAGTTTTGGATCAAGAAAATCAAGATTTCCGTTCCGATATCAAAAAACTAGTTTTGAATCAAGAAAATCAAGATTTGAGTCCCGAATGCAAAAAACTAGTTTTGGATAAAAAAAAATCAAGAGTTCGGTCCCGAAACCAAAAAACTAGTTTTGAATCAAGAAAATCAAGATTTGAGTCCCGATATCAAAAAACAGTTTTGGATCAAGAAAATCAAGATTTGCGTCCCGATATCAAAAAACCAGTTTTGGATCAAGAAAATCAAGATTTGCGTCCCGATATCAAAAAACCAGTTTTGGATCAAGAAAATCAAGATTTGCGTCCCGATATCAAAAAACCAGTTTTGGATCAAGAAAATCAAGATTTCCGTCCCGATATCAAAAAACAGTTTTGGATCAAGAAAATCAAGATTTGCGTCCCGATATCAAAAAACCAGTTTTGGATCAAGAAAATCAAGATTTAAGACCCGATATCAAAAAACCAGTTTTGGATCAAGAAAATCAAGATTTCCGTCCCGATATCAAAAAACTAGTTTTGAATCAAGAAAATCAAGATTTGAGTCCCGATATCAAAAACCAGTTTTGGATCAAGAAAATCAAGATTTGCGTCGCGATATCAAAAAACCAGTTTTGGATCAAGAAAATCAAGATTAGAGTCTCGATATCAAAAAACCAGTTTTGGATCAAGAAAAATCAAGATTTCGGTCCCGATATCAAAAAACCAGTTTTGGATCAATAAAATCAAGATTTGCGTCCCGATATCAAAAAACCAGTTTTGGATCAAGAAAATCAAGATTTCCGTCCCGATATCAAAAAACCAGTTTTGGATCAAGAAAATCAAGATTTGAGTCCGAATGCAAAAAACTAGTTTTGGATCAAGAAAATCAAGATTTCGGTCCCGAAACCAAAAAACGAGTTTTGGATCAAGAAAATCAAGATTTGCGTCCCGATATCAAAAAACCAGTTTTGGATCAAGAAAATCAAGATTTGCGTCCCGATATCAAAAAACCAGTTTTGGATCAAGAAAATCAAGATTTGAGTCCGAAACCAAAAAACGAGTTTTGGATCAAGAAAATCAAGATTTGCGTCCCGATATCAAAAAACCAGTTTTGGATCAAGAAAATCAAGATTTGCGTCCCGATATCAAAAAACCAGTTTTGGATCAAGAAAATCAAGATTTGCGTCCCGATATCAAAAAACCAGCTTTGGATCAAGAAAATCAAAATTTCCGTTCCGATATCAAAAAAAAGAAAATCAAGATTTGCGTCCCGATATCAAAAAACCAGTTTTGGATCAAGAAAATCAAGATTTCCGTCCCGATATCAAAAAACTAGTTTTGAATCAAGAAAATCAAGATTTGAGTCCCGATATCAAAAAACAGTGTTGGATCAAGAAAATCAAGATTTGCGTCGCGATATCAACAAACCAGTTTTGGATCAAGAAAATCAAGATTTGAGTCTCGATATCAAAAAACCAGTTTTGGATCAAGAAAAATCAAGATTTCGGTCCCGATATCAAAAAACCAGTTTTGGATCAATAAAATCAAGATTTGCGTCCCGATATCAAAAAACCAGTTTTGGATCAAGAAAATCAAGATTTCCGTCCCGATATCAAAAAACCAGTTTTGGATCAAGAAAATCAAGATTTGAGTCCGAATGCAAAAAACTAGTTTTGGATCAAGAAAATCAAGATTTCGGTCCCGAAACCAAAAAACGAGTTTTGGATCAAGAAAATCAAGATTTGCGTCCCGATATCAATAAACCAGTTTTGGATCAAGAAAATCAAGATTTGCGTCCCGATATCAAAAAACCAGTTTTGGATCAAGAAAATCAAGATTTGAGTCCGAATGCAAAAAACTAGTTTTGGATCAAGAAAATCAAGATTTCGGTCCCGAAACCAAAAAACGAGTTTTGGATCAAGAAAATCAAGATTTGCGTCCCGATATCAAAAAACCAGTTTTGGATCAAGAAAATCAAGATTTGCGTCCCGATATCAAAAAACCAGTTTTGGATCAAGAAAATCAAGATTTGAGTCCGAATGCAAAAAACTAGTTTTGGATCAAGAAAATCAAGATTTGAGTCCGAAACCAAAAAACTAGTTTTGAATCAAGAAAATCAAGATTTGAGTCCCGATATCAAAAAACCAGTTTTGGATCAAGAAAATCAAGATTTGCGTCCCGATATCAAAAAACCAGTTTTGGATCAAGAAAATCAAGATTGGCGTCCCGATATCAAAAAACCAGTTTTGGATCAAGAAAATCAAGATTTCCCTCCCGATATCAAAAAACCAGTTTTGGATCAAGAAAATCAATATTTGCGTCCCGATATCAAAAAACCAGTTTTGGATCAAGAATATCAAGATTTGCGTCCCGATATCAAAAAACCAGTTTTGGATCAAGAAAATCAAGATTTGAGTCCGAATGCAAAAAACTAGTTTTGGATCAAGAAAATCAAGATTTCGGTCCCGAAACCAAAAAACTAGTTTTGGATCAAAAAAATCAAGATTTGAGTCCCGATATCAAAAAACCAGTTTTGGATCAAGAAAAATCAAGATTTCGGTCCCGATATCAAAAAACCAGTTTTGGATCAAGAAAATCAAGATTTGCGTCCCGATATCAAAAAACAGTTTTGGATCAAGAAAATCAAGATTTGCGTCCCGATATCAAAAAACCAGTTTTGGATCAAGAAAATCAAGATTTAAGACCCGATATCAAAAAACCAGTTTTGGATCAAGAAAATTAAGATTTGCGTCCCGATATCAAAAAACCAGTTTTGAATCAAGAAAATCAAGATTTCGGTCCCGAAACTAAAAAACCAGTTTTGGATCAAGAAAATCAAGATTTGCGTCCCGATATCAAAAAACCAGTTTTGGATCAAGAAAATCAAGATTGGCGTCCCGATATCAAAAAACCAGTTTTGGATCAAGAAAATCAAGATTTCCCTCCCGATATCAAAAAACCAGTTTTGGATCAAGAAAATCAATATTTGCGTTCCGATATCAAAAAACCAGTTTTGGATCAAGAAAATCAAGATTTGCGTCCCGATATCAAAAAACCAGTTTTGGATCAAGAAAATCAATATTTGCGTGCCGATATCAAAAAACCAGTTTTGGATCAAGAAAATCAAGATTTAAGACCCGATATCAAAAAACCCGTTTTGGATCAAGAAAATCAAGATTTCCGTCCCGATATCAAAAAACCAGTTTTGGATCAAGAAAATCAAGATTTGCGTCCCGATATCAAAAAACCAGTTTTGGATCAAGAAAATCAAGATTTAAGACCCGATATCAAAAAACCAGTTTTGGATCAAGAAAATCAAGATTTCCGTTCCGATATCAAAAAACTAGTTTTGAATCAAGAAAATCAAGATTTGAGTCCCGAATGCAAAAAACTAGTTTTGGATAAAAAAAAATCAAGAGTTCGGTCCCGAAACCAAAAAACTAGTTTTGAATCAAGAAAATCAAGATTTGAGTCCCGATATCAAAAAACAGTTTTGGATCAAGAAAATCAAGATTTCCGTCCCGATATCAAAAAACTAGTTTTGAATCAAGAAAATCAAGATTTGAGTCCCGATATCAAAAAACAGTTTTGGATCAAGAAAATCAAGATTTCCGTCCCGATATCAAAAAACTAGTTTTGAATCAAGAAAATCAAGATTTGAGTCCCGATATCAAAAAACAGTTTTGGATCAAGAAAATCAAGATTTGCGTCGCGATATCAAAAAACCAGTTTTGGATCAAGAAAATCAAGATTAGAGTCTCGATATCAAAAAACCAGTTTTGGATCAAGAAAAATCAAGATTTCGGTCCCGATATCAAAAAACCAGTTTTGGATCAATAAAATCAAGATTTGCGTCCCGATATCAAAAAACCAGTTTTGGATCAAGAAAATCAAGATTTCCGTCCCGATATCAAAAAACCAGTTTTGGATCAAGAAAATCAAGATTTGAGTCCGAATGCAAAAAACTAGTTTTGGATCAAGAAAATCAAGATTTCGGTCCCGAAACCAAAAAACGAGTTTTGGATCAAGAAAATCAAGATTTGCGTCCCGATATCAAAAAACCAGTTTTGGATCAAGAAAATCAAGATTTGCGTCCCGATATCAAAAAACCAGTTTTGGATCAAGAAAATCAAGATTTGAGTCCGAAACCAAAAAACGAGTTTTGGATCAAGAAAATCAAGATTTGCGTCCCGATATCAAAAAACCAGTTTTGGATCAAGAAAATCAAGATTTGCGTCCCGATATCAAAAAACCAGTTTTGGATCAAGAAAATCAAGATTTGCGTCCCGATATCAAAAAACCAGTTTTGGATCAAGAAAATCAAAATTTCCGTTCCGATATCAAAAAAAAGAAAATCAAGATTTGCGTCCCGATATCAAAAAACCAGTTTTGGATCAAGAAAATCAAGATTTCCGTCCCGATATCAAAAAACTAGTTTTGAATCAAGAAAATCAAGATTTGAGTCCCGATATCAAAAAACAGTTTTGGATCAAGAAAATCAAGATTTGCGTCGCGATATCAACAAACCAGTTTTGGATCAAGAAAATCAAGATTTGAGTCTCGATATCAAAAAACCAGTTTTGGATCAAGAAAAATCAAGATTTCGGTCCCGATATCAAAAAACCAGTTTTGGATCAATAAAATCAAGATTTGCGTCCCGATATCAAAAAACCAGTTTTGGATCAAGAAAATCAAGATTTCCGTCCCGATATCAAAAAACCAGTTTTGGATCAAGAAAATCAAGATTTGAGTCCGAATGCAAAAAACTAGTTTTGGATCAAGAAAATCAAGATTTCGGTCCCGAAACCAAAAAACGAGTTTTGGATCAAGAAAATCAAGATTTGCGTCCCGATATCAAAAAACCAGTTTTGGATCAAGAAAATCAAGATTTGCGTCCCGATATCAAAAAACCAGTTTTGGATCAAGAAAATCAAGATTTGAGTCCGAATGCAAAAAACTAGTTTTGGATCAAGAAAATCAAGATTTCGGTCCCGAAACCAAAAAACGAGTTTTGGATCAAGAAAATCAAGATTTGCGTCCCGATATCAAAAAACCAGTTTTGGATCAAGAAAATCAAGATTTGCGTCCCGATATCAAAAAACCAGTTTTGGATCAAGAAAATCAAGATTTGAGTCCGAATGCAAAAAACTAGTTTTGGATCAAGAAAATCAAGATTTGAGTCCGAAACCAAAAAACTAGTTTTGAATCAAGAAAATCAAGATTTGAGTCCCGATATCAAAAAACCAGTTTTGGATCAAGAAAATCAAGATTTGCGTCCCGATATCAAAAAACCAGTTTTGGATCAAGAAAATCAAGATTGGCGTCCCGATATCAAAAAACCAGTTTTGGATCAAGAAAATCAAGATTTCCCTCCCGATATCAAAAAACCAGTTTTGGATCAAGAAAATCAATATTTGCGTCCCGATATCAAAAAACCAGTTTTGGATCAAGAATATCAAGATTTGCGTCCCGATATCAAAAAACCAGTTTTGGATCAAGAAAATCAAGATTTGAGTCCGAATGCAAAAAACTAGTTTTGGATCAAGAAAATCAAGATTTCGGTCCCGAAACCAAAAAACGAGTTTTGGATCAAAAAAATCAAGATTTGAGTCCCGATATCAAAAAACCAGTTTTGGATCAAGAAAAATCAAGATTTCGGTCCCGATATCAAAAAACCAGTTTTGGATCAAGAAAATCAAGATTTGCGTCCCGATATCAAAAAACAGTTTTGGATCAAGAAAATCAAGATTTGCGTCCCGATATCAAAAAACCAGTTTTGGATCAAGAAAATCAAGATTTAAGACCCGATATCAAAAAAAACCAGTTTTGGATCAAGAAAATTAAGATTTGCGTCCCGATATCAAAAAACCAGTTTTGAATCAAGAAAATCAAGATTTCGGTCCCGAAACTAAAAAACCAGTTTTGGATCAAGAAAATCAAGATTTGCGTCCCGATATCAAAAAACCAGTTTTGGATCAAGAAAATCAAGATTGGCGTCCCGATATCAAAAAACCAGTTTTGGATCAAGAAAATCAAGATTTCCCTCCCGATATCAAAAAACCAGTTTTGGATCAAGAAAATCAATATTTGCGTTCCGATATCAAAAAACCAGTTTTGGATCAAGAAAATCAAGATTTGCGTCCCGATATCAAAAAACCAGTTTTGGATCAAGAAAATCAAGATTTGCGTCCCGATATCAAAAAACCAGTTTTGGATCAAGAAAATCAATATTTGCGTGCCGATATCAAAAAACCAGTTTTGGATCAAGAAAATCAAGATTTCCGTCCCGATATCAAAAAACCAGTTTTGGATCAAGAAAATCAAGATTTGCGTCCCGATATCAAAAAACCAGTTTTGGATCAAGAAAATCAAGATTTAAGACCCGATATCAAAAAACCAGTTTTGGATCAAGAAAATCAAGATTTCCGTTCCGATATCAAAAAACTAGTTTTGAATCAAGAAAATCAAGATTTGAGTCCCGAATGCAAAAAACTAGTTTTGGATAAAAAAAAATCAAGAGTTCGGTCCCGAAACCAAAAAACTAGTTTTGAATCAAGAAAATCAAGATTTGAGTCCCGATATCAAAAAACAGTTTTGGATCAAGAAAATCAAGATTTCCGTCCCGATATCAAAAAACTAGTTTTGAATCAAGAAAATCAAGATTTGAGTCCCGATATCAAAAAACAGTTTTGGATCAAGAAAATCAAGATTTGCGTCGCGATATCAAAAAACCAGTTTTGGATCAAGAAAATCAAGATTTGAGTCTCGATATCAAAAAACCAGTTTTGGATCAAGAAAAATCAAGATTTCGGTCCCGATATCAAAAAACCAGTTTTGGATCAATAAAATCAAGATTTGCGTCCCGATATCAAAAAACCAGTTTTGGATCAAGAAAATCAAGATTTCCGTCCCGATATCAAAAAACCAGTTTTGGGTCAAGAAAATCAAGATTTGAGTCCGAATGCAAAAAACTAGTTTTGGATCAAGAAAATCAAGATTTCGGTCCCGAAACCAAAAAACGAGTTTTGGATCAAGAAAATCAAGATTTGCGTCCCGATATCAAAAAACCAGTTTTGGATCAAGAAAATCAAGATTTGCGTCCCGATATCAAAAAACCAGTTTTGGATCAAGAAAATCAAGATTTGAGTCCGAAACCAAAAAACGAGTTTTGGATCAAGAAAATCAAGATTTGCGTCCCGATATCAAAAAACCAGTTTTGGATCAAGAAAATCAAGATTTGCGTCCCGATATCAAAAAACCAGTTTTGGATCAAGAAAATCAAGATTTGCGTCCCGATATCAAAAAACCAGTTTTGGATCAAGAAAATCAAAATTTCCGTTCCGATATCAAAAAAAAAAAATCAAGATTTGCGTCCCGATATCAAAAAACCAGTTTTGGATCAAGAAAATCAAGATTTCCGTCCCGATATCAAAAAACTAGTTTTGAATCAAGAAAATCAAGATTTGAGTCCCGATATCAAAAAACAGTTTTGGATCAAGAAAATCAAGATTTGCGTCGCGATATCAACAAACCAGTTTTGGATCAAGAAAATCAAGATTTGAGTCTCGATATCAAAAAACCAGTTTTGGATCAAGAAAAATCAAGATTTCGGTCCCGATATCAAAAAACCAGTTTTGGATCAATAAAATCAAGATTTGCGTCCCGATATCAAAAAACCAGTTTTGGATCAAGAAAATCAAGATTTCCGTCCCGATATCAAAAAACCAGTTTTGGATCAAGAAAATCAAGATTTGAGTCCGAATGCAAAAAACTAGTTTTGGATCAAGAAAATCAAGATTTCGGTCCCGAAACCAAAAAACGAGTTTTGGATCAAGAAAATCAAGATTTGCGTCCCGATATCAAAAAACCAGTTTTGGATCAAGAAAATCAAGATTTGCGTCCCGATATCAAAAAACCAGTTTTGGATCAAGAAAATCAAGATTTGAGTCCGAATGCAAAAAACTAGTTTTGGATCAAGAAAATCAAGATTTCGGTCCCGAAACCAAAAAACGAGTTTTGAATCAAGAAAATCAAGATTTGAGTCCCGATATCAAAAAACCAGTTTTGGATCAAGAAAATCAAGATTTGCGTCCCGATATCAAAAAACAGTTTTGGATCAAGAAAATCAAGATTTGCGTCGCGATATCAAAAAACCAGTTTTGGATCAAGAAAATCAAGATTTGAGTCTCGATATCAAAAAACCAGTTTTGGATCAAGAAAAATCAAGATTTCGGTCCCGATATCAAAAAACCAGTTTTGGATCAATAAAATCAAGATTTGCGTCCCGATATCAAAAAACCAGTTTTGGATCAAGAAAATCAAGATTTGAGTCCGAATGCAAAAAACTAGTTTTGGATCAAGAAAATCAAGATTTCGGTCCCGAAACCAAAAAACGAGTTTTGGATCAAGAAAATCAAGATTTGCGTCCCGATATCAAAAAACTAGTTTTGGATCAAGAAAATCAAGATTTACGTCCCGATATCAAAAAACCAGTTTTGGATTAAGAAAAAATCAAGATTTGAGTCCCGATGCAAAAAACTAGCGAATGCAAAAAACTAGTTTTGGATCAAGAAAATCAAGATTTGAGTCCCGATATCAAAAAACTAGTTTTGGATCAAGAAAATCAAGATTTACGTCCCGATATCAAAAAACCAGTTTTGGATTAAGAAAATCAAGATTTGAGTCCCGATGCAAAAAACTAGTTTTGGATCAAGAAGATCAAGATTTGAGTCCGAATGCAAAAAACTAGTTTTGGATCAAGAAAATCAAGATTTGAGTCCGAAACCAAAAAACTAGTTTTGAATCAAGAAAATCAAGATTTGAGTCCCGATATCAAAAAACCAGTTTTGGATCAAGAAAATCAAGATTTGCGTCCCGATATCAAAAAACCAGTTTTGGATCAAGAAAATCAAGATTGGCGTCCCGATATCAAAAAACCAGTTTTGGATCAAGAAAATCAAGATTTCCCTCCCGATATCAAAAAACCAGTTTTGGATCAAGAAAATCAATATTTGCGTCCCGATATCAAAAAACCAGTTTTGGATCAAGAATATCAAGATTTGCGTCCCGATATCAAAAAACCAGTTTTGGATCAAGAAAATCAAGATTTGAGTCCGAATGCAAAAAACTAGTTTTGGATCAAGAAAATCAAGATTTCGGTCCCGAAACCAAAAAACGAGTTTTGGATCAAAAAAATCAAGATTTGAGTCCCGATATCAAAAAACCAGTTTTGGATCAAGAAAAATCAAGATTTCGGTCCCGATATCAAAAAACCAGTTTTGGATCAAGAAAATCAAGATTTGCGTCCCGATATCAAAAAACAGTTTTGGATCAAGAAAATCAAGATTTGCGTCCCGATATCAAAAAACCAGTTTTGGATCAAGAAAATCAAGATTTAAGACCCGATATCAAAAAAAACCAGTTTTGGATCAAGAAAATTAAGATTTGCGTCCCGATATCAAAAAACCAGTTTTGAATCAAGAAAATCAAGATTTCGGTCCCGAAACTAAAAAACCAGTTTTGGATCAAGAAAATCAAGATTTGCGTCCCGATATCAAAAAACCAGTTTTGGATCAAGAAAATCAAGATTGGCGTCCCGATATCAAAAAACCAGTTTTGGATCAAGAAAATCAAGATTTCCCTCCCGATATCAAAAAACCAGTTTTGGATCAAGAAAATCAATATTTGCGTTCCGATATCAAAAAACCAGTTTTGGATCAAGAAAATCAAGATTTGCGTCCCGATATCAAAAAACCAGTTTTGGATCAAGAAAATCAAGATTTGCGTCCCGATATCAAAAAACCAGTTTTGGATCAAGAAAATCAATATTTGCGTGCCGATATCAAAAAACCAGTTTTGGATCAAGAAAATCAAGATTTCCGTCCCGATATCAAAAAACCAGTTTTGGATCAAGAAAATCAAGATTTGCGTCCCGATATCAAAAAACCAGTTTTGGATCAAGAAAATCAAGATTTAAGACCCGATATCAAAAAACCAGTTTTGGATCAAGAAAATCAAGATTTCCGTTCCGATATCAAAAAACTAGTTTTGAATCAAGAAAATCAAGATTTGAGTCCCGAATGCAAAAAACTAGTTTTGGATAAAAAAAAATCAAGAGTTCGGTCCCGAAACCAAAAAACTAGTTTTGAATCAAGAAAATCAAGATTTGAGTCCCGATATCAAAAAACAGTTTTGGATCAAGAAAATCAAGATTTCCGTCCCGATATCAAAAAACTAGTTTTGAATCAAGAAAATCAAGATTTGAGTCCCGATATCAAAAAACAGTTTTGGATCAAGAAAATCAAGATTTGCGTCGCGATATCAAAAAACCAGTTTTGGATCAAGAAAATCAAGATTTGAGTCTCGATATCAAAAAACCAGTTTTGGATCAAGAAAAATCAAGATTTCGGTCCCGATATCAAAAAACCAGTTTTGGATCAATAAAATCAAGATTTGCGTCCCGATATCAAAAAACCAGTTTTGGATCAAGAAAATCAAGATTTCCGTCCCGATATCAAAAAACCAGTTTTGGGTCAAGAAAATCAAGATTTGAGTCCGAATGCAAAAAACTAGTTTTGGATCAAGAAAATCAAGATTTCGGTCCCGAAACCAAAAAACGAGTTTTGGATCAAGAAAATCAAGATTTGCGTCCCGATATCAAAAAACCAGTTTTGGATCAAGAAAATCAAGATTTGCGTCCCGATATCAAAAAACCAGTTTTGGATCAAGAAAATCAAGATTTGAGTCCGAAACCAAAAAACGAGTTTTGGATCAAGAAAATCAAGATTTGCGTCCCGATATCAAAAAACCAGTTTTGGATCAAGAAAATCAAGATTTGCGTCCCGATATCAAAAAACCAGTTTTGGATCAAGAAAATCAAGATTTGCGTCCCGATATCAAAAAACCAGTTTTGGATCAAGAAAATCAAAATTTCCGTTCCGATATCAAAAAAAAAAAATCAAGATTTGCGTCCCGATATCAAAAAACCAGTTTTGGATCAAGAAAATCAAGATTTCCGTCCCGATATCAAAAAACTAGTTTTGAATCAAGAAAATCAAGATTTGAGTCCCGATATCAAAAAACAGTTTTGGATCAAGAAAATCAAGATTTGCGTCGCGATATCAACAAACCAGTTTTGGATCAAGAAAATCAAGATTTGAGTCTCGATATCAAAAAACCAGTTTTGGATCAAGAAAAATCAAGATTTCGGTCCCGATATCAAAAAACCAGTTTTGGATCAATAAAATCAAGATTTGCGTCCCGATATCAAAAAACCAGTTTTGGATCAAGAAAATCAAGATTTCCGTCCCGATATCAAAAAACCAGTTTTGGATCAAGAAAATCAAGATTTGAGTCCGAATGCAAAAAACTAGTTTTGGATCAAGAAAATCAAGATTTCGGTCCCGAAACCAAAAAACGAGTTTTGGATCAAGAAAATCAAGATTTGCGTCCCGATATCAAAAAACCAGTTTTGGATCAAGAAAATCAAGATTTGCGTCCCGATATCAAAAAACCAGTTTTGGATCAAGAAAATCAAGATTTGAGTCCGAATGCAAAAAACTAGTTTTGGATCAAGAAAATCAAGATTTCGGTCCCGAAACCAAAAAACGAGTTTTGAATCAAGAAAATCAAGATTTGAGTCCCGATATCAAAAAACCAGTTTTGGATCAAGAAAATCAAGATTTGCGTCCCGATATCAAAAAACAGTTTTGGATCAAGAAAATCAAGATTTGCGTCGCGATATCAAAAAACCAGTTTTGGATCAAGAAAATCAAGATTTGAGTCTCGATATCAAAAAACCAGTTTTGGATCAAGAAAAATCAAGATTTCGGTCCCGATATCAAAAAACCAGTTTTGGATCAATAAAATCAAGATTTGCGTCCCGATATCAAAAAACCAGTTTTGGATCAAGAAAATCAAGATTTGAGTCCGAATGCAAAAAACTAGTTTTGGATCAAGAAAATCAAGATTTCGGTCCCGAAACCAAAAAACGAGTTTTGGATCAAGAAAATCAAGATTTGCGTCCCGATATCAAAAAACCAGTTTTGGATCAAGAAAATCAAGATTTGCGTCCCGATATCAAAAAACCAGTTTTGGATCAAGAAAATCAAGATTTGAGTCCGAATGCAAAAAACTAGTTTTGGATCAAGAAAATCAAGATTTGAGTCCGAAACCAAAAAACTAGTTTTGCATCAAGAAAATCAAGATTTGAGTCCCGATATCAAAAAACCAGTTTTGGATCAAGAAAATCAAGATTTGCGTCCCGATATCAAAAAACCAGTTTTGGATCAAGAAAATCAAGATTGGCGTCCCGATATCAAAAAACCAGTTTTGGATCAAGAAAATCAAGATTTCCCTCCCGATATCAAAAAACCAGTTTTGGATCAAGAAAATCAATATTTGCGTCCCGATATCAAAAAACCAGTTTTGGATCAAGAATATCAAGATTTGCGTCCCGATATCAAAAAACCAGTTTTGGATCAAGAAAATCAAGATTTGAGTCCGAATGCAAAAAACTAGTTTTGGATCAAGAAAATCAAGATTTCGGTCCCGAAACCAAAAAACGAGTTTTGGATCAAAAAAATCAAGATTTGAGTCCCGATATCAAAAAACCAGTTTTGGATCAAGAAAAATCAAGATTTCGGTCCCGATATCAAAAAACCAGTTTTGGATCAAGAAAATCAAGATTTGCGTCCCGATATCAAAAAACAGTTTTGGATCAAGAAAATCAAGATTTGCGTCCCGATATCAAAAAACCAGTTTTGGATCAAGAAAATCAAGATTTAAGACCCGATATCAAAAAACCAGTTTTGGATCAAGAAAATTAAGATTTGCGTCCCGATATCAAAAAACCAGTTTTGTATCAAGAAAATCAAGATTTCGGTCCCGAAACCAAAAAACCAGTTTTGGATCAAGAAAATCAAGATTTGCGTCCCGATATCAAAAAACCAGTTTTGGATCAAGAAAATCAAGATTGGCGTCCCGATATCAAAAAACCAGTTTTGGATCAAGAAAATCAAGATTTCCCTCCCGATATCAAAAAACCAGTTTTGGATCAAGAAAATCAATATTTGCGTTCCGATATCAAAAAACCAGTTTTGGATCAAGAAAATCAAGATTTGCGTCCCGATATCAATCCCGATATCAAAAAACCAGTTTTGGATCAAGAAAATCAAGATTTCCGTCCCGATATCAAAAAACCAGTTTTGGATCAAGAAAATCAAGATTTGCGTCCCGATATCAAAAAACCAGTTTTGGATCAAGAAAATCAAGATTTCCGTCCCGATATCAAAAAACCAGTTTTGGATCAAGAAAATCAAGATTTGCGTCCCGATATCAAAAAACCAGTTTTGGATCAAGAAAATGAAGATTTCCGTCCCGATATCAAAAAACCAGTTTTGGATCAAGAAAATCAAGATTTGCGTCCCGATATCAAAAAACAGTTTTGGATCAAGAAAATCAAGATTTGCGTCCCGATATCAAAAAACCAGTTTTGGATCAAGAAAATCAAGATTTAAGACCCGATATCAAAAAACCAGTTTTGGATCAAGAAAATTAAGATTTGCGTCCCGATATCAAAAAACCAGTTTTGTATTAAGAAAATCAAGATTTCGGTCCCGAAACCAAAAAACCAGTTTTGGATCAAGAAAATCAAGATTTGCGTCCCGATATCAAAAAACCAGTTTTGGATCAAGAAAATCAAGATTTGCGTCCCGATATCAAAAAACCAGTTTTGGATCAAGAAAATCAAGATTTGCGTCCCCATATCAAAAAACCAGTTTTGGATCAAGAAAATCAAGATTTCCGTCCCGATATCAAAAAACCAGTTTTGGATCAAGAAAATCAATATTTGAGTCCGAATGCAAAAAACCAGTTTTGGATCAAGAAAATCAAGATTTGCGTCCCGATATCAAAAAACCAGTTTTGGATCAAGAAAATCAAGATTGGCGTCCCGATATCAAAAAACCAGTTTTGGATCAAGAAAATCAAGATTTCCCTCCCGATATCAAAAAACCAGTTTTGGATCAAGAAAATCAATATTTGCGTTCCGATATCAAAAAACCAGTTTTGGATCAAGAAAATCAAGATTTGCGTCCCGATATCAAAAAACCAGTTTTGGATCAAGAAAATCAAGATTTGCGTCCCGATATCAAAAAACCAGTTTTGGATCAAGAAAATCAAGATTTGCGTCCCGATATCAAAAAACCAGTTTTGGATCAAGAAAATCAAGATTTGCGTTCCGATATCAAAAAACCAGTTTTGGATCAAGAAAATCAATATTTGCGTTCCGATATCAAAAAACCAGTTTTGGATCAAGAAAATCAAGATTTCCGTCCCGATATCAAAAAACCAGTTTTGGATCAAGAAAATCAAGATTTGCGTCCCGATATCAAAAAACCAGTTTTGGATCAAGAAAATCATGATTTCCGTCCCGATATCAAAAAACCAGTTTTGGATCAAGAAAATCAAGATTTCCGTCCCGATATCAAAAAACCACTTTTGGATTAGGAAAATCAAGATTTGAGTCCGAAACCAAAAAACGAGTTTTGGATCAAGAAAATCAAGATTTGCGTCCCGATATCAAAAAACCAGATTTGGATCAAGAAAATCAAGATTTGCGTCCCGATATCAAAAAACCAGTTTTGGATCAAGAAAATCAAGATTTGCGTCCCCATATCAAAAAACCAGTTTTGGATCAAGAAAATCAAGATTTCCGTCCCGATATCAAAAAAAAGAAAATCAAGATTTGCGTCCATATATCAAAAACCCAGTTTTGGATCAAGAAAATCAAGATTTCCGTTCCGATATCAAAAAACTAGTTTTGAATCAAGAAAATCAAGATTTGAGTCCCGAATGCAAAAAACTAGTTTTGGATAAAAAAAAATCAAGAGTTCGGTCCCGAAACCAAAAAACTAGTTTTGAATCAAGAAAATCAAGATTTGAGTCCCGATATCAAAAAACAGTTTTGGATCAAGAAAATCAAGATTTGCGTCCCGATATCAAAAAACCAGTTTTGGATCAAGAAAATCAAGATTTCCGTCCCGATATCAAAAAACCACTTTTGGATTAAGAAAATCAAGATTTGAGTCCCGATATCAAAAAACCACTTTTGGATTAAGAAAATCAAGATTTGAGTCCGAAACCAAAAAACCAGTTTTGGATCAAGAAAATCAAGATTTGCGTCCCGATATCAAAAAACCAGTTTTGGATCAAGAAAATCAAGATTTGCGTCCCGATATCAAAAAACCAGTTTTGGATCAAGAAAATCAAGATTTCCGTTCCGATATCAAAAAAAAGAAAATCAAGATTTGCGTCCCGATATCAAAAAACCAGTTTTGGATCAAGAAAATCAAGATTTCCGTCCCGATATCAAAAAACTAGTTTTGAATCAAGAAAATCAAGATTTGAGTCCCGATATCAAAAAACAGTTTTGGATCAAGAAAATCAAGATTTGCGTCGCGATATCAAAAAACCAGTTTTGGATCAAGAAAATCAAGATTTGAGTCCCGATATCAAAAAACCAGTTTTGGATCAAGAAAAATCAAGATTTCGGTCCCGATATCAAAAAACCAGTTTTGGATCAATAAAATCAAGATTTGCGTCCCGATATCAAAAAACCAGTTTTGGATCAAGAAAATCAAGATTTCCGTCCCGATATCAAAAAACCAGTTTTGGATCAAGAAAATCAAGATTTGAGTCCGAAACCAAAAAACTAGTTTTGAATCAAGAAAATCAAGATTTGAGTCCCGATATCAAAAAACAGTTTTGGATCAAGAAAATCAAGATTTGCGTCCCGATATCAAAAAACCAGTTTTGGATCAAGAAAATGAAGATTTAAGACCCGATATCAAAAAACCAGTTTTGGATCAAGAAAATTAAGATTTGCGTCCCGATATCAAAAAACCAGTTTTGTATCAAGAAAATCAAGATTTAAGTCCGAATGCAAAAAACCAGTTTTGGATCAAGAAAATCAAGATTTGCGTCCCGATATCAAAAAACCAGTTTTGGATCAAGAAAATCAAGATTTCCCTCCCGATATCAAAAAACCAGTTTTGGATCAAGAAAATCAATATTTGCGTTCCGATATCAAAAAACCACTTTTGGATTAAGAAAATCAAGATTTGAGTCCCGATATCAAAAAACCACTTTTGGATTAAGAAAATCAAGATTTGAGTCCGAAACCAAAAAACGAGTTTTGGATCAAGAAAATCAAGATTTGCGTCCCGATATCAAAAAACCAGTTTTGGATCAAGAAAATCAAGATTTGCGTCCCGATATCAAAAAACCAGTTTTGGATCAAGAAAATCAAGATTTGCGTCCCGATATCAAAAAACCAGTTTTGGATCAAGAAAATCAAGATTTCCGTTCCGATATCAAAAAAAAGAAAATCAAGATTTGCGTCCCGATATCAAAAAACCAGTTTTGGATCAAGAAAATCAAGATTTGCGTCCCGATATCAAAAAACCAGTTTTGGATCAAGAAAATCAAGATTTGAGTCCGAATGCAAAAAACTAGTTTTGGATCAAGAAAATCAAGATTTCGGTCCCGATATCAAAAAACCAGTTTTGGATCAAGAAAATCAAGATTTGCGTCCCGATATAAAAAAACAGTTTTGGATCAAGAAAATCAAGATTTGCGTCCCGATATCAAAAAACCAGTTTTGGATCAAGAAAATCAAGATTTAAGACCCGATATCAAAAAACCAGTTTTGGATCAAGAAAATTAAGATTTGCGTCCCGATATCAAAAAACCAGTTTTGTATCAAGAAAATCAAGATTTCGGTCCCGAAACCAAAAAACCAGTTTTGGATCAAGAAAATCAAGATTTGCGTCCCGATATCAAAAAACCAGTTTTGGATCAAGAAAATCAAGATTGGCGTCCCGATATCAAAAAACCAGTTTTGGATCAAGAAAATCAAGATTTCCCTCCCGATATCAAAAAACCAGTTTTGGATCAAGAAAATCAAGATTTGCGTCCCGATATCAAAAAACCAGTTTTGGATCAAGAAAATCAAGATTTGCGTCCCGATATCAAAAAACCAGTTTTGGATCAAGAAAATCAAGATTTGCGTACCGATATCAAAAAACCAGTTTTGGATCAAGAAAATCAAGATTTGCGTCCCGATATCAAAAAACCAGTTTTGGATCAAGAAAATCAAGATTTGCGTCCCGATATCAAAAAACCAGTTTTGGATCAAGAAAATCAAGATTTGAGTCCGAAACCAAAAAACTAGTTTTGAATCAAGAAAATCAAGATTTGAGTCCCGATATCAAAAAACAGTTTTGGATCAAGAAAATCAAGATTTGCGTCCCGATATCAAAAAACCAGTTTTGGATCAAGAAAATGAAGATTTAAGACCCGATATCAAAAAACCAGTTTTGGATCAAGAAAATTAAGATTTGCGTCCCGATATCAAAAAACCCGTTTTGTATCAAGAAAATCAAGATTTAAGTCCGAATGCAAAAAACCAGTTTTGGATCAAGAAAATCAAGATTTGCGTCCCGATATCAAAAAACCAGTTTTGGATCAAGAAAATCAAGATTTCCCTCCCGATATCAAAAAACCAGTTTTGGATCAAGAAAATCAATATTTGCGTTCCGATATCAAAAAACCACTTTTGGATTAAGAAAATCAAGATTTGAGTCCCGATATCAAAAAACCACTTTTGGATTAAGAAAATCAAGATTTGAGTCCGAAACCAAAAAACGAGTTTTGGATCAAGAAAATCAAGATTTGCGTCCCGATATCAAAAAACCAGTTTTGGATCAAGAAAATCAAGATTTGCGTCCCGATATCAAAAAACCAGTTTTGGATCAAGAAAATCAAGATTTGCGTCCCGATATCAAAAAACCAGTTTTGGATCAAGAAAATCAAGATTTCCGTTCCGATATCAAAAAAAAGAAAATCAAGATTTGCGTCCCGATATCAAAAAACCAGTTTTGGATCAAGAAAATCAAGATTTGCGTCCCGATATCAAAAAACCAGTTTTGGATCAAGAAAATCAAGATTTGAGTCCGAATGCAAAAAACTAGTTTTGGATCAAGAAAATCAAGATTTCGGTCCCGATATCAAAAAACCAGTTTTGGATCAAGAAAATCAAGATTTGCGTCCCGATATAAAAAAACAGTTTTGGATCAAGAAAATCAAGATTTGCGTCCCGATATCAAAAAACCAGTTTTGGATCAAGAAAATCAAGATTTAAGACCCGATATCAAAAAACCAGTTTTGGATCAAGAAAATTAAGATTTGCGTCCCGATATCAAAAAACCAGTTTTGTATCAAGAAAATCAAGATTTCGGTCCCGAAACCAAAAAACCAGTTTTGGATCAAGAAAATCAAGATTTGCGTCCCGATATCAAAAAACCAGTTTTGGATCAAGAAAATCAAGATTGGCGTCCCGATATCAAAAAACCAGTTTTGGATCAAGAAAATCAAGATTTCCCTCCCGATATCAAAAAACCAGTTTTGGATCAAGAAAATCAAGATTTGCGTCCCGATATCAAAAAACCAGTTTTGGATCAAGAAAATCAAGATTTGCGTCCCGATATCAAAAAACCAGTTTTGGATCAAGAAAATCAAGATTTGCGTCCCGATATCAAAAAACCAGTTTTGGATCAAGAAAATCAAGATTTGAGTCCGAAACCAAAAAACTAGTTTTGAATCAAGAAAATCAAGATTTGAGTCCCGATATCAAAAAACAGTTTTGGATCAAGAAAATCAAGATTTGCGTCCCGATATCAAAAAACCAGTTTTGGATCAAGAAAATGAAGATTTAAGACCCGATATCAAAAAACCAGTTTTGGATCAAGAAAATTAAGATTTGCGTCCCGATATCAAAAAACCAGTTTTGTATCAAGAAAATCAAGATTTAAGTCCGAATGCAAAAAACCAGTTTTGGATCAAGAAAATCAAGATTTGCGTCCCGATATCAAAAAACCAGTTTTGGATCAAGAAAATCAAGATTTCCCTCCCGATATCAAAAAACCAGTTTTGGATCAAGAAAATCAATATTTGCGTTCCGATATCAAAAAACCACTTTTGGATTAAGAAAATCAAGATTTGAGTCCCGATATCAAAAAACCACTTTTGGATTAAGAAAATCAAGATTTGAGTCCGAAACCAAAAAACGAGTTTTGGATCAAGAAAATCAAGATTTGCGTCCCGATATCAAAAAACCAGTTTTGGATCAAGAAAATCAAGATTTGTGTCCCGATATCAAAAAACCAGTTTTGGATCAAGAAAATCAAGATTTGCGTCCCGATATCAAAAAACCAGTTTTGGATCAAGAAAATCAAGATTTCCGTTCCGATATCAAAAAAAAGAAAATCAAGATTTGCGTCCCGATATCAAAAAACCAGTTTTGGATCAAGAAAATCAAGATTTGCGTCCCGATATCAAAAAACCAGTTTTGGATCAAGAAAATCAAGATTTGAGTCCGAATGCAAAAAACTAGTTTTGGATCAAGAAAATCAAGATTTCGGTCCCGATATCAAAAAACCAGTTTTGGATCAAGAAAATCAAGATTTGCGTCCCGATATAAAAAAACAGTTTTGGATCAAGAAAATCAAGATTTGCGTCCCGATATCAAAAAACCAGTTTTGGATCAAGAAAATCAAGATTTAAGACCCGATATCAAAAAACCAGTTTTGGATCAAGAAAATTAAGATTTGCGTCCCGATATCAAAAAACCAGTTTTGTATCAAGAAAATCAAGATTTCGGTCCCGAAACCAAAAAACCAGTTTTGGATCAAGAAAATCAAGATTTGCGTCCCGATATCAAAAAACCAGTTTTGGATCAAGAAAATCAAGATTGGCGTCCCGATATCAAAAAACCAGTTTTGGATCAAGAAAATCAAGATTTCCCTCCCGATATCAAAAAACCAGTTTTGGATCAAGAAAATCAAGATTTGCGTCCCGATATCAAAAAACCAGTTTTGGATCAAGAAAATCAAGATTTGCGTTCCGATATCAAAAAACCAGTTTTGGATCAAGAAAATCAATATTTGCGTTCCGATATCAAAAAACTAGTTTTGGATCAAGAAAATCAAGATTTCCGTCCCGATATCAAAAAACCAGTTTTGGATCAAGAAAATCAAGATTTCCGTTCCGATATCAAAAAAAAGAAAATCAAGATTTGCGTCCCGATATCAAAAAACCAGTTTTGGATCAAGAAAATCAAGATTTGAGTCCGAATGCAAAAAACTAGTTTTGGATCAAGAAAATCAAGATTTGCGTCCCGATATCAAAAAACCAGTTTTGGATCAAGAAAATCAAGATTTGCGTCCCGATATCAAAAAACCAGTTTTGGATCAAGAAAATCAAGATTTGAGTCCGAAACCAAAAAACTAGTTTTGAATCAAGAAAATCAAGATTTGAGTCCCGATATCAAAAAACAGTTTTGGATCAAGAAAATCAAGATTTGCGTCCCGATATCAAAAAACCAGTTTTGGATCAAGAAAATCAAGATTTAAGACCCGATATCAAAAAACCAGTTTTGGATCAAGAAAATTAAGATTTGCGTCCCGATATCAAAAAACCAGTTTTGTATCAAGAAAATCAAGATTTCGGTCCCGAAACCAAAAAACCAGTTTTGGATCAAGAAAATCAAGATTTGCGTCCCGATATCAAAAAACCAGTTTTGGATCAAGAAAATCAAGATTGGCGTCCCGATATCAAAAAACCAGTTTTGGATCAAGAAAATCAAGATTTCCCTCCCGATATCAAAAAACCAGTTTTGGATCAAGAAATCAATATTTGCGTTCCGATATCAAAAAACCAGTTTTGGATCAAGAAAATCAAGATTTGCGTCCCGATATCAAAAAACCAGTTTTGGATCAAGAAAATCAAGATTTGCGTCCCGATATCAAAAAACCAGTTTTGGATCAAGAAAATCAAGATTTCCGTTCCGATATCAAAAAAAAGAAAATCAAGATTTGCGTCCCGATATCAAAAAACCAGTTTTGGATCAAGAAAATCAAGATTTCCGTCCCGATATCAAAAAACTAGTTTTGAATCAAGAAAATCAAGATTTGAGTCCCGATATCAAAAAACAGTTTTGGATCAAGAAAATCAAGATTTGCGTCCCGATATCAAAAAACCAGTTTTGGATCAAGAAAATCAAGATTTCCGTCCCGATATCAAAAAACCACTTTTGGATTAAGAAAATCAAGATTTGAGTCCCGATATCAAAAAACCACTTTTGGATTAAGAAAATCAAGATTTGAGTCCGAAACCAAAAAACGAGTTTTGGATCAAGAAAATCAAGATTTGCGTCCCGATATCAAAAAACCAGTTTTGGATCAAGAAAATCAAGATTTGCGTCCCGATATCAAAAAACCAGTTTTGGATCAAGAAAATCAAGATTTCCGTTCCGATATCAAAAAAAAGAAAATCAAGATTTGCGTCCCGATATCAAAAAACCAGTTTTGGATCAAGAAAATCAAGATTTCCGTCCCGATATCAAAAAACTAGTTTTGAATCAAGAAAATCAAGATTTGAGTCCCGATATCAAAAAACAGTTTTGGATCAAGAAAATCAAGATTTGCGTCGCGATATCAAAAAACCAGTTTTGGATCAAGAAAATCAAGATTTGAGTCCCGATATCAAAAAACCAGTTTTGGATCAAGAAAAATCAAGATTTCGGTCCCGATATCAAAAAACCAGTTTTGGATCAATAAAATCAAGATTTGCGTCCCGATATCAAAAAACCAGTTTTGGATCAAGAAAATCAAGATTTCCGTCCCGATATCAAAAAACCAGTTTTGGATCAAGAAAATCAAGATTTGAGTCCGAATGCAAAAAACTAGTTTTGGATCAAGAAAATCAAGATTTGCGTCCCGATATCAAAAAACCAGTTTTGGATCAAGAAAATCAAGATTTGCGTCCCGATATCAAAAAACCAGTTTTGGATCAAGAAAATCAAGATTTGAGTCCGAAACCAAAAAACTAGTTTTGAATCAAGAAAATCAAGATTTGAGTCCCGATATCAAAAAACAGTTTTGGATCAAGAAAATCAAGATTTGCGTCCCGATATCAAAAAACCAGTTTTGGATCAAGAAAATGAAGATTTAAGACCCGATATCAAAAAACCAGTTTTGGATCAAGAAAATTAAGATTTGCGTCCCGATATCAAAAAACCAGTTTTGTATCAAGAAAATCAAGATTTAAGTCCGAATGCAAAAAACCAGTTTTGGATCAAGAAAATCAAGATTTGCGTCCGAAACCAAAAAACTTGTTTTGAATCAAGAAAATCAAGATTTGAGTCCCGATATTAAAAAACAGTTTTGGATCAAGAAAATCAAGATTTGCGTCCCGATATCAAAAAACCAGTTTTGGATCAAGAAAATCAAGATTTAAGTCCCGATATCAAAAAACCAGTTTTGGATCAAGAAAATTAAGATTTGCGTCCCGATATCAAAAAACCAGTTTTGTATCAAGAAAATCAAGATTTCGGTCCCGAAACCAAAAAACCAGTTTTGGATCAAGAAAATCAAGATTTGCGTCCCGATATCAAAAAACCAGTTTTGGATCAAGAAAATCAAGATTGGCGTCCCGATATTAAAAAACCAGTTTTGGATCAAGAAAATCAAGATTTCCGTCCCGATATCAAAAAACCAGTTTTGGATCAAGAAAATCAATATTTGCGTTCCGATATCAAAAAACCAGTTTTGGATCAAGAAAATTAAGATTTGCGTCCCGATATCAAAAAACCAGTTTTGTATCAAGAAAATCAAGATTTCGGTCCCGAAACCAAAAAATCAGTTTTGGATCAAGAAAATCAAGATTTGCGTCCCGATATCAAAAAACCAGTTTTGGATCAAGAAAATCAAGATTGGCGTCCCGATATCAAAAAACCAGTTTTGGATCAAGAAAATCAAGATTTCCCTCCCGATATCAAAAAACCAGTTTTGGATCAAGAAAACCAATATTTGCGTGCCGATATCAAAAAACCAGTTTTGGATCAAGAAAATCAAGATTTGCGTCCCGATATCAAAAAACCAGTTTTGGATCAAGAAAATCAAGATTTAAGTCCGAATGCAAAAAACCAGTTTTGGATCAAGAAAATCAAGATTTGCGTCCCGATATCAAAAAACCAGTTTTGGATCAAGAAAATCAAGATTTCCGTCCCGATATCAAAAAACCAGTTTTGGATCAAGAAAATCAAGATTGGCGTCCCGATATTAAAAAACCAGTTTTGGATCAAGAAAATCAAGATTTCCCTCCCGATATCAAAAAACCAGTTTTGGATCAAGAAAATCAATATTTGCGTTCCGATATCAAAAAACCAGTTTTGGATCAAGAAAATCAAGATTTGCGTCCCGATATCAAAAAACCAGTTTTGGATCAAGAAAATCAAGATTTGAGTCCGAATGCAAAAAACTAGTTTTGGATCAAGAAAATCAAGATTTGAGTCCGAAACCAAAAAACTAGTTTTGAATCAAGAAAATCAAGATTTGAGTCCCGATATGAAAAAACAGTTTTGGATCAAGAAAATCAAGATTTGCGTCCCGATATCTAAAAACCAGTTTTGGATCAAGAAAATCAAGATTTAAGTCCCGATATCAAAAAACCAGTTTTGGATCAAGAAAATTAAGATTTGCGTCCCGATATCAAAAAACCAGTTTTGTATCAAGAAAATCAAGATTTCGGTCCCGAAACCAAAAAACCAGTTTTGGATCAAGAAAATCAAGATTTGCGTCCCGATATCAAAAAACCAGTTTTGGATCAAGAAAATCAAGATTGGCGTCCCGATATTAAAAAACCAGTTTTGGATCAAGAAAATCAAGATTTCCCTCCCGATATCAAAAAACCAGTTTTGGATCAAGAAAATCAATATTTGCGTGCCGATATCAAAAAACCAGTTTTGGATCAAGAAAATCAAGATTTGCGTCCCGATATCAAAAAACCAGTTTTGGATCAAGAAAATCAAGATTTGAGTCCGAAAGCAAAAAACTAGTTTTGGATCAAGAAAATCAAGATT
Source organism: Bolboschoenus planiculmis (assembly GCA_031770325.1). NCBI lineage: Eukaryota > Viridiplantae > Streptophyta > Magnoliopsida > Poales > Cyperaceae > Bolboschoenus > Bolboschoenus planiculmis. The sequence continues at coordinate 3,117,469 of CM062755.1, read as the reverse complement.
TCGGTCCCGAAACCAAAAAACCAGTTTTGGATCAAGAAAATCAAGATTTGCGTCCCGAAACCAAAAAACGAGTTTTGGATCAAGAAAATCAAGATTTGCGTCCCGATATCAGAAAACCAGTTTTGGATCAAGAAAATCAAGATTGGCGTCCCGATATCAAAAAACTAGTTTTGGATCAAGAAAATCAAGATTTCCCTCCCGATATCAAAAAACCAGTTTTGGATCAAGAAAATCAATATTTGCGTTCCGATATCAAAAAACCAGTTTTGGATCAAGAAAATCAAGATTTGCGTCCCGATATCAAAAAACCAGTTTTGGATCAAGAAAATCAAGATTTGCGTCCCGATATCAAAAAACCAGTTTTGGATCAAGAAAATCAAGATTGGCGTCCCGATATCAAAAAACCAGTTTTGGATCAAGAAAATCAAGATTTCCCTCCCGATATCAAAAAACCAGTTTTGGATCAAGAAAATCAATATTTGCGTTCCGATATCAAAAAACCAGTTTTGGATCTAGAAAATCAAGATTTGCGTCCCGATATCAAAAAACCACTTTTGGATTAAGAAAATCAAGATTTGAGTCCGAAACCAAAAAACGAGTTTTGGATCAAGAAAATCAAGATTTGCGTCCCGATATCAGAAAACCAGTTTTGGATCAAGAAAATCAAGATTGGCGTCCCGATATCAAAAAACTAGTTTTGGATCAAGAAAATCAAGATTTCCCTCCCGATATCAAAAAACCAGTTTTGGATCAAGAAAATCAATATTTGCGTGCCGATATCAAAAAACCAGTTTTGGATCAAGAAAATCAAGATTTGCGTCCCGATATCAAAAAACCAGTTTTGGATCAAGAAAATCAAGATTTGCGTCCCGATATCAAAAAACCAGTTTTGGATCAAGAAAATCAAGATTGGCGTCCCGATATCAAAAAACTAGTTTTGGATCAAGAAAATCAAGATTTCCCTCCCGATATCAAAAAACCAGTTTTGGATCAAGAAAATCAATATTTGCGTTCCGATATCAAAAAACCAGTTTTGGATCAAGAAAATCAAGATTTGCGTCCCGATATCAAAAAACCAGTTTTGGATCAAGAAAATCAAGATTTCCGTCCCGATATCAAAAAACCAGTTTTGGATCAAGAAAATCAAGATTTGAGTCCGAATGCAAAAAACCAGTTTTGGATCAAGAAAATCAAGATTTCGGTCCCGAAACCAAAAAAGGAGTTTTGGATCAAGAAAATCAAGATTTGCGTCCCGATATCAAAAAACCAGTTTTGGATCAAGAAAATCAAGATTTGCGTCCCGATATCAAAAAACCAGTTTTGGATCAAGAAAATCAAGATTTCCGTCCCGATATCAAAAAACCAGTTTTGGATCAAGAAAATCAAGATTTGAGTCCGAATGCAAAAAACTAGTTTTGGATCAAGAAAATCAAGATTTCGGTCCCGAAACCAAAAAAGGAGTTTTGGATCAAGAAAATCAAGATTTGCGTCCCGATATCAAAAAACCAGTTTTGGATCAAGAAAATCAAGATTTGCGTCCCGATATCAAAAAACCAGTTTTGGATCAAGAAAATCAAGATTTCCCTCCCGATATCAAAAAACCAGTTTTGGATCAAGAAAATGAAGATTTGCGTCCCGATATCAAAAAACCAGTTTTGTATCAAGAAAATCAAGATTTCGGTCCCGAAACCAAAAAACCAGTTTTGGATCAAGAAAATCAAGATTTGCGTCCCGATATCAAAAAACCAGTTTTGGATCAAGAAAATCAAGATTGGCGTCCCGATATCAAAAAACCAGTTTTGGATCAAGAAAATCAAGATTTCCCTCCCGATATCAAAAAACCAGTTTTGGATCAAGAATATCAATATTTGCGTGCCGATATCAAAAAACCAGTTTTGGATCAAGAAAATCAAGATTTGCGTCCCGATATCAAAAAACCAGTTTTGCATCAAGAAAATCAAGATTTGCGTCCCGATATCAAAAAACCAGTTTTGGATCAAGAAAATCAAGATTTGCGTCCCGATATCAAAAAACCAGTTTTGGATCAAGAAAATCAAGATTTGCGTCCCGATATCAAAAAACCAGTTTTATATCAAGAAAATCAAGATTTCGGTCCCGAAACCAAAAAACCAGTTTTGGATCAAGAAAATCAAGATTTGCGTCCCGATATCAAAAAACCAGTTTTGGATCAAGAAAATCAAGATTGGCGTCCCGATATTAAAAAACCAGTTTTGGATCAAGAAAATCAAGATTTCCGTCCCGATATCAAAAAACCAGTTTTGGATCAAGAAAATCAATATTTGCGTTCCGATATCAAAAAACCAGTTTTGGATCAAGAAAATCAAGATTGGCGTCCCGATATCAAAAAACCAGTTTTGGATCAAGAAAATCAAGATTTCCCTCCCGATATCAAAAAACCAGTTTTGGATCAAGAAAATCAATATTTGCGTGCCGATATCAAAAAACCAGTTTTGGATCAAGAAAATCAAGATTTCGGTCCCGAAACCAAAAAACCAGTTTTGGATCAAGAAAATCAAGATTTGCGTCCCGATATCAAAAAACCAGTTTTGGATCAAGAAAATCAAGATTGGCGTCCCGATATCAAAAAACCAGTTTTGGATCAAGAAAATCAAGATTTCCCTCCCGATATCAAAAAACCAGTTTTGGATCAAGAAAATCAATATTTGCGTGCCGATATCAAAAAACCAGTTTTGGATCAAGAAAATTAAGATTTGCGTCCCGATATCAAAAAACCAGTTTTGTATCAAGAAAATCAAGATTTCGGTCCCGAAACCAAAAAACCAGTTTTGGATCAAGAAAATCAAGATTTGCGTCCCGATATCAAAAAACCAGTTTTGGATCAAGAAAATCAAGATTGGCGTCCCGATATCAAAAAACCAGTTTTGGATCAAGAAAATCAAGATTTCCCTCCCGATATCAAAAAACCAGTTTTGGATCAAGAATATCAATATTTGCGTGCCGATATCAAAAAACCAGTTTTGGATCAAGAAAATCAAGATTTGCGTCCCGATATCAAAAAACCAGTTTTGGATCAAGAAAATCAAGATTTGCGTCCCGATATCAAAAAACCAGTTTTGGATCAAGAAAATCAAGATTTCCCTCCCGATATCAAAAAACCAGTTTTGGATCAAGAAAATTAAGATTTGCGTCCCGATATCAAAAAACCAGTTTTGTATCAAGAAAATCAAGATTTCGGTCCCGAAACCAAAAAACCAGTTTTGGATCAAGAAAATCAAGATTTGCGTCCCGATATCAAAAAACCAGTTTTGGATCAAGAAAATCAAGATTGGCGTCCCGATATCAAAAAACCAGTTTTGGATCAAGAAAATCAAGATTTCCCTCCCGATATCAAAAAACCAGTTTTGGATCAAGAAAATCAAGATTTGCGTCCCGATATCAAAAAACCAGTTTTGGATCAAGAAAATCAAGATTGGCGTCCCGATATCAAAAAACCAGTTTTGGATCAAGAAAATCAAGATTTCCCTCCCGATATCAAAAAACCAGTTTTGGATCAAGAAAATCAATATTTGCGTTCCGATATCAAAAAACCAGTTTTGGATCTAGAAAATCAAGATTTGCGTCCCGATATCAAAAAACCACTTTTGGATTAAGAAAATCAAGATTTGAGTCCGAAACCAAAAAACGAGTTTTGGATCAAGAAAATCAAGATTTGCGTCCCGATATCAGAAAACCAGTTTTGGATCAAGAAAATCAAGATTGGCGTCCCGATATCAAAAAACTAGTTTTGGATCAAGAAAATCAAGATTTCCCTCCCGATATCAAAAAACCAGTTTTGGATCAAGAAAATCAATATTTGCGTTCCGATATCAAAAAACCAGTTTTGGATCAAGAAAATCAAGATTTGCGTCCCGATATCAAAAAACCAGTTTTGGATCAAGAAAATCAAGATTTGCGTCCCGATATCAAAAAACCAGTTTTGGATCAAGAAAATCAAGATTGGCGTCCCGATATCAAAAAACCAGTTTTGGATCAAGAAAATCAAGATTTCCCTCCCGATATCAAAAAACCAGTTTTGGATCAAGAAAATCAATATTTGCGTTCCGATATCAAAAAACCAGTTTTGGATCAAGAAAATCAAGATTTGCGTCCCGATATCAAAAAACCAGTTTTGGATCAAGAAAATCAAGATTTCCGTCCCGATATCAAAAAACCAGTTTTGGATCAAGAAAATCAAGATTTGAGTCCGAATGCAAAAAACTAGTTTTGGATCAAGAAAATTAAGATTTCGGTCCCGAAACCAAAAAAGGAGTTTTGGATCAAGAAAATCAAGATTTGCGTCCCGATATCAAAAAACCAGTTTTGGATCAAGAAAATCAAGATTTGCGTCCCGATATCAAAAAACCAGTTTTGGATCAAGAAAATCAAGATTTCCGTCCCGATATCAAAAAACCAGTTTTGGATCAAGAAAATCAAGATTTGAGTCCGAATGCAAAAAACTAGTTTTGGATCAAGAAAATCAAGATTTCGGTCCCGAAACCAAAAAAGGAGTTTTGGATCAAGAAAATCAAGATTTGCGTCCCGATATCAAAAAACCAGTTTTGGATCAAGAAAATCAAGATTTGCGTCCCGATATCAAAAAACCAGTTTTGGATCAAGAAAATCAAGATTTCCCTCCCGATATCAAAAAACCAGTTTTGGATCAAGAAAATTAAGATTTGCGTCCCGATATCAAAAAACCAGTTTTGTATCAAGAAAATCAAGATTTCGGTCCCGAAACCAAAAAACCAGTTTTGGATCAAGAAAATCAAGATTTGCGTCCCGATATCAAAAAACCAGTTTTGGATCAAGAAAATCAAGATTGGCGTCCCGATATCAAAAAACCAGTTTTGGATCAAGAAAATCAAGATTTCCCTCCCGATATCAAAAAACCAGTTTTGGATCAAGAATATCAATATTTGCGTGCCGATATCAAAAAACCAGTTTTGGATCAAGAAAATCAAGATTTGCGTCCCGATATCAAAAAACCAGTTTTGGATCAAGAAAATCAAGATTTGCGTCCCGATATCAAAAAACCAGTTTTGGATCAAGAAAATCAAGATTTGCGTCCCGATATCAAAAAACCAGTTTTGGATCAAGAAAATCAAGATTTGCGTCCCGATATCAAAAAACCAGTTTTGGATCAAGAAAATCAAGATTTGCGTCCCGATATCAAAAAACCAGTTTTGGATCAAGAAAATCAAGATTGGCGTCCCGATATCAAAAAACCAGTTTTGGATCAAGAAAATCAATATTTGCGTCCCGATATCAAAAAACCAGTTTTGTATCAAGAAAATCAAGATTTCGGTCCCGAAACCAAAAAACCAGTTTTGGATCAAGAAAATCAAGATTTGCGTCCCGATATCAAAAAACCAGTTTTGGATCAAGAAAATCAAGATTGGCGTCCCGATATCAAAAAACCAGTTTTGGATCAAGAAAATCAAGATTTCCCTCCCGATATCAAAAAACCAGTTTTGGATCAAGAAAATCAATATTTGCGTTCCGATATCAAAAAACCAGTTTTGGATCTAGAAAATCAAGATTTGCGTCCCGATATCAAAAAACCACTTTTGGATTAAGAAAATCAAGATTTGAGTCCGAAACCAAAAAACGAGTTTTGGATCAAGAAAATCAAGATTTGCGTCCCGATATCAGAAAACCAGTTTTGGATCAAGAAAATCAAGATTGGCGTCCCGATATCAAAAAACTAGTTTTGGATCAAGAAAATCAAGATTTCCCTCCCGATATCAAAAAACCAGTTTTGGATCAAGAAAATCAATATTTGCGTTCCGATATCAAAAAACCAGTTTTGGATCAAGAAAATCAAGATTTGCGTCCCGATATCAAAAAACCAGTTTTGGATCAAGAAAATCAAGATTTGCGTCCCGATATCAAAAAACCAGTTTTGGATCAAGAAAATCAAGATTGGCGTCCCGATATCAAAAAACTAGTTTTGGATCAAGAAAATCAAGATTTCCCTCCCGATATCAAAAAACCAGTTTTGGATCAAGAAAATCAATATTTGCGTTCCGATATCAAAAAACCAGTTTTGGATCAAGAAAATCAAGATTTGCGTCCCGATATCAAAAAACCAGTTTTGGATCAAGAAAATCAAGATTTCCGTCCCGATATCAAAAAACCAGTTTTGGATCAAGAAAATCAAGATTTGAGTCCGAATGCAAAAAACTAGTTTTGGATCAAGAAAATTAAGATTTCGGTCCCGAAACCAAAAAAGGAGTTTTGGATCAAGAAAATCAAGATTTGCGTCCCGATATCAAAAAACCAGTTTTGGATCAAGAAAATCAAGATTTGCGTCCCGATATCAAAAAACCAGTTTTGGATCAAGAAAATCAAGATTTCCGTCCCGATATCAAAAAACCAGTTTTGGATCAAGAAAATCAAGATTTGAGTCCGAATGCAAAAAACTAGTTTTGGATCAAGAAAATCAAGATTTCGGTCCCGAAACCAAAAAAGGAGTTTTGGATCAAGAAAATCAAGATTTGCGTCCCGATATCAAAAAACCAGTTTTGGATCAAGAAAATCAAGATTTGCGTCCCGATATCAAAAAACCAGTTTTGGATCAAGAAAATCAAGATTTCCCTCCCGATATCAAAAAACCAGTTTTGGATCAAGAAAATTAAGATTTGCGTCCCGATATCAAAAAACCAGTTTTGTATCAAGAAAATCAAGATTTCGGTCCCGAAACCAAAAAACCAGTTTTGGATCAAGAAAATCAAGATTTGCGTCCCGATATCAAAAAACCAGTTTTGGATCAAGAAAATCAAGATTGGCGTCCCGATATCAAAAAACCAGTTTTGGATCAAGAAAATCAAGATTTCCCTCCCGATATCAAAAAACCAGTTTTGGATCAAGAATATCAATATTTGCGTGCCGATATCAAAAAACCAGTTTTGGATCAAGAAAATCAAGATTTGCGTCCCGATATCAAAAAACCAGTTTTGGATCAAGAAAATCAAGATTTGCGTCCCGATATCAAAAAACCAGTTTTGGATCAAGAAAATCAAGATTTGCGTCCCGATATCAAAAAACCAGTTTTGGATCAAGAAAATCAAGATTTGCGTCCCGATATCAAAAAACCAGTTTTGGATCAAGAAAATCAAGATTTGCGTCCCGATATCAAAAAACCAGTTTTGGATCAAGAAAATCAAGATTGGCGTCCCGATATCAAAAAACCAGTTTTGGATCAAGAAAATCAATATTTGCGTCCCGATATCAAAAAACCAGTTTTGTATCAAGAAAATCAAGATTTCGGTCCCGAAACCAAAAAACCAGTTTTGGATCAAGAAAATCAAGATTTGCGTCCCGATATCAAAAAACCAGTTTTGGATCAAGAAAATCAAGATTGGCGTCCCGATATCAAAAAACCAGTTTTGGATCAAGAAAATCAAGATTTCCCTCCCGATATCAAAAAACCAGTTTTGGATCAAGAAAATCAATATTTGCGTGCCGATATCAAAAAACCAGTTTTGGATCAAGAAAATTAAGATTTGCGTCCCGATATCAAAAAACCAGTTTTGTATCAAGAAAATCAAGATTTCGGTCCCGAAACCAAAAAACCAGTTTTGGATCAAGAAAATCAAGATTTGCGTCCCGATATCAAAAAACCAGTTTTGGATCAAGAAAATCAAGATTGGCGTCCCGATATCAAAAAACCAGTTTTGGATCAAGAAAATCAAGATTTCCCTCCCGATATCAAAAAACCAGTTTTGGATCAAGAATATCAATATTTGCGTGCCGATATCAAAAAACCAGTTTTGGATCAAGAAAATCAAGATTTGCGTCCCGATATCAAAAAACCAGTTTTGGATCAAGAAAATCAAGATTTGCGTCCCGATATCAAAAAACCAGTTTTGGATCAAGAAAATCAAGATTTCCCTCCCGATATCAAAAAACCAGTTTTGGATCAAGAAAATCAAGATTTGCGTCCCGATATCAAAAAACCAGTTTTGTATCAAGAAAATCAAGATTTCGGTCCCGAAACCAAAAAACCAGTTTTGGATCAAGAAAATCAAGATTTGCGTCCCGATATCAAAAAACCAGTTTTGGATCAAGAAAATCAAGATTGGCGTCCCGATATAAAAAAACCAGTTTTGGATCAAGAATATCAATATTTGCGTGCCGATATCAAAAAACCAGTTTTGGATCAAGAAAATCAAGATTTGCGTCCCGATATCAAAAAACCAGTTTTGGATCAAGAAAATCAAGATTTGCGTCCCGATATCAAAAAACCAGTTTTGGATCAAGAAAATCAAGATTTGCGTCCCGATATCAAAAAACCAGTTTTGGATCAAGAAAATCAAGATTTCGGTCCCGAAACCAAAAAACCAGTTTTGGATCAAGAAAATCAAGATTTGCGTCCCGATATCAAAAAACCAGTTTTGGATCAAGAAAATCAAGATTGGCGTCCCGATATTAAAAAACCAGTTTTGGATCAAGAAAATCAAGATTTCCGTCCCGATATCAAAAAACCAGTTTTGGATCAAGAAAATCAATATTTGCGTTCCGATATCAAAAAACCAGTTTTGGATCAAGAAAATTAAGATTTGCGTCCCGATATCAAAAAACCAGTTTTGTATCAAGAAAATCAAGATTTCGGTCCCGAAACCAAAAAACCAGTTTTGGATCAAGAAAATCAAGATTTGCGTCCCGATATCAAAAAACCAGTTTTGGATCAAGAAAATCAAGATTTCCCTCCCGATATCAAAAAACCAGTTTTGGATCAAGATAATCAAGATTTGAGTCCGAATGCAAAAAACTAGTTTTGGATCAAGAAAATCAAGATTTCGGTCCCGAAACCAAAAAAGGAGTTTTGGATCAAGAAAATCAAGATTTGCGTCCCGATATCAAAAAACCAGTTTTGGATCAAGAAAATCAAGATTTGCGTCCCGATATCAAAAAACCAGTTTTGGATCAAGAAAATCAAGATTTCCCTCCCGATATCAAAAAACCAGTTTTGGATCAAGAAAATTAAGATTTGCGTCCCGATATCAAAAAACCAGTTTTGTATCAAGAAAATCAAGATTTCGGTCCCGAAACCAAAAAACCAGTTTTGGATCAAGAAAATCAAGATTTGCGTCCCGATATCAAAAAACCAGTTTTGGATCAAGAAAATCAAGATTGGCGTCCCGATATCAAAAAACCAGTTTTGGATCAAGAAAATCAAGATTTCCCTCCCGATATCAAAAAACCAGTTTTGGATCAAGAATATCAATATTTGCGTGCCGATATCAAAAAACCAGTTTTGGATCAAGAAAATCAAGATTTGCGTCCCGATATCAAAAAACCAGTTTTGGATCAAGAAAATCAAGATTTGCGTCCCGATATCAAAAAACCAGTTTTGGATCAAGAAAATCAAGATTTGCGTCCCGATATCAAAAAACCAGTTTTGGATCAAGAAAATCAAGATTTGCGTCCCGATATCAAAAAACCAGTTTTGGATCAAGAAAATCAAGATTTGCGTCCCGATATCAAAAAACCAGTTTTGGATCAAGAAAATCAAGATTGGCGTCCCGATATCAAAAAACCAGTTTTGGATCAAGAAAATCAATATTTGCGTCCCGATATCAAAAAACCAGTTTTGTATCAAGAAAATCAAGATTTCGGTCCCGAAACCAAAAAACCAGTTTTGGATCAAGAAAATCAAGATTTGCGTCCCGATATCAAAAAACCAGTTTTGGATCAAGAAAATCAAGATTGGCGTCCCGATATCAAAAAACCAGTTTTGGATCAAGAAAATCAAGATTTCCCTCCCGATATCAAAAAACCAGTTTTGGATCAAGAAAATCAATATTTGCGTGCCGATATCAAAAAACCAGTTTTGGATCAAGAAAATTAAGATTTGCGTCCCGATATCAAAAAACCAGTTTTGTATCAAGAAAATCAAGATTTCGGTCCCGAAACCAAAAAACCAGTTTTGGATCAAGAAAATCAAGATTTGCGTCCCGATATCAAAAAACCAGTTTTGGATCAAGAAAATCAAGATTGGCGTCCCGATATCAAAAAACCAGTTTTGGATCAAGAAAATCAAGATTTCCCTCCCGATATCAAAAAACCAGTTTTGGATCAAGAATATCAATATTTGCGTGCCGATATCAAAAAACCAGTTTTGGATCAAGAAAATCAAGATTTGCGTCCCGATATCAAAAAACCAGTTTTGGATCAAGAAAATCAAGATTTGCGTCCCGATATCAAAAAACCAGTTTTGGATCAAGAAAATCAAGATTTCCCTCCCGATATCAAAAAACCAGTTTTGGATCAAGAAAATCAAGATTTGCGTCCCGATATCAAAAAACCAGTTTTGTATCAAGAAAATCAAGATTTCGGTCCCGAAACCAAAAAACCAGTTTTGGATCAAGAAAATCAAGATTTGCGTCCCGATATCAAAAAACCAGTTTTGGATCAAGAAAATCAAGATTGGCGTCCCGATATCAAAAAACCAGTTTTGGATCAAGAATATCAATATTTGCGTGCCGATATCAAAAAACCAGTTTTGGATCAAGAAAATCAAGATTTGCGTCCCGATATCAAAAAACCAGTTTTGGATCAAGAAAATCAAGATTTGCGTCCCGATATCAAAAAACCAGTTTTGGATCAAGAAAATCAAGATTTGCGTCCCGATATCAAAAAACCAGTTTTGGATCAAGAAAATCAAGATTTCGGTCCCGAAACCAAAAAACCAGTTTTGGATCAAGAAAATCAAGATTTGCGTCCCGATATCAAAAAACCAGTTTTGGATCAAGAAAATCAAGATTGGCGTCCCGATATTAAAAAACCAGTTTTGGATCAAGAAAATCAAGATTTCCGTCCCGATATCAAAAAACCAGTTTTGGATCAAGAAAATCAATATTTGCGTTCCGATATCAAAAAACCAGTTTTGGATCAAGAAAATTAAGATTTGCGTCCCGATATCAAAAAACCAGTTTTGTATCAAGAAAATCAAGATTTCGGTCCCGAAACCAAAAAACCAGTTTTGGATCAAGAAAATCAAGATTTGCGTCCCGATATCAAAAAACCAGTTTTGGATCAAGAAAATCAAGATTGGCGTCCCGATATCAAAAAACCAGTTTTGGATCAAGAAAATCAAGATTTCCCTCCCGATATCAAAAAACCAGTTTTGGATCAAGAAAATCAATATTTGCGTGCCGATATCAAAAAACCAGTTTTGGATCAAGAAAATCAAGATTGGCGTCCCGATATTAAAAAACCAGTTTTGGATCAAGAAAATCAAGATTTCCGTCCCGATATCAAAAAACCAGTTTTGGATCAAGAAAATCAATATTTGCGTTCCGATATCAAAAAACCAGTTTTGGATCAAGAAAATTATGATTTGCGTCCCGATATCAAAAAACCAGTTTTGTATCAAGAAAATCAAGATTTCGGTCCCGAAACCAAAAAACCAGTTTTGGATCAAGAAAATCAAGATTTGCGTCCCGATATCAAAAAACCAGTTTTGGATCAAGAAAATCAAGATTGGCGTCCCGATATCAAAAAACCAGTTTTGGATCAAGAAAATCAAGATTTCCCTCCCGATATCAAAAAACCAGTTTTGGATCAAGAATATCAATATTTGCGTGCCGATATCAAAAAACCAGTTTTGGATCAAGAAAATCAAGATTTGCGTCCCGATATCAAAAAACCAGTTTTGGATCAAGAAAATCAAGATTTGCGTCCCGATATCAAAAAACCAGTTTTGGATCAAGAAAATCAAGATTTCCCTCCCGATATCAAAAAACCAGTTTTGGATCAAGAAAATCAAGATTTGCGTCCCGATATCAAAAAACCAGTTTTATATCAAGAAAATCAAGATTTCGGTCCCGAAACCAAAAAACCAGTTTTGGATCAAGAAAATCAAGATTTGCGTCCCGATATCAAAAAACCAGTTTTGGATCAAGAAAATCAAGATTGGCGTCCCGATATTAAAAAACCAGTTTTGGATCAAGAAAATCAAGATTTCCGTCCCGATATCAAAAAACCAGTTTTGGATCAAGAAAATCAATATTTGCGTGCCGATATCAAAAAACCAGTTTTGGATCAAGAAAATCAAGATTTGCGTCCCGATATCAAAAAACCAGTTTTGTATCAAGAAAATCAAGATTTCGGTCCCGAAACCAAAAAACCAGTTTTGGATCAAGAAAATCAAGATTTGCGTCCCGATATCAAAAAACCAGTTTTGGATCAAGAAAATCAAGATTGGCGTCCCGATATTAAAAAACCAGTTTTGGATCAAGAAAATCAAGATTTCCGTCCCGATATCAAAAAACCAGTTTTGGATCAAGAATATCAATATTTGCGTGCCGATATCAAAAAACCAGTTTTGGATCAAGAAAATTAAGATTTGCGTCCCGATATCAAAAAACCAGTTTTGTATCAAGAAAATCAAGATTTCGGTCCCGAAACCAAAAAACCAGTTTTGGATCAAGAAAATCAATATTTGCGTTCCGATATCAAAAAACCAGTTTTGGATCAAGAAAATTAAGATTTGCGTCCCGATATCAAAAAACCAGTTTTGTATCAAGAAAATCAAGATTTCGGTCCCGAAACCAAAAAACCAGTTTTGGATCAAGAAAATCAAGATTTGCGTCCCGATATCAAAAAACCAGTTTTGGATCAAGAAAATCAAGATTGGCGTCCCGATATTAAAAAACCAGTTTTGGATCAAGAAAATCAAGATTTCCCTCCCGATATCAAAAAACCAGTTTTGGATCAAGAAAATCAATATTTGCGTGCCGATATCAAAAAACCAGTTTTGGATCAAGAAAATCAAGATTTGCGTCCCGATATCAAAAAACCAGTTTTGGATCAAGAAAATCAAGATTGGCGTCCCGATATCAAAAAACCAGTTTTGGATCAAGAAAATCAAGATTTCCCTCCCGATATCAAAAAACCAGTTTTGGATCAAGAAAATCAATATTTGCGTGCCGATATCAAAAAACCAGTTTTGGATCAAGAAAATCAAGATTTGCGTCCCGATATCAAAAAACCAGTTTTGGATCAAGAAAATCAAGATTTAAGTCCGAATGCAAAAAACCAGTTTTGGATCAAGAAAATCAAGATTTGCGTCCCGATATCAAAAAACCAGTTTTGGATCAAGAAAATCAAGATTGGCGTCCCGATATCAAAAAACCAGTTTTGGATCAAGAAAATCAAGATTTCCCTCCCGATATCAAAAAACCAGTTTTGGATCAAGAAAATCAATATTTGCGTGCCGATATCAAAAAACCAGTTTTGGATCAAGAAAATCAAGATTTGCGTCCCGATATCAAAAAACCAGTTTTGGATCAAGAAAATCAAGATTTAAGTCCGAATGCAAAAAACCAGTTTTGGATCAAGAAAATCAAGATTTGCGTCCCGATATCAAAAAACCAGTTTTGGATCAAGAAAATCAAGATTGGCGTCCCGATATGAAAAAACCAGTTTTGGATCAAGAAAATCAAGATTTCCGTCCCGATATCAAAAAACCAGTTTTGGATCAAGAAAATCAATATTTGCGTTCCGATATCAAAAAACCAGTTTTGGATCAAGAAAATTAAGATTTGCGTCCCGATATCAAAAAACCAGTTTTGTATCAAGAAAATCAAGATTTCGGTCCCGAAACCAAAAAACCAGTTTTGGATCAAGAAAATCAAGATTTGCGTCCCGATATCAAAAAACCAGTTTTGGATCAAGAAAATCAAGATTGGCGTCCCGATATCAAAAAACCAGTTTTGGATCAAGAAAATCAAGATTTCCCTCCCGATATCAAAAAACCAGTTTTGGATCAAGAAAATCAATATTTGCGTGCCGATATCAAAAAACCAGTTTTGGATCAAGAAAATCAAGATTTGCGTCCCGATATCAAAAAACCAGTTTTGGATCAAGAAAATCAAGATTTAAGTCCGAATGCAAAAAACCAGTTTTGGATCAAGAAAATCAAGATTTGCGTCCCGATATCAAAAAACCAGTTTTGGATCAAGAAAATCAAGATTTCCGTCCCGATATCAAAAAACCAGTTTTGGATCAAGAAAATCAAGATTGGCGTCCCGATATCAAAAAACCAGTTTTGTATCAAGAAAATCAAGATTTCGGTCCCGAAACCAAAAAACCAGTTTTGGATCAAGAAAATCAAGATTTGCGTCCCGATATCAACAAACCAGTTTTGGATCAAGAAAATCAAGATTGGCGTCCCGATATTAAAAAACCAGTTTTGGATCAAGAAAATCAAGATTTCCCTCCCGATATCAAAAAACCAGTTTTGGATCAAGAAAATCAATATTTGCGTGCCGATATCAAAAAACCAGTTTTGGATCAAGAAAATCAAGATTTGCGTCCCGATATCAAAAAACCAGTTTTGGATCAAGAAAATCAAGATTGGCGTCCCGATATCAAAAAACCAGTTTTGGATCAAGAAAATCAAGATTTCCCTCCCGATATCAAAAAACCAGTTTTGGATCAAGAAAATCAATATTTGCGTGCCGATATCAAAAAACCAGTTTTGGATCAAGAAAATCAAGATTTGCGTCCCGATATCAAAAAACCAGTTTTGGATCAAGAAAATCAAGATTTAAGTCCGAATGCAAAAAACCAGTTTTGGATCAAGAAAATCAAGATTTGCGTCCCGATATCAAAAAACCAGTTTTGGATCAAGAAAATCAAGATTGGCGTCCCGATATCAAAAAACCAGTTTTGGATCAAGAAAATCAAGATTTCCCTCCCGATATCAAAAAACCAGTTTTGGATCAAGAAAATCAATATTTGCGTGCCGATATCAAAAAACCAGTTTTGGATCAAGAAAATCAAGATTTGCGTCCCGATATCAAAAAACCAGTTTTGGATCAAGAAAATCAAGATTTAAGTCCGAATGCAAAAAACCAGTTTTGGATCAAGAAAATCAAGATTTGCGTCCCGATATCAAAAAACCAGTTTTGGATCAAGAAAATCAAGATTTCCGTCCCGATATCAAAAAACCAGTTTTGGATCAAGAAAATCAAGATTGGCGTCCCGATATCAAAAAACCAGTTTTGTATCAAGAAAATCAAGATTTCGGTCCCGAAACCAAAAAACCAGTTTTGGATCAAGAAAATCAAGATTTGCGTCCCGATATCAACAAACCAGTTTTGGATCAAGAAAATCAAGATTGGCGTCCCGATATTAAAAAACCAGTTTTGGATCAAGAAAATCAAGATTTCCCTCCCGATATCAAAAAACCAGTTTTGGATCAAGAAAATCAATATTTGCGTGCCGATATCAAAAAACCAGTTTTGGATCAAGAAAATCAAGATTTGCGTCCCGATATCAAAAAACCAGTTTTGGATCAAGAAAATCAAGATTGGCGTCCCGATATCAAAAAACCAGTTTTGGATCAAGAAAATCAAGATTTCCCTCCCGATATCAAAAAACCAGTTTTGGATCAAGAAAATCAATATTTGCGTGCCGATATCAAAAAACCAGTTTTGGATCAAGAAAATCAAGATTTGCGTCCCGATATCAAAAAACCAGTTTTGGATCAAGAAAATCAAGATTTAAGTCCGAATGCAAAAAACCAGTTTTGGATCAAGAAAATCAAGATTTGCGTCCCGATATCAAAAAACCAGTTTTGGATCAAGAAAATCAAGATTGGCGTCCCGATATCAAAAAACCAGTTTTGGATCAAGAAAATCAAGATTTCCCTCCCGATATCAAAAAACCAGTTTTGGATCAAGAAAATCAATATTTGCGTGCCGATATCAAAAAACCAGTTTTGGATCAAGAAAATCAAGATTTGCGTCCCGATATCAAAAAACCAGTTTTGGATCAAGAAAATCAAGATTTCCCTCCCGATATCAAAAAACCAGTTTTGGATCAAGAAAATCAATATTTGCGTGCCGATATCAAAAAACCAGTTTTGGATCAAGAAAATCAAGATTTGCGTCCCGATATCAAAAAACCAGTTTTGGATCAAGAAAATCAAGATTTAAGTCCGAATGCAAAAAACCAGTTTTGGATCAAGAAAATCAAGATTTGCGTCCCGATATCAAAAAACCAGTTTTGGATCAAGAAAATCAAGATTTGCGTCCCGATATCAAAAAACCAGTTTTGGATCAAGAAAATCAAGATTGGCGTCCCGATATTAAAAAACCAGTTTTGGATCAAGAAAATCAAGATTTCCGTCCCGATATCAAAAAACCAGTTTTGGATCAAGAAAATCAATATTTGCGTGCCGATATCAAAAAACCAGTTTTGGATCAAGAAAATCAAGATTTGCGTCCCGATATCAAAAAACCAGTTTTGTATCAAGAAAATCAAGATTTCGGTCCCGAAACCAAAAAACCAGTTTTGGATCAAGAAAATCAAGATTTGCGTCCCGATATCAAAAAACCAGTTTTGGATCAAGAAAATCAAGATTGGCGTCCCGATATTAAAAAACCAGTTTTGGATCAAGAAAATCAAGATTTCCGTCCCGATATCAAAAAACCAGTTTTGGATCAAGAATATCAATATTTGCGTGCCGATATCAAAAAACCAGTTTTGGATCAAGAAAATTAAGATTTGCGTCCCGATATCAAAAAACCAGTTTTGTATCAAGAAAATCAAGATTTCGGTCCCGAAACCAAAAAACCAGTTTTGGATCAAGAAAATCAAGATTTGCGTCCCGATATCAAAAAACCAGTTTTGGATCAAGAAAATCAAGATTGGCGTCCCGATATCAAAAAACCAGTTTTGGATCAAGAAAATCAAGATTTCCCTCCCGATATCAAAAAACCAGTTTTGGATAAAGAATATCAATATTTGCGTGCCGATATCAAAAAACCAGTTTTGGATCAAGAAAATCAAGATTTGCGTCCCGATATCAAAAAACCAGTTTTGGATCAAGAAAATCAAGATTTGCGTCCCGATATCAAAAAACCAGTTTTGGATCAAGAAAATCAAGATTTCCCTCCCGATATCAAAAAACCAGTTTTGGATCAAGAAAATTAAGATTTGCGTCCCGATATCAAAAAACCAGTTTTGTATCAAGAAAATCAAGATTTCGGTCCCGAAACCAAAAAACCAGTTTTGGATCAAGAAAATCAAGATTTGCGTCCCGATATCAAAAAACCAGTTTTGGATCAAGAAAATCAAGATTGGCGTCCCGATATCAAAAAACCAGTTTTGGATCAAGAATATCAATATTTGCGTGCCGATATCAAAAAACCAGTTTTGGATCAAGAAAATCAAGATTTGCGTCCCGATATCAAAAAACCAGTTTTGGATCAAGAAAATCAAGATTTGCGTCCCGATATCAAAAAACCAGTTTTGGATCAAGAAAATCAAGATTTGCGTCCCGATATCAAAAAACCAGTTTTGGATCAAGAAAATCAAGATTTGCGTCCCGATATCAAAAAACCAGTTTTATATCAAGAAAATCAAGATTTCGGTCCCGAAACCAAAAAACCAGTTTTGGATCAAGAAAATCAAGATTTGCGTCCCGATATCAAAAAACCAGTTTTGGATCAAGAAAATCAAGATTGGCGTCCCGATATTAAAAAACCAGTTTTGGATCAAGAAAATCAAGATTTCCGTCCCGATATCAAAAAACCAGTTTTGGATCAAGAAAATCAATATTTGCGTTCCGATATCAAAAAACCAGTTTTGGATCAAGAAAATTAAGATTTGCGTCCCGATATCAAAAAACCAGTTTTGTATCAAGAAAATCAAGATTTCGGTCCCGAAACCAAAAAACCAGTTTTGGATCAAGAAAATCAAGATTTGCGTCCCGATATCAAAAAACCAGTTTTGGATCAAGAAAATCAAGATTTGCGTCCCGATATCAAAAAACCAGTTTTGGATCAAGAAAATCAAGATTTCCCTCCCGATATCAAAAAACCAGTTTTGGATCAAGAAAATTAAGATTTGCGTCCCGATATCAAAAAACCAGTTTTGTATCAAGAAAATCAAGATTTCGGTCCCGAAACCAAAAAACCAGTTTTGGATCAAGAAAATCAAGATTTGCGTCCCGATATCAAAAAACCAGTTTTGGATCAAGAAAATCAAGATTGGCGTCCCGATATCAAAAAACCAGTTTTGGATCAAGAAAATCAAGATTTGCGTCCCGATATCAAAAAACCAGTTTTGGATCAAGAAAATCAAGATTTGCGTCCCGATATCAAAAAACCAGTTTTGGATCAAGAAAATCAAGATTTGCGTCCCGATATCAAAAAACCAGTTTTATATCAAGAAAATCAAGATTTCGGTCCCGAAACCAAAAAACCAGTTTTGGATCAAGAAAATCAAGATTTGCGTCCCGATATCAAAAAACCAGTTTTGGATCAAGAAAATCAAGATTGGCGTCCCGATATTAAAAAACCAGTTTTGGATCAAGAAAATCAAGATTTCCGTCCCGATATCAAAAAACCAGTTTTGGATCAAGAAAATCAATATTTGCGTTCCGATATCAAAAAACCAGTTTTGGATCAAGAAAATTAAGATTTGCGTCCCGATATCAAAAAACCAGTTTTGTATCAAGAAAATCAAGATTTCGGTCCCGAAACCAAAAAACCAGTTTTGGATCAAGAAAATCAAGATTTGCGTCCCGATATCAAAAAACCAGTTTTGGATCAAGAAAATCAAGATTTGAGTCCCGAATGCAAAAAACTAGTTTTGGATCAAGAAAATCAAGATTTCGGTCCCGATATCAAAAAACCAGTTTTGGATCAAGAAAATCAAGATTTGCGTCCCGATATCAAAAAACCAGTTTTGGATCAAGAAAATCAAGATTTCCCTCCCGATATCAAAAAACCAGTTTTGGATCAAGAAAATTAAGATTTGCGTCCCGATATCAAAAAACCAGTTTTGTATCAAGAAAATCAAGATTTCGGTCCCGAAACCAAAAAACCAGTTTTGGATCAAGAAAATCAAGATTTGCGTCCCGATATCAAAAAACCAGTTTTGGATCAAGAAAATCAAGATTGGCGTCCCGATATCAAAAAACCAGTTTTGGATCAAGAATATCAATATTTGCGTGCCGATATCAAAAAACCAGTTTTGGATCAAGAAAATCAAGATTTGCGTCCCGATATCAAAAAACCAGTTTTGGATCAAGAAAATCAAGATTTGCGTCCCGATATCAAAAAACCAGTTTTGGATCAAGAAAATCAAGATTTGCGTCCCGATATCAAAAAACCAGTTTTGGATCAAGAAAATCAAGATTTGCGTCCCGATATCAAAAAACCAGTTTTATATCAAGAAAATCAAGATTTCGGTCCCGAAACCAAAAAACCAGTTTTGGATCAAGAAAATCAAGATTTGCGTCCCGATATCAAAAAACCAGTTTTGGATCAAGAAAATCAAGATTGGCGTCCCGATATTAAAAAACCAGTTTTGGATCAAGAAAATCAAGATTTCCGTCCCGATATCAAAAAACCAGTTTTGGATCAAGAAAATCAATATTTGCGTTCCGATATCAAAAAACCAGTTTTGGATCAAGAAAATTAAGATTTGCGTCCCGATATCAAAAAACCAGTTTTGTATCAAGAAAATCAAGATTTCGGTCCCGAAACCAAAAAACCAGTTTTGGATCAAGAAAATCAAGATTTGCGTCCCGATATCAAAAAACCAGTTTTGGATCAAGAAAATCAAGATTGGCGTCCCGATATCAAAAAACCAGTTTTGGATCAAGAAAATCAAGATTTCCCTCCCGATATCAAAAAACCAGTTTTGGATCAAGAATATCAATATTTGCGTGCCGATATCAAAAAACCAGTTTTGGATCAAGAAAATCAAGATTTGCGTCCCGATATCAAAAAACCAGTTTTGGATCAAGAAAATCAAGATTTGCGTCCCGATATCAAAAAACCAGTTTTGGATCAAGAAAATCAAGATTTCCCTCCCGATATCAAAAAACCAGTTTTGGATCAAGAAAATTAAGATTTGCGTCCCGATATCAAAAAACCAGTTTTGTATCAAGAAAATCAAGATTTCGGTCCCGAAACCAAAAAACCAGTTTTGGATCATGAAAATCAAGATTTGCGTCCCGATATCAAAAAACCAGTTTTGGATCAAGAAAATCAAGATTGGCGTCCCGATATCAAAAAACCAGTTTTGGATCAAGAATATCAATATTTGCGTGCCGATATCAAAAAACCAGTTTTGGATCAAGAAAATCAAGATTTGCGTCCCGATATCAAAAAACCAGTTTTGGATCAAGAAAATCAAGATTTGCGTCCCGATATCAAAAAACCAGTTTTGGATCAAGAAAATCAAGATTTGCGTCCCGATATCAAAAAACCAGTTTTGGATCAAGAAAATCAAGATTTGCGTCCCGATATCAAAAAACCAGTTTTATATCAAGAAAATCAAGATTTCGGTCCCGAAACCAAAAAACCAGTTTTGGATCAAGAAAATCAAGATTTGCGTCCCGATATCAAAAAACCAGTTTTGGATCAAGAAAATTAAGATTGGCGTCCCGATATTAAAAAACCAGTTTTGGATCAAGAAAATCAAGATTTCCGTCCCGATATCAAAAAACCAGTTTTGGATCAAGAAAATCAATATTTGCGTTCCGATATCAAAAAACCAGTTTTGGATCAAGAAAATTAAGATTTGCGTCCCGATATCAAAATACCAGTTTTGTATCAAGAAAATCAAGATTTCGGTCCCGAAACCAAAAAACCAGTTTTGGATCAAGAAAATCAAGATTTGCGTCCCGATATCAAAAAACCAGTTTTGGATCAAGAAAATCAAGATTGGCGTCCCGATATCAAAAAACCAGTTTTGGATCAAGAAAATCAAGATTTCCCTCCCGATATCAAAAAACCAGTTTTGGATCAAGAAAATCTATATTTGCGTGCCGATATCAAAAAACCAGTTTTGGATCAAGAAAATCAAGATTGGCGTCCCGATATTAAAAAACCAGTTTTGGATCAAGAAAATCAAGATTTCCGTCCCGATATCAAAAAACCAGTTTTGGATCAAGAAAATCAATATTTGCGTTCCGATATCAAAAAACCAGTTTTGGATCAAGAAAATTATGATTTGCGTCCCGATATCAAAAAACCAGTTTTGTATCAAGAAAATCAAGATTTCGGTCCCGAAACCAAAAAACCAGTTTTGGATCAAGAAAATCAAGATTTGCGTCCCGATATCAAAAAACCAGTTTTGGATCAAGAAAATCAAGATTGGCGTCCCGATATCAAAAAACCAGTTTTGGATCAAGAAAATCAAGATTTCCCTCCCGATATCAAAAAACCAGTTTTGGATCAAGAATATCAATATTTGCGTGCCGATATCAAAAAACCAGTTTTGGATCAAGAAAATCAAGATTTGCGTCCCGATATCAAAAAACCAGTTTTGGATCAAGAAAATCAAGATTTGCGTCCCGATATCAAAAAACCAGTTTTGGATCAAGAAAATCAAGATTTCCCTCCCGATATCAAAAAACCAGTTTTGGATCAAGAAAATCAAGATTTGCGTCCCGATATCAAAAAACCAGTTTTATATCAAGAAAATCAAGATTTCGGTCCCGAAACCAAAAAACCAGTTTCGGATCAAGAAAATCAAGATTTGCGTCCCGATATCAAAAAACCAGTTTTGGATCAAGAAAATCAAGATTGGCGTCCCGATATTAAAAAACCAGTTTTGGATCAAGAAAATCAAGATTTCCGTCCCGATATCAAAAAACCAGTTTTGGATCAAGAAAATCAATATTTGCGTGCCGATATCAAAAAACCAGTTTTGGATCAAGAAAATCAAGATTTGCGTCCCGATATCAAAAAACCAGTTTTGTATCAAGAAAATCAAGATTTCGGTCCCGAAACCAAAAAACCAGTTTTGGATCAAGAAAATCAAGATTTGCGTCCCGATATCAAAAAACCAGTTTTGGATCAAGAAAATCAAGATTGGCGTCCCGATATTAAAAAACCAGTTTTGGATCAAGAAAATCAAGATTTCCGTCCCGATATCAAAAAACCAGTTTTGGATCAAGAATATCAATATTTGCGTGCCGATATCAAAAAACCAGTTTTGGATCAAGAAAATTAAGATTTGCGTCCCGATATCAAAAAACCAGTTTTGTATCAAGAAAATCAAGATTTCGGTCCCGAAACCAAAAAACCAGTTTTGGATCAAGAAAATCAAGATTTGCGTCCCGATATCAAAAAACCAGTTTTGGATCAAGAAAATCAAGATTGGCGTCCCGATATGAAAAAACCAGTTTTGGATCAAGAAAATCAAGATTTCCGTCCCGATATCAAAAAACCAGTTTTGGATCAAGAAAATCAATATTTGCGTTCCGATATCAAAAAACCAGTTTTGGATCAAGAAAATTAAGATTTGCGTCCCGATATCAAAAAACCAGTTTTGTATCAAGAAAATCAAGATTTCGGTCCCGAAACCAAAAAACCAGTTTTGGATCAAGAAAATCAAGATTTGCGTCCCGATATCAAAAAACCAGTTTTGGATCAAGAAAATCAAGATTGGCGTCCCGATATCAAAAAACCAGTTTTGGATCAAGAAAATCAAGATTTCCCTCCCGATATCAAAAAACCAGTTTTGGATCAAGAAAATCAATATTTGCGTGCCGATATCAAAAAACCAGTTTTGGATCAAGAAAATCAAGATTTGCGTCCCGATATCAAAAAACCAGTTTTGGATCAAGAAAATCAAGATTTAAGTCCGAATGCAAAAAACCAGTTTTGGATCAAGAAAATCAAGATTTGCGTCCCGATATCAAAAAACCAGTTTTGGATCAAGAAAATCAAGATTTCCGTCCCGATATCAAAAAACCAGTTTTGGATCAAGAAAATCAAGATTGGCGTCCCGATATCAAAAAACCAGTTTTGTATCAAGAAAATCAAGATTTCGGTCCCGAAACCAAAAAACCAGTTTTGGATCAAGAAAATCAAGATTTGCGTCCCGATATCAACAAACCAGTTTTGGATCAAGAAAATCAAGATTGGCGTCCCGATATTAAAAAACCAGTTTTGGATCAAGAAAATCAAGATTTCCCTCCCGATATCAAAAAACCAGTTTTGGATCAAGAAAATCAATATTTGCGTTCCGATATCAAAAAACCAGTTTTGGATCAAGAAAATCAAGATTTGCGTCCCGATATCAAAAAACCAGTTTTGGATCAAGAAAATCAAGATTTAAGTCCGAATGCAAAAAACCAGTTTTGGATCAAGAAAATCAAGATTTGCGTCCCGATATCAAAAAACCAGTTTTGGATCAAGAAAATCAAGATTGGCGTCCCGATATCAAAAAACCAGTTTTGGATTAAGAAAATCAAGATTTCCCTCCCGATATCAAAAAACCAGTTTTGGATCAAGAAAATCAATATTTGCGTGCCGATATCAAAAAACCAGTTTTGGATCAAGAAAATCAAGATTTGCGTCCCGATATCAAAAAACCAGTTTTGGATCAAGAAAATCAAGATTTAAGTCCGAATGCAAAAAACTAGTTTTGGATCAAGAAAATCAAGATTTGCGTCCCGATATCAAAAAACCAGTTTTGGATCAAGAAAATCAAGATTTGCGTCCCGATATCAAAAAACCAGTTTTGGATCAAGAAAATCAAGATTGGCGTCCCGATATTAAAAAACCAGTTTTGGATCAAGAAAATCAAGATTTCCGTCCCGATATCAAAAAACCAGTTTTGGATCAAGAAAATCAATATTTGCGTGCCGATATCAAAAAACCAGTTTTGGATCAAGAAAATCAAGATTTGCGTCCCGATATCAAAAAACCAGTTTTGTATCAAGAAAATCAAGATTTCGGTCCCGAAACCAAAAAACCAGTTTTGGATCAAAAAAATCAAGATTTGCGTCCCGATATCAAAAAACCAGTTTTGGATCAAGAAAATCAAGATTGGCGTCCCGATATTAAAAAACCAGTTTTGGATCAAGAAAATCAAGATTTCCGTCCCGATATCAAAAAATCAGTTTTGGATCAAGAATATCAATATTTGCGTGCCGATATCAAAAAACCAGTTTTGGATCAAGAAAATTAAGATTTGCGTCCCGATATCAAAAAACCAGTTTTGTATCAAGAAAATCAAGATTTCGGTCCCGAAACCAAAAAACCAGTTTTGGATCAAGAAAATCAAGATTTGCGTCCCGATATCAAAAAACCAGTTTTGGATCAAGAAAATCAAGATTGGCGTCCCGATATGAAAAAACCAGTTTTGGATCAAGAAAATCAAGATTTCCGTCCCGATATCAAAAAACCAGTTTTGGATCAAGAAAATCAATATTTGCGTTCCGATATCAAAAAACCAGTTTTGGATCAAGAAAATTAAGATTTGCGTCCCGATATCAAAAAACCAGTTTTGTATCAAGAAAATCAAGATTTCGGTCCCGAAACCAAAAAACCAGTTTTGGATCAAGAAAATCAAGATTTGCGTCCCGATATCAAAAAACCAGTTTTGGATCAAGAAAATCAAGATTGGCGTCCCGATATCAAAAAACCAGTTTTGGATCAAGAAAATCAAGATTTCCCTCCCGATATCAAAAAACCAGTTTTGGATCAAGAAAATCAATATTTGCGTGCCGATATCAAAAAACCAGTTTTGGATCAAGAAAATCAAGATTTAAGTCCGAATGCAAAAAACCAGTTTTGGATCAAGAAAATCAAGATTTGCGTCCCGATATCAAAAAACCAGTTTTGGATCAAGAAAATCAAGATTTCCGTCCCGATATCAAAAAACCAGTTTTGGATCAAGAAAATCAAGATTGGCGTCCCGATATCAAAAAACCAGTTTTGTATCAAGAAAATCAAGATTTCGGTCCCGAAACCAAAAAACCAGTTTTGGATCAAGAAAATCAAGATTTGCGTCCCGATATCAACAAACCAGTTTTGGATCAAGAAAATCAAGATTTGAGTCCGAATGCAAAAAACTAGTTTTGGATCAAGAAAATCAAGATTTGAGTCCGAAACCAAAAAACTTGTTTTGAATCAAGAAAATCAAGATTTGAGTCCCGATATTAAAAAACAGTTTTGGATCAAGAAAATCAAGATTTGCGTCCCGATATCAAAAAACCAGTTTTGGATCAAGAAAATCAAGATTTAAGTCCCGATATCAAAAAACCAGTTTTGGATCAAGAAAATTAAGATTTGCGTCCCGATATCAAAAAACCAGTTTTGTATCAAGAAAATCAAGATTTCGGTCCCGAAACCAAAAAACCAGTTTTGGATCAAAAAAATCAAGATTTGCGTCCCGATATCAAAAAACCAGTTTTGGATCAAGAAAATCAAGATTGGCGTCCCGATATCAAAAAACCAGTTTTGGATCAAGAAAATCAAGATTTCCCTCCCGATATCAAAAAACCAGTTTTGGATCAAGAAAATCAATATTTGCGTGCCGATATCAAAAAACCAGTTTTGGATCAAGAAAATCAAGATTTGCGTCCCGATATCAAAAAACCAGTTTTGGATCAAGAAAATCAAGATTTAAGTCTGAATTCAAAAAACCAGTTTTGGATCAAGAAAATCAAGATTTGCGTCCCGATATCAAAAAACCAGTTTTGGATCAAGAAAATCAAGATTTCCGTCCCGATATCAAAAAACCAGTTTTGGATCAAGAAAATCAAGATTGGCGTCCCGATATCAAAAAACCAGTTTTGTATCAAGAAAATCAAGATTTCGGTCCCGAAACCAAAAAACCAGTTTTGGATCAAGAAAATCAAGATTTGCGTCCCGATATCAACAAACCAGTTTTGGATCAAGAAAATCAAGATTGGCGTCCCGATATTAAAAAACCAGTTTTGGATCAAGAAAATCAAGATTTCCCTCCCGATATCAAAAAACCAGTTTTGGATCAAGAAAATCAATATTTGCGTTCCGATATCAAAAAACCAGTTTTGGATCAAGAAAATCAAGATTTGCGTCCCGATATCAAAAAACCAGTTTTGGATCAAGAAAATCAAGATTGGCGTCCCGATATCAAAAAACCAGTTTTGGATCAAGAAAATCAAGATTTGCGTCCCGATATCAAAAAACCAGTTTTGGATCAAGAAAATCAAGATTTAAGTCCGAATGCAAAAAACCAGTTTTGGATCAAGAAAATCAAGATTTGCGTCCCGATATCAAAAAACCAGTTTTGGATCAAGAAAATCAAGATTGCCGTCCCGATATCAAAAAACCAGTTTTGGATCAAGAAAATCAAGATTTCCCTCCCGATATCAAAAAACCAGTTTTGGATCAAGAAAATCAATATTTGCGTGCCGATATCAAAAAACCTGTTTTGGATCAAGAAAATCAAGATTTGCGTCCCGATATCAAAAAACCAGTTTTGGATCAAGAAAATCAAGATTTAAGTCCGAATGCAAAAAACCAGTTTTGGATCAAGAAAATCAAGATTTGCGTCCCGATATCAAAAAACCAGTTTTGGATCAAGAAAATCAAGATTTGCGTCCCGATATCAAAAAACCAGTTTTGGATCAAGAAAATCAAGATTGGCGTCCCGATATTAAAAAACCAGTTTTGGATCAAGAAAATCAAGATTTCCGTCCCGATATCAAAAAACCAGTTTTGGATCAAGAAAATCAATATTTGCGTGCCGATATCAAAAAACCAGTTTTGGATCAAGAAAATCAAGATTTGCGTCCCGATATCAAAAAACCAGTTTTGTATCAAGAAAATCAAGATTTCGGTCCCGAAACCAAAAAACCAGTTTTGGATCAAGAAAATCAAGATTTGCGTCCCGATATCAAAAAACCAGTTTTAGATCAAGAAAATCAAGATTGGCGTCCCGATATTAAAAAACCAGTTTTGGATCAAGAAAATCAAGATTTCCGTCCCGATATCAAAAAACCAGTTTTGGATCAAGAAAATCAAGATTTAAGTCCCGATATCAAAAAACCAGTTTTGGATCAAGAAAATTAAGATTTGCGTCCCGATATCAAAAAACCAGTTTTGTATCAAGAAAATCAAGATTTCGGTCCCGAAACCAAAAAACCAGTTTTGGATCAAAAAAATCAAGATTTGCGTCCCGATATCAAAAAACCAGTTTTGGATCAAGAAAATCAAGATTGGCGTCCCGATATCAAAAAACCAGTTTTGGATCAAGAAAATCAAGATTTCCCTCCCGATATCAAAAAACCAGTTTTGGATCAAGAAAATCAATATTTGCGTGCCGATATCAAAAAACCAGTTTTGGATCAAGAAAATCAAGATTTGCGTCCCGATATCAAAAAACCAGTTTTATATCAAGAAAATCAAGATTTCGGTCCCGAAACCAAAAAACCAGTTTTGGATCAAGAAAATCAAGATTTGCGTCCCGATATCAAAAAACCAGTTTTGGATCAAGAAAATCAAGATTGGCGTCCCGATATTAAAAAACCAGTTTTGGATCAAGAAAATCAAGATTTCCGTCCCGATATCAAAAAACCAGTTTTGGATCAAGAAAATCAATATTTGCGTTCCGATATCAAAAAACCAGTTTTGGATCAAGAAAATTAAGATTTGCGTCCCGATATCAAAAAACCAGTTTTGGATCAAGAATATCAATATTTGCGTGCCGATATCAAAAAACCAGTTTTGGATCAAGAAAATCAAGATTTGCGTCCCGATATCAAAAAACCAGTTTTGGATCAAGAAAATCAAGATTTGCGTCCCGATATCAAAAAACCAGTTTTGGATCAAGAAAATCAAGATTTCCCTCCCGATATCAAAAAACCAGTTTTGGATCAAGAAAATCAATATTTGCGTGCCGATATCAAAAAACCAGTTTTGGATCAAGAAAATCAAGATTTGCGTCCCGATATCAAAAAACCAGTTTTGTATCAAGAAAATCAAGATTTCGGTCCCGAAACCAAAAAACCAGTTTTGGATCAAGAAAATCAAGATTTCCCTCCCGATATCAAAAAACCAGTTTTGGATCAAGAAAATCAAGATTGGCGTCCCGATATTAAAAAACCAGTTTTGGATCAAGAAAATCAAGATTTCCGTCCCGATATCAAAAAACCAGTTTTGGATCAAGAATATCAATATTTGCGTGCCGATATCAAAAAACCAGTTTTGGATCAAGAAAATTAAGATTTGCGTCCCGATATCAAAAAACCAGTTTTGTATCAAGAAAATCAAGATTTCGGTCCCGAAACCAAAAAACCAGTTTTGGATCAAGAAAATCAAGATTTGCGTCCCGATATCAAAAAACCAATTTTGGATCAAGAAAATCAAGATTGGCGTCCCGATATGAAAAAACCAGTTTTGGATCAAGAAAATCAAGATTTCCGTCCCGATATCAAAAAACCAGTTTTGGATCAAGAAAATCAATATTTGCGTTCCGATATCAAAAAACCAGTTTTGGATCAAGAAAATTAAGATTTGCGTCCCGATATCAAAAAACCAGTTTTGTATCAAGAAAATCAAGATTTCGGTCCCGAAACCAAAAAACCAGTTTTGGATCAAGAAAATCAAGATTGGCGTCCCGATATCAAAAAACCAGTTTTGGATCAAGAAAATCAAGATTTCCCTCCCGATATCAAAAAACCAGTTTTGGATCAAGAAAATCAATATTTGCGTGCCGATATCAAAAAACCAGTTTTGGATCAAGAAAATCAAGATTTGCGTCCCGATATCAAAAAACCAGTTTTGGATCAAGAAAATCAAGATTTAAGTCCGAATGCAAAAAACCAGTTTTGGATCAAGAAAATCAAGATTTGCGTCCCGATATCAAAAAACCAGTTTTGGATCAAGAAAATCAAGATTTCCGTCCCGATATCAAAAAACCAGTTTTGGATCAAGAAAATCAAGATTGGCGTCCCGATATCAAAAAACCAGTTTTGTATCAAGAAAATCAAGATTTCGGTCCCGAAACCAAAAAACCAGTTTTGGATCAAGAAAATCAAGATTTGCGTCCCGATATCAACAAACCAGTTTTGGATCAAGAAAATCAAGATTGGCGTCCCGATATTAAAAAACCAGTTTTGGATCAAGAAAATCAAGATTTCCCTCCCGATATCAAAAAACCAGTTTTGGATCAAGAAAATCAATATTTGCGTTCCGATATCAAAAAACCAGTTTTGGATCAAGAAAATCAAGATTTGCGTCCCGATATCAAAAAACCAGTTTTGGATCAAGAAAATCAAGATTTGAGTCCGAATGCAAAAAACTAGTTTTGGATCAAGAAAATCAAGATTTGAGTCCGAAACCAAAAAACTTGTTTTGAATCAAGAAAATCAAGATTTGAGTCCCGATATTAAAAAACAGTTTTGGATCAAGAAAATCAAGATTTGCGTCCCGATATCAAAAAACCAGTTTTGGATCAAGAAAATCAAGATTTAAGTCCCGATATCAAAAAACCAGTTTTGGATCAAGAAAATTAAGATTTGCGTCCCGATATCAAAAAACCAGTTTTGTATCAAGAAAATCAAGATTTCGGTCCCGAAACCAAAAAACCAGTTTTGGATCAAAAAAATCAAGATTTGCGTCCCGATATCAAAAAACCAGTTTTGGATCAAGAAAATCAAGATTGGCGTCCCGATATCAAAAAACCAGTTTTGGATCAAGAAAATCAAGATTTCCCTCCCGATATCAAAAAACCAGTTTTGGATCAAGAAAATCAATATTTGCGTGCCGATATCAAAAAACCAGTTTTGGATCAAGAAAATCAAGATTTGCGTCCCGATATCAAAAAACCAGTTTTATATCAAGAAAATCAAGATTTCGGTCCCGAAACCAAAAAACCAGTTTTGGATCAAGAAAATCAAGATTTGCGTCCCGATATCAAAAAACCAGTTTTGGATCAAGAAAATCAAGATTGGCGTCCCGATATTAAAAAACCAGTTTTGGATCAAGAAAATCAAGATTTCCGTCCCGATATCAAAAAACCAGTTTTGGATCAAGAAAATCAATATTTGCGTTCCGATATCAAAAAACCAGTTTTGGATCAAGAAAATTAAGATTTGCGTCCCGATATCAAAAAACCAGTTTTGGATCAAGAATATCAATATTTGCGTGCCGATATCAAAAAACCAGTTTTGGATCAAGAAAATCAAGATTTGCGTCCCGATATCAAAAAACCAGTTTTGGATCAAGAAAATCAAGATTTGCGTCCCGATATCAAAAAACCAGTTTTGGATCAAGAAAATCAAGATTTCCCTCCCGATATCAAAAAACCAGTTTTGGATCAAGAAAATCAATATTTGCGTGCCGATATCAAAAAACCAGTTTTGGATCAAGAAAATCAAGATTTGCGTCCCGATATCAAAAAACCAGTTTTGTATCAAGAAAATCAAGATTTCGGTCCCGAAACCAAAAAACCAGTTTTGGATCAAGAAAATCAAGATTTGCGTCCCGATATCAAAAAACCAGTTTTGGATCAAGAAAATCAAGATTGGCGTCCCGATATTAAAAAACCAGTTTTGGATCAAGAAAATCAAGATTTCCGTCCCGATATCAAAAAACCAGTTTTGGATCAAGAATATCAATATTTGCGTGCCGATATCAAAAAACCAGTTTTGGATCAAGAAAATTAAGATTTGCGTCCCGATATCAAAAAACCAGTTTTGTATCAAGAAAATCAAGATTTCGGTCCCGAAACCAAAAAACCAGTTTTGGATCAAGAAAATCAAGATTTGCGTCCCGATATCAAAAAACCAGTTTTGGATCAAGAAAATCAAGATTGGCGTCCCGATATTAAAAAACCAGTTTTGGATCTAGAAAATCAAGATTTCCGTCCCGATATCAAAAAACCAGTTTTGGATCAAGAAAATCAATATTTGCGTTCCGATATCAAAAAACCAGTTTTGGATCAAGAAAATTAAGATTTGCGTCCCGATATCAAAAAACCAGTTTTGTATCAAGAAAATCAAGATTTCGGTCCCGAAACCAAAAAACCAGTTTTGGATCAAGAAAATCAAGATTTGCGTCCCGATATCAAAAAACCAGTTTTGGATCAAGAAAATCAAGATTGGCGTCCCGATATCAAAAAACCAGTTTTGGATCAAGAAAATCAAGATTTCCCTCCCGATATCAAAAAACCAGTTTTGGATCAAGAAAATCAATATTTGCGTGCCGATATCAAAAAACCAGTTTTGGATCAAGAAAATCAAGATTTGCGTCCCGATATCAAAAAACCAGTTTTATATCAAGAAAATCAAGATTTCGGTCCCGAAACCAAAAAACCAGTTTTGGATCAAGAAAATCAAGATTTGCGTCCCGATATCAAAAAACCAGTTTTGGATCAAGAAAATCAAGATTGGCGTCCCGATATTAAAAAACCAGTTTTGGATCAAGAAAATCAAGATTTCCGTCCCGATATCAAAAAACCAGTTTTGGATCAAGAAAATCAATATTTGCGTTCCGATATCAAAAAACCAGTTTTGGATCAAGAAAATTAAGATTTGCGTCCCGATATCAAAAAACCAGTTTTGTATCAAGAAAATCAAGATTTCGGTCCCGAAACCAAAAAACCAGTTTTGGATCAAGAAAATCAAGATTTGCGTCCCGATATCAAAAAACCAGTTTTGGATCAAGAAAATCAAGATTGGCGTCCCGATATCAAAAAACCAGTTTTGGATCAAGAAAATCAAGATTTCCCTCCCGATATCAAAAAACCAGTTTTGGATCAAGAAAATCAATATTTGCGTGCCGATATCAAAAAACCAGTTTTGGATCAAGAAAATCAAGATTTGCGTCCCGATATCAAAAAACCAGTTTTGTATCAAGAAAATCAAGATTTCGGTCCCGAAACCAAAAAACCAGTTTTGGATCAAGAAAATCAAGATTTGCGTCCCGATATCAAAAAACCAGTTTTGGATCAAGAAAATCAAGATTGGCGTCCCGATATTAAAAAACCAGTTTTGGATCAAGAAAATCAAGATTTCCGTCCCGATATCAAAAAACCAGTTTTGGATCAAGAAAATCAATATTTGCGTTCCGATATCAAAAAACCAGTTTTGGATCAAGAAAATTAAGATTTGCGTCCCGATATCAAAAAACCAGTTTTGTATCAAGAAAATCAAGATTTCGGTCCCGAAACCAAAAAACCAGTTTTGGATCAAGAAAATCAAGATTTGCGTCCCGTTATCAAAAAACCAGTTTTGGATTAAGAAAATCAAGATTGGCGTCCCGATATCAAAAAACCAGTTTTGGATCAAGAAAATCAAGATTTCCCTCCCGATATCAAAAAACCAGTTTTGGATCAAGAATATCAATATTTGCGTGCCGATATCAAAAAACCAGTTTTGGATCAAGAAAATCAAGATTTGCGTCCCGATATCAAAAAACCAGTTTTGGATCAAGAAAATCAAGATTTGCGTCCCGATATCAAAAAACCAGTTTTGGATCAAGAAAATCAAGATTTCCCTCCCGATATCAAAAAACCAGTTTTGGATCAAGAAAATCAATATTTGCGTGCCGATATCAAAAAACCAGTTTTGGATCAAGAAAATCAAGATTTGCGTCCCGATATCAAAAAACCAGTTTTGTATCAAGAAAATCAAGATTTCGGTCCCGAAACCAAAAAACCAGTTTTGGATCAAGAAAATCAAGATTTGCGTCCCGATATCAAAAAACCAGTTTTGGATCAAGAAAATCAAGATTGGCGTCCCGATATTAAAAAACCAGTTTTGGATCAAGAAAATCAAGATTTCCGTCCCGATATCAAAAAACCAGTTTTGGATCAAGAATATCAATATTTGCGTGCCGATATCAAAAAACCAGTTTTGGATCAAGAAAATTAAGATTTGCGTCCCGATATCAAAAAACCAGTTTTGTATCAAGAAAATCAAGATTTCGGTCCCGAAACCAAAAAACCAGTTTTGGATCAAGAAAATCAAGATTTGCGTCCCGATATCAAAAAACCAGTTTTGGATCAAGAAAATCAAGATTGGCGTCCCGATATTAAAAAACCAGTTTTGGATCAAGAAAATCAAGATTTCCGTCCCGATATCAAAAAACCAGTTTTGGATCAAGAAAATCAATATTTGCGTTCCGATATCAAAAAACCAGTTTTGGATCAAGAAAATTAAGATTTGCGTCCCGATATCAAAAAACCAGTTTTGTATAAAGAAAATCAAGATTTCGGTCCCGAAACCAAAAAACCAGTTTTGGATCAAGAAAATCAAGATTTGCGTCCCGATATCAAAAAACCAGTTTTGGATCAAGAAAATCAAGATTTCCCTCCCGATATCAAAAAACCAGTTTTGGATCAAGAAAATCAATATTTGCGTGCCGATATCAAAAAACCAGTTTTGGATCAAGAAAATCAAGATTTGCGTCCCGATATCAAAAAACCAGTTTTGGATCAAGAAAATCAAGATTTAAGTCCGAATGCAAAAAACCAGTTTTGGATCAAGAAAATCAAGATTTGCGTCCCGATATCAAAAAACCAGTTTTGGATCAAGAAAATCAAGATTTCCGTCCCGATATCAAAAAACCAGTTTTGGATCAAGAAAATCAAGATTGGCGTCCCGATATCAAAAAACCAGTTTTGTATCAAGAAAATCAAGATTTCGGTCCCGAAACCAAAAAACCAGTTTTGGATCAAGAAAATCAAGATTTGCGTCCCGATATCAAAAAACCAGTTTTGGATCAAGAAAATCAAGATTGGCGTCCCGATATTAAAAAACCAGTTTTGGATCAAGAAAATCAAGATTTCCCTCCCGATATCAAAAAACCAGTTTTGGATCAAGAAAATCAATATTTGCGTTCCGATATCAAAAAACCAGTTTTGGATCAAGAAAATCAAGATTTGCGTCCCGATATCAAAAAACCAGTTTTGGATCAAGAAAATCAATATTTGCGTTCCGATATCAAAAAACCAGTTTTGGATCAAGAAAATCAAGATTTCCGTCCCGATATCAAAAAACCAGTTTTGGATCAAGAAAATCAAGATTGGCGTCCCGATATCAAAAAACCAGTTTTGTATCAAGAAAATCAAGATTTCGGTCCCGAAACCAAAAAACCAGTTTTGGATCAAGAAAATCAAGATTTGCGTCCCGATATCAAAAAACCAGTTTTGGATCAAGAAAATCAAGATTGGCGTCCCGATATTAAAAAACCAGTTTTGGATCAAGAAAATCAAGATTTCCCTCCCGATATCAAAAAACCAGTTTTGGATCAAGAAAATCAATATTTGCGTTCCGATATCAAAAAACCAGTTTTGGATCAAGAAAATCAAGATTTGCGTCCCGATATCAAAAAACCAGTTTTGGATCAAGAAAATCAATATTTGCGTGCCGATATCAAAAAACCAGTTTGGGATCAAGAAAATCAAGATTTGCGTCCCGATATCAAAAAACCAGTTTTGTATCAAGAAAATCAAGATTTCGGTCCCGAAACCAAAAAACCAGTTTTGGATCAAGAAAATCAAGATTTGCGTCCCGATATCAAAAAACCAGTTTTGGATCAAGAAAATCAAGATTGGCGTCCCGATATTAAAAAACCAGTTTTGGATCAAGAAAATCAAGATTTCCGTCCCGATATCAAAAAACCAGTTTTGGATCAAGAATATCAATATTTGCGTGCCGATATCAAAAAACCAGTTTTGGATCAAGAAAATTAAGATTTGCGTCCCGATATCAAAAAACCAGTTTTGTATCAAGAAAATCAAGATTTCGGTCCCGAAACCAAAAAACCAGTTTTGGATCAAGAAAATCAAGATTTGCGTCCCGATATCAAAAAACCAGTTTTGGATCAAGAAAATCAAGATTGGCGTCCCGATATGAAAAAACCAGTTTTGGATCAAGAAAATCAAGATTTCCGTCCCGATATCAAAAAACCAGTTTTGGATCAAGAAAATCAATATTTGCGTTCCGATATCAAAAAACCAGTTTTGGATCAAGAAAATCAAGATTTGCGTCCCGATATCAAAAAACCAGTTTTGGATCAAGAAAATCAAGATTTAAGTCCGAATGCAAAAAACCAGTTTTGGATCAAGAAAATCAAGATTTGCGTCCCGATATCAAAAAACCAGTTTTGGATCAAGAAAATCAAGATTTCCGTCCCGATATCAAAAAACCAGTTTTGGATCAAGAAAATCAAGATTGGCGTCCCGATATCAAAAAACCAGTTTTGTATCAAGAAAATCAAGATTTCGGTCCCGAAACCAAAAAACCAGTTTTGGATCAAGAAAATCAAGATTTGCGTCCCGATATCAAAAAACCAGTTTTGGATCAAGAAAATCAAGATTGGCGTCCCGATATTAAAAAACCAGTTTTGGATCAAGAAAATCAAGATTTCCCTCCCGATATCAAAAAACCAGTTTTGGATCAAGAAAATCAATATTTGCGTTCCGATATCAAAAAACCAGTTTTGGATCAAGAAAATCAAGATTTGCGTCCCGATATCAAAAAACCAGTTTTGGATCAAGAAAATCAAGATTTGAGTCCGAATGCAAAAAACTAGTTTTGGATCAAGAAAATCAAGATTTGAGTCCGAAACCAAAAAACTTGTTTTGAATCAAGAAAATCAAGATTTGAGTCCCGATATTAAAAAACAGTTTTGGATCAAGAAAATCAAGATTTGCGTCCCGATATCAAAAAACCAGTTTTGGATCAAGAAAATCAAGATTTAAGTCCCGATATCAAAAAACCAGTTTTGGATCAAGAAAATTAAGATTTGCGTCCCGATATCAAAAAACCAGTTTTGTATCAAGAAAATCAAGATTTCGGTCCCGAAACCAAAAAACCAGTTTTGGATCAAGAAAATCAAGATTTGCGTCCCGATATCAAAAAACCAGTTTTGGATCAAGAAAATCAAGATTGGCGTCCCGATATTAAAAAACCAGTTTTGGATCAAGAAAATCAAGATTTCCGTCCCGATATCAAAAAACCAGTTTTGGATCAAGAAAATCAATATTTGCGTTCCGATATCAAAAAACCAGTTTTGGATCAAGAAAATTAAGATTTGCGTCCCGATATCAAAAAACCAGTTTTGTATCAAGAAAATCAAGATTTCGGTCCCGAAACCAAAAAACCAGTTTTGGATCAAGAAAATCAAGATTTGCGTCCCGATATCAAAAAACCAGTTTTGGATCAAGAAAATCAAGATTGGCGTCCCGATATCAAAAAACCAGTTTTGGATCAAGAAAATCAAGATTTCCCTCCCGATATCAAAAAACCAGTTTTGGATCAAGAAAATCAAGATTTCGGTCCCGAAACCAAAAAACCAGTTTTGGATCAAGAAAATCAAGATTTGCGTCCCGATATCAAAAAACCAGTTTTGGATCAAGAAAATCAAGATTTAAGTCCGAATGCAAAAAACCAGTTTTGGATCAAGAAAATCAAGATTTGCGTCCCGATATCAAAAAACCAGTTTTGGATCAAGAAAATCAAGATTTCCGTCCCGATATCAAAAAACCAGTTTTGGATCAAGAAAATCAAGATTTGAGTCCGAATGCAAAAAACTAGTTTTGGATCAAGAAAATCAAGATTTCGGTCCCGAAACCAAAAAACGAGTTTTGGATCAAGAAAATCAAGATTTGCGTTCCGATATCAAAAAACCAGTTTTGGATCAAGAAAATCAAGATTTGAGTCCGTATGCAAAAAACTAGTTTTGGATCAAGAAAATCAAGATTTCGGTCCCGAAACCAAAAAACGAGTTTTGGATCAAGAAAATCAAGATTTGCGTCCCGATATCAAAAAACCAGTTTTGGATCAAGAAAATCAAGATTTCCCTCCCGATATCAAAAAACCAGTTTTGGATCAAGAAAATCAATATTTGCGTGCCGATATCAAAAAACCAGTTTTGGATCAAGAAAATCAAGATTTGCGTCCCGATATCAAAAAACCAGTTTTGGATCAAGAAAATCAAGATTTAAGTCCGAATGCAAAAAACCAGTTTTGGATCAAGAAAATCAAGATTTGCGTCCCGATATCAAAAAACCAGTTTTGGATCAAGAAAATCAAGATTTCCGTCCCGATATCAAAAAACCAGTTTTGGATCAAGAAAATCAAGATTTGCGTCCCGATATCAAAAAACCAGTTTTGTATCAAGAAAATCAAGATTTCGGTCCCGAAACCAAAAAACCAGTTTTGGATCAAGAAAATCAAGATTTGCGTCCCGATATCAAAAAACCAGTTTTGGATCAAGAAAATCAAGATTGGCGTCCCGATATCAAAAAACCAGTTTTGGATCAAGAAAATCAAGATTTCCCTCCCGATATCAAAAAACCAGTTTTGGATCAAGAAAATCAATATTTGCGTGCCGATATCAAAAAACCAGTTTTGGATCAAGAAAATCAAGATTTGCGTCCCGATATCAAAAAACCAGTTTTGGATCAAGAAAATAAAGATTTAAGTCCGAATGCAAAAAACCAGTTTTGGATCAAGAAAATCAAGATTTGCGTCCCGATATCAAAAAACCAGTTTTGGATCAAGAAAATCAAGATTTCCGTCCCGATATCAAAAAACCAGTTTTGGATCAAGAAAATCAAGATTTGAGTCCGAATGCAAAAAACTAGTTTTGGATCAAGAAAATCAAGATTTCGGTCCCGAAACCAAAAAACGAGTTTTGGATCAAGAAAATCAAGATTTGCGTCCCGATATCAAAAAACCAGTTTTGGATCAAGAAAATCAAGATTTGCGTCCCGATATCAAAAAACCAGTTTTGGATCAAGAAAATCAAGATTTCCGTCCCGATATCAAAAAACCACTTTTGGATTAAGAAAATCAAGATTTGAGTCCGAAACCAAAAAACGAGTTTTGGATCAAGAAAATCAAGATTTGCGTCCCGATATCAAAAAACCAGTTTTGGATCAAGAAAATCAAGATTTGAGTCCGAAAGCAAAAAACCAGTTTTGAATCAAGAAAATCAAGATTTGAGTCCCGATATTAAAAAACAGTTTTGGATCAAGAAAATCAAGATTTGCGTCCCGATATCAAAAAACCAGTTTTGGATCAAGAAAATCAAGATTTAAGTCCCGATATCAAAAAACCAGTTTTGGATCAAGAAAATTAAGATTTGCGTCCCGATATCAAAAAACCAGTTTTGTATCAAGAAAATCAAGATTTCGGTCCCGAAACCAAAAAACCAGTTTTTGATCAAGAAAATCAAGATTTGCGTCCCGATATCAAAAAACCAGTTTTGGATCAAGAAAATCAAGATTGGCGTCCCGATATTAAAAAACCAGTTTTGGATCAAGAAAATCAAGATTTCCCTCCCGATATCAAAAAACCAGTTTTGGATCAAGAAAATCAATATTTGCGTTCCGATATCAAAAAACCAGTTTTGGATCAAGAAAATCAAGATTTGCGTCCCGATATCAAAAAACTAGTTTTGGATCAAGAAAATCAAGATTTGCGTCCCGATATTAAAAAACCAGTTTTGGATCAAGAAAATCTAGATTTCCCTCCCGATATCAAAAAACCAGTTTTGGATCAAGAAAATCAATATTTGCGTTCCGATATCAAAAAACCAGTTTTGGATCAAGAAAATCAAGATTTGCGTCCCGATATCAAAAAACCAATTTTGGATGAAGAAAATCAAGATTTGCGTCCCGATATCAAAAAACCAGTTTTGGATCAAGAAAATCAAGATTTGCGTCCCGATATCAAAAAACCAGTTTTGGATCAAGAAAATCAAGATTTGCGTCCCGATATCAAAAAACCAGTTTTGGATGAAGAAAATCAAGATTTGCGTGCCGATATCAAAAAACCAGTTTTGGATCAAGAAAATCAAGATTTGCGTGCCGATATCAAAAAACCAGTTTTGGATCAAGAAAATCAAGATTTGCGTCCCGATATCAAAAAACCAGTTTTGGATCAAGAATATCAAGATTTGCGTCCCGATATCAAAAAACCAGTTTTGGATCAAGAAAATCAAGATTTGAGTCCGTATGCAAAAAACTAGTTTTGGATCAAGAAAATCAAGATTTCGGTCCCGAAACCAAAAAACGAGTTTTGGATCAAGAAAATCAAGATTTGCGTCCCGATATCAAAAAACCAGTTTTGGATCAAGAGAATCAAGATTTGCGTCCCGATATCAAAAAACCAGTTTTGGATCAAGAAAATCAAGATTTGAGTCCGAATGCAAAAAACTAGTTTTGGATCAAGAAAATCAAGATTTGAGTCCGAAACCAAAAAACTAGTTTTGGATCAAGAAAATCAAGATTTGCGTCCCGATATCAAAAAACCAGTTTTGGATCAAGAATATCAAGATTTGCGTCCCGATATCAAAAAACCAGTTTTGGATCAAGAAAATCAAGATTTGAGTCCGTATGCAAAAAACTAGTTTTGTATCAAGAAAATCAAGATTTCGGTCCCGAAACCAAAAAACCAGTTTTGGATCAAGAAAATCAAGATTTGCGTCCCGATATCAAAAAACCAGTTTTGGATCAAGAAAATCAAGATTGGCGTCCCGATATTAAAAAACCAGTTTTGGATCAAGAAAATCAAGATTTCCCTCCCGATATCAAAAAACCAGTTTTGGATCAAGAAAATCAATATTTGCGTTCCGATATCAAAAAACCAGTTTTGGATCAAGAAAATCAAGATTTGCGTCCCGATATCAAAAAACCAGTTTTGGATCAAGAAAATCAAGATTTGAGTCCGAATGCAAAAAACTAGTTTTGGATCAAGAAAATCAAGATTTGAGTCCGAAACCAAAAAACTTGTTTTGAATCAAGAAAATCAAGATTTGAGTCCCGATATTAAAAAACAGTTTTGGATCAAGAAAATCAAGATTTGCGTCCCGATATCAAAAAACCAGTTTTGGATCAAGAAAATCAAGATTTAAGTCCCGATATCAAAAAACCAGTTTTGGATCAAGAAAATTAAGATTTGCGTCCCGATATCAAAAAACCAGTTTTGTATCAAGAAAATCAAGATTTCGGTCCCGAAACCAAAAAACCAGTTTTTGATCAAGAAAATCAAGATTTGCGTCCCGATATCAAAAAACCAGTTTTGGATCAAGAAAATCAAGATTGGCGTCCCGATATTAAAAAACCAGTTTTGGATCAAGAAAATCAAGATTTCCCTCCCGATATCAAAAAACCAGTTTTGGATCAAGAAAATCAATATTTGCGTTCCGATATCAAAAAACCAGTTTTGGATCAAGAAAATCAAGATTTGCGTCCCGATATCAAAAAACCAGTTTTGGATCAAGAAAATCAAGATTTGAGTCCGAATGCAAAAAACTAGTTTTGGATCAAGAAAATCAAGATTTGAGTCCGAAACCAAAAAACTAGTTTTGAATCAAGAAAATCAAGATTTGAGTCCCGATATTAAAAAACAGTTTTGGATCAAGAAAATCAAGATTTGCGTCCCGATATCAAAAAACCAGTTTTGGATCAAGAAAATCAAGATTTAAGTCCCGATATCAAAAAACCAGTTTTGGATCAAGAAAATTAAGATTTGCGTCCCGATATCAAAAAACCAGTTTTGTATCAAGAAAATCAAGATTTCGGTCCCGAAACCAAAAAACCAGTTTTGGATCAAGAAAATCAAGATTTGCGTCCCGATATCAAAAAACCAGTTTTGGATCAAGAAAATCAAGATTGGCGTCCCGATATTAAAAAACCAGTTTTGGATCAAGAAAATCAAGATTTCCCTCCCGATATCAAAAAACCAGTTTTGGATCAAGAAAATCAATATTTGCGTTCCGATATCAAAAAACCAGTTTTGGATCAAGAAAATCAAGATTTGCGTCCCGATATCAAAAAACCGGTTTTGGATCAAGAAAATCAAGATTTGCGTCCCGATATTAAAAAACCAGTTTTGGATCAAGAAAATCAAGATTTCCCTCCCGATATCAAAAAACCAGTTTTGGATCAAGAAAATCAATATTTGCGTTCCGATATCAAAAAACCAGTTTTGGATCAAGAAAATCAAGATTTGCGTCCCGATATCAAAAAACCAATTTTGGATGAAGAAAATCAAGATTTGCGTCCCGATATCAAAAAACCAGTTTTGGATCAAGAAAATCAAGATTTGCGTCCCGATATCAAAAAACCAGTTTTGGATCAAGAAAATCAAGATTTGCGTCCCGATATCAAAAAACCAGTTTTGGATGAAGAAAATCAAGATTTGCGTGCCGATATCAAAAAACCAGTTTTGGATCAAGAAAATCAAGATTTGCGTGCCGATATCAAAAAACCAGTTTTGGATCAAGAAAATCAAGATTTGCGTCCCGATATCAAAAAACCAGTTTTGGATCAAGAATATCAAGATTTGCGTCCCGATATCAAAAAACCAGTTTTGGATCAAGAAAATCAAGATTTGTGTCCGTATGCAAAAAACTAGTTTTGGATCAAGAAAATCAAGATTTCGGTCCCGAAACCAAAAAACGAGTTTTGGATCAAGAAAATCAAGATTTGCGTCCCGATATCAAAAAACCAGTTTTGGATCAAGAGAATCAAGATTTGCGTCCCGATATCAAAAAACCAGTTTTGGATCAAGAAAATCAAGATTTGAGTCCGAATGCAAAAAACTAGTTTTGGATCAAGAAAATCAAGATTTGAGTCCGAAACCAAAAAACTAGTTTTGAATCAAGAAAATCAAGATTTGAGTCCCGATATTAAAAAACAGTTTTGGATCAAGAAAATCAAGATTTGCGTCCCGATATCAAAAAACCAGTTTTGGATCAAGAAAATCAAGATTTAAGTCCCGATATCAAAAAACCAGTTTTGGATCAAGAAAATTAAGATTTGCGTCCCGATATCAAAAAACCAGTTTTGTATCAAGAAAATCAAGATTTCGGTCCCGAAA
Organism: Bolboschoenus planiculmis; assembly: GCA_031770325.1. Classification (NCBI taxonomy): domain Eukaryota; kingdom Viridiplantae; phylum Streptophyta; class Magnoliopsida; order Poales; family Cyperaceae; genus Bolboschoenus; species Bolboschoenus planiculmis. The sequence continues at coordinate 3,075,852 of CM062755.1, read as the reverse complement.
CCAAAAAACCAGTTTTGGATCAAGAAAATCAAGATTTGCGTCCCGATATCAAAAAACCAGTTTTGGATCAAGAAAATCAAGATTGGCGTCCCGATATTAAAAAACCAGTTTTGGATCAAGAAAATCAAGATTTCCTCCCGATATCAAAAAACCAGTTTTGGATCAAGAAAATCAATATTTGCGTTCCGATATCAAAAAACCAGTTTTGGATCAAGAAAATCAATATTTGCGTTCCGATATCAAAAAACTAGTTTTGGATCAAGAAAATCAAGATTTGAGTCCCGATATCAAAAAACCAGTTTTGGATCAAGAAAATCAAGATTTAAGTCCCGATATCAAAAAACCAGTTTTGGATCAAGAAAATCAAGATTTGCGTCCCGATATCAAAAAACCAGTTTTGGATCAAGAAAATCAAGATTTCCGTCCCGATATCAAAAAACTAGTTTTGGATCAAGAAAATCAAGATTTGCGTCCCGATATCAAAAAACCAGTTTTGGATCAAGAAAATAATGATTTGCGTCCCGATATCAAGATCCTAATCAGCAGGAAACTCAGAAAAAAGATGCAAGGGCGTTATGTTTCATTCAACATGCAGTACATGACACCGTCTTCTCAAAGATTTCAGCAGCCACCAGCGCAATGGAGGCATGGACAACCCTGAAAATAGCATTTCATGGGAGCACTCGTGTCACAACAATTAAACTTCAAGGCCTACGTAGGGACTTTGAAACTTTGCAGATGAAGAAGGAAGAATCTGTGCAGATTTTCCTGTCACGAGTACAAGAGGTGGTCAATCAAATCAGAACATTTGGAGACACCATGGAAGAGAAGACAGTAGTGGCAAAAGTGCTGAGAAGTCTAACCTCTAAATTTGATCACGTGGTGGCAGCAATTGAGGAATCAAAGGACCTCGCAACCTACACCTTTGATGAATTGATGGGGTCGCTGCAGACCCATGAAGCTAGGCTGTCCAGATCAGAGGATAAAGGCGACGACAAAGCGTTTTACATGCAGGGGGAGTTATCAAGAGGGAGATTTAATGGCAAACTCAAAGGCCGAGGTAAAGGAAGAAACAGTTTTAGCCGAGGTGGATACAATTCCAACAGAGGAAGGGCTAATACCAACAGAGGAGGTAGAGGTGGAGGCAGAAACAATCAAGCAGATTCAAACAACAATTTCAGGAGGGATGTTCAGTGTTATTATTGCAACAAGTACGGGCGCTACCAAGCAGATTGCTATAAGAAACAAAGAGAAGAAAGTCAAGCAAATTATTCGGAAGAGAAAGATGCGCAACCAACTCTTTTCATGGCCAGCAGTGCAGTTGATGAAGTCGATGCAAGAACCATCTGGTTTCTCGATATCAGGTGCTCAAATCACATGTCGGGATTCAAGGAATTATTTGTAGATTTGGATGAAAAATACAAGCTGAAAGTTAAACTTGGTGATGACAAGCTAATTCAAGTAAAAGGCAAGGGCACGGTCTCAGTGCACACCAAAGAAAACGGTATGAAATTCTTGCATAATGTGTATTACATCCCGAATCTGTCTCAAAATCAGCTGAGCATAGGGCAATTGATGGCTTTCGGTTACACAATTGTTTTTCAAGGGAAAACTTGTGTAATAAAATCTGAAAATCAAATACTGGTAGAGGTGAACATGGCAGCCAATAAATTGTTTCCTTTAGAAGTTTCAAGTGTAAAAGAAAGGGCAATGGTTGCAAAAGAGTTGAACCAATCTGAGATATGGCATCATAGATATGGTCATTTGAACATCAATGGTTTGAAATTGTTGAACCGAAAAGAAATGGTTTATGGCCTACCGGAAATCAATGAAATCGGTATCTGTGAATGGTGTATATTTGGTAAACAAGCCAAGTTTCCATTCCCTAAAGGCCAAGCTAAGAGAGCAGCGCAGGTGCTTGAGATAGTTCATGCTGATTTGTGCGGTCCAATGCAAACCGAATCTCTTGGAGGCAGCAAATACTTTCTTCTTTTCACGGATGATTATAGTAGAATGAGTTGGGTGTATTTCTTGCAAAGCAAAGGAGATGCATTTGGCAACTTCAAGATTTTAAAAACTTTTGTGGAGAAACAAATTGAGAAAAAGATTAAGGTGTTAAGAACAGACCGAGGCGGTGAGTTTTTTTCAAAAGATTTCATTAATTTCTGTGAAGAAGAAGGGATACACCGTGAGTTAACAACACCTTACACACTCGAGCAAAACGGGGTGGCAGAGAGGAAAAATAGAACAGTGGTTGAGATGGACAGAAGCATGCTCAAATGCAAGAACTTACCGAATAAATTCTGGGCTGAAGCAGTTGCAACTGCGGTGTATGTTTTGAACATTTCACCAACAAAAGCCGTGATGAATAAGACTCCATTCGAGGCATGGTTCAACAGAAAATCGGGTGTAAGTCATTTAAGAGTATTTGGTTGTATAGCCTATGCTTTTATTAATCCACAAAAGAGAACCAAACTTGATGGAAAATCTGAAAAGTGTATTTTTATCGGGTATTGTACTCAATCCAAGGGGTACCGGTTGTACAATCCAGAAAGTGGCAAGGTTTTGGTGAGTAGAAATGTGTTGTTTGATGAAGAAGCAAGATAGCAGTGGGAAACTGTTTTATATCAACCACAACTTAAAGAAATAATAGAAGAAGATGAAGAGGTACCTGCTGCACATGAGCAACCAGCAATCAGCAGTTCCGTTGGCGCAAGTATAGAAAATACACCCGGCGGTCCAGCACGAAAATTCAGATCCATACAAGAGCTGTACGAAACCACACAAGTTTTTTTTGTTGCAGATCCGACAAGCAATGAAGAGGCATCAGAAAAAGAGGAGTGGTGTAAGGTGATGCAAGAAGAGATACAAACAATTGAGAAGAACAAAACGTGGCAGCTAGTGAAGCTTCCTGAAGTTGGAGTGATATATAGGTACATGCACAACCCGACAAAGCATCATTTTGGGACAGCAAAAAGGGTACTGAAGTACATTTCAGAAGATAGGAGAAGTATTTCGGGCTATGTCTTCTCATTAGGATCAAGTGCAATAAGTTGGAGCTCGAAGAAACAAGCAACAGTGACGTTGTCATCCTTAGAAGCTGAATACAGTGCAATCAATTCGGCAGCATGTCAAGCGGTATGGCTTAGACGAATTCTAGAAGATATTGGACACGTACAGCAGCAGCCAACAGTGATTTATTGTGACAATCAATCAGTTATAGCAATGTCGAAGAATCCTGTATTTCACGGAAGATCAAAGCACATCGACATTCGCCTACATTTCATCAGAGATCTAGTTGCAGAGAAGATCGTCGAACTGAAATTTATTGGTTCAGAAAATCAGAAAGCCGATGTACTGACGAATGCACTATCGCTGGGCAAGTTTGAGAACATGAGGAAGAAGCTTGGTGTAGTCAATTTTGCATCAAGGGGGAGTGTTGAAAATGTGATGCAAAATTAGATTTTTATATTTAGAATTCTGTTTTTAAGAATGTATTGGAGGTAGTGGGGTAAGTTGTTTCCATAATTAGTCGGGTAGTGACTAGTGGTTATAGTAGGATTAGTGGGTTCCAAATTTAGCTATTGTAAAGCTTTAAATTCTGAACATCCATATTCAAGTTTGTAATCAATTAAGTTGTTGTTTGCAGAAAATAGAATTGAATCTTTGCAACTGTTTGTTCTTCCATCAATCCAACAATAAGGACATACTATAGTTTTGAGAATCATAACGAATGTTTGAAATGCTATTGATTATAGTATGTTACCTCAGAGAATGTGACGTCCACCCCCCCCCCCCCCCCCACACCAAAAAAAAATTACCCAATTACACAGACACAGAAGGGAGAGAGAGATTACCGAGTTAATGACTGTGCAATAAGACTAATGTGACGGGCGTTGGCATGACTGATCATGACAGTACAATGAGGTTACCGCAACTATTCTAGACATAGTAGATCATGCCGACCTCAACGAGACTAATGTGGGGGACATGCAGTGCCGCTGACGGGCCTCGGCAATTCTTGTTTAAGAAAGCATATGCAAAATCAATAACAAACTTCTTGACAAACGACGAATGTTTCCTCGCCTTGACGTAGGAGTGACCCATTATGTATGCCACACCTGCGCGCTTCGCCATGATTAGAACATTCAGCTCATCCCTCACCTGCATGTACCAAATCATATATGTAAGACTAACTTAGATAAATTATCTCAAAATCATGAATTATACACTACTACACACTGGCATTAGGTAGGTGCACTTTAATTTAGACTATCAAAATTTAAAACTCCATAGCAAAACTCAAAAACCATGAATACCTGAGGGTCAACAGAGTTGGCAAGGTGTGGGGACAGCTCGAAGCGCACACGATGTCGGCAGCTGATGATGCCGGGGGTCTCCTGGTCGTGCATTGCTTGCACGCACTGCACGGTGTCTGATTGGGAGCTTTGAGCTGGCTGGATTGAGTTTTCTCCATCAATGGTCTCATCGTCCTCCTCCATCAAGACTGTGTTAACGCACAGGTCATTTATCCTTATCACCGCCATTCGACCTTCATTCGACAGGGAATAGGAACCTGATGAGGCTGAAGCCATATCTTCAGCCTCCATTTCAATGAATTTCGCAATGCTCAACACAAGCTGGTCCTCGAAGTTTTCTTCATCATTTTTAATGTCCTTGTAGCCATACCGCACAATGCATCGGAACATGTGGTAGTTGCGGGGACCTATTCGTCCTATAAGGTAACGCTCATCTTGAGGCACGTGGGGAATGGGTGAATATTTTATGCAGACGAAAACCAGGACTTGGTGGAAGGCCGGAACGTTGGTCACAAAATGGGAGAAGATGGACGGTACCCCGGTGACTAGTTCAGTATAGATGAGGCCAATGCCAGGTATACGTACGATACCAAGGCTGGGGCCAAGGCTGAGAATCCACTTCATTGAGACCTTATTCTGGAGATCGTAGAGGTACTTGCGGCGAGTCCCATAGTGCCAGACATACATGATGAACATGAAGATGAACGAGGGGATGAGTGGGACCCACGCCCCCTGGGGTATTTTCACAAGAGTGGAGGTGAGGTATACAGCCTCAATTGATCCAAAGAAGAAGAGGAAGAGGAAGGCAACTGCTAGATTTGTGTGCCATATGAATATCATAACAAGTGTCATCAGCCCGACTGTGATGAACATTACAATCATGCACGCGATGCCTGAAATTTGACTCAATTGAGTAATTAAGAATCAAGCATGTAGTATCTGATGGGAGATAGCAAACACAAATATACTTAATAAAAAGTTAAAAACAATTTAGATCAGTAATAAATTGTAATCTGCTACCACATTGATCAGGATCTGATTGCTACAAGACTCCAACGATAGCATATAAGAGCGAAAAACCAAGTTAATTAAGAACATACAGTAAGCATTGCTGATGAGAGCGGTGTCACGAAAGCCGATTATAACAGCCAGACACAGCACCATCAAAATCCAGTTTATTTCAGGGATGTAAATCTGGCCATAGATCCATCTAGAAGTGTGCACGACCTTCACACGCGGGAAGCAACCCAAAGCACGGCATTGATTCACAATTGAAAATGTAGCTGATATAACAGATTGGCTAGCCACAATTGCAGCAAGTGTGGAAATGACAAAAACTGGCCAGAATACATCAGCTGCACCAGAAATAATATATGAAATAAAAAATTTTAATTCAAAGGGATGCATATGCAAAAGAAATTGATTATTACCTGGAACAGAATCATAGAATGTAGGCTCATCATATCTGTTTTTGGAAAGAAAAGCAGCTTGACCCATATATTGTAATACCAGACATGGATATATCAAGGAAATGAAAGCCAACTGCACAAAACTTAATTATTTGGAGTTAATTCAAGGATAATTATGAGTTCTCACACTATCATTATATGTCTGTTTATTCAATCTTTGGTTGGTGAAATTTGCACTTGTCTCTTTGTTTTTCTTAGTCCTTGTTAATTTTGTTTTCACAATTTTGCATTTTACCCCTCTTTAAACTTAGTATGTCTTTCCTTCACCCAGAATTTCTGATACTGAACTGGTATTATATCTCTACTATAATAAACAACCTTACGTTACTAGTTTAAATTAAGAAATGCAGTAGCCAAGGATAGACTTAAATCTTCACACCCTAATTGACGAAGCTGTGAAGTGCCCGAGATCTGCAAACATAGCTTCAGTGCCTACACAGCCATTGAATTTATATGTAAGAAAAGTAGAAAATCATCAATAGTTAGTTAAATGTGCAAATTAAGATAAATTATAACAAATTGGTAGGAAATTTTGGTAACCTTGATAAAAGGATCACCAAAGACAACATTTTTGTATAACTACACTTCAGAATAAAAGCTGTAATCCAAGTATGATATAATGGTAGATAGTTTTGATTCCTTTATATTACTGGTTTATGATATACAATTTCTTGATATGATTATCACCTGTGACCTCTCACTAATAAAAAAAGGAATCACTAAGAAGAAGATATACAGAAATTACCAGTGATAGAAAGAAGAAGACCTCCAAGGGAGAACCAGCCGTCCTTTCCTGTCAGTTCGAAGAACTTGACGATGTAATGTGGGGAAAGGGCCCGGTAGATCTGACGGTTCCAGTACATCGTGTTGTACACCCCGATGACTGCAATGCAAAGCAACCAGAGTATCACGATCGGTGTGAAGAAGAACGCGAGCTTGTGGGTCCCACGGTGCTGCAATGCAAAGAGGCCCACCAAAACTGCGCATGAGATGATGACCACCTCTCCTGTTGTGACAGCATATCAGATAACAGCCAGGGGTTCTAGTTTTGGTAATAGAGAAATTGCTGATATTTGAATAGCAGAAGAGAAAACAGAAACACATACGGTCCCGTAGCCCATCTATAGGTACTTGCAGTCCAGAAACAGATGACAAGACTGAAACAAAAACAATAAAAAAAAAGATCGATTAATTGTAACATCCAAAATGAAATATAAAGCTGCCTTTGCACATTTTTTTTTCCTATTTTACACCAACATTACAATAACTTACCAAGTTAAATTGACATTACTTAGATGTCCTGTATCAAAGTTATGTATGATATATTTAGAATATAATCATCTGAATATATATAAACTTCTTTAGAGCCTTGTTGCTTCTTCCCCAAATTCTCTTCAAAGGTTAACTAATATTTGCACCTCAAGATTAAAATCCACCAAAAATATGCAAAAAAAGTGAGATTTGAGAATTCTGAAAAGAAAATAACCAGAAATAGAGGTGGTGAGGATGCCGTCTCCAAGAACCATGGAAACAGCAAAGAGGACAATCAGGAGGAAACTAGTTTGAAGCTTCTTGTGCTTCTCAAAAAATCGCTTGAGCGGGGATGAGATGGAGTGATGAGTTATCCCCATGCCATAGTACATTGACTCATCAGCTGTCTGCTGGTAGGGGAGCAGACTCAATTTGGCATGTCGGCATAATAACGAGTACAGCGCGAATGTTCCTCCTGTGTAAAGTATTTTTACAAAAAGCTTACGGGTTAAGGTCTCAATTTTTGGTAATGTATCCATAATACTTTTGGCACTTGGTTTATTGTAGTTCTCATTAGTCAGAAAATTCAGGCTTAGAAACTAGTTTGGGAGAACCAGCATTACTGATAAGCTTATGTACCAACTGATATGAAAACATTGCTACTGAGAGTAAAACTGATACCAAAGTAAAAAAGTAAAATTGTGTACCTTCACCATTGTCATCAGCAGCGAGAACAATGAGAACATATTTTAGCAACGGGATAAGAGTGAAGGTCCAAAACACGAGAGAAAATGCACCAAATACAACCTCCTCCGATTTGTAGCGGCTTAGTTGGCCTGAGAATGTACTTTTGTACACATAGAGGGGCGATATGGCCAGATCACCGTACACCACGCCGAAACTCTGGTATGCTAGGAGGAGGAGATTCTTGTAGTAACTCTTCCACTAAACAAATTATTGAAAGAATGAGCTCAGTGGCATTTAATAAAGGATCGGATATGCACCCTAGTTATATTCCTAATAGAATTCAGTATTTAATTAAGTAGTACTGTACCGGATACCACTATCATCAGGTCAAGCCCTGGTACTGTAAGGAAACCATACTGGTACAGTGTTTAGTTATCAGTTTAACTTCCAGTGTTTTAGCTTTTCTTTGTCTTACATCTCATTTTTTTTTCTTTATGTTTTGATATCTGTTTTCTATTTTGAGGCCATGTTATAATTTGGCTGTTCTCAATAGAAATTGGAACCTGAAAGTTGATTTATGTGACAATTTTTAACTTCTCTTATTGAACTTTTTCCTTTTTGATTGCAAAGGCTTTGCTATCAAGCTCTCAATTTCAATGTCTACTCTTCTAATAACCTATGACTCCACCTATCATTAATTCTACATGAAATTCTATACTTCTACTACATCACAGTGAAAAGAAAAAAAATGTGAAATATGTACAGTTTGCCAAAATATAGTACAATTTACTAAAAAAAATTCTGTTTTGAATATATTCTGTTTCCGAAAAGTAAGTTTTCATGAATGAATAAGAGGTCAGGAAATATTCTTACCAGTGACTATTTAAAAAGACTAGTGATAAAGAAATTAACAAAAATCCAAATTTTTTCCAAAAAAAAATCACCCAAAATGATTAAGATCACAACTGTTTGATTAAGATGTTGCACCGAACTTCATCAGAAGAAAAATGAAATGAAGAAAAGAATATTGAAAACAAAGGATTCTAACCTGCTGATCATTTGAAGTAGCAGCTCCTCTCTCTAAATCCATTTCGAACTTGATGTCGTCCCCTCTTTCTTTCTCTTCTCTCTCTATCTTTAAAGACTGAACTTGAGAGATGACAACAATCCAGTGGAAGTAAGTAATCAGGGAATAAATATATCTAATAATTTTTGTTTTGTTTGTGTGTGGGGTTTTTTTTTTGGGGGTGGGGGGAGCTGAGGAAATGAGAAAAAAGAAAAAAAAAAAGAGTATAAACCGTGTTAATTATAGGATTCTTTCGTCAACGGAGAAACAACATGGCTTGAATAATCTTTTGTACAATATAGTACGGTTTTGATTCCCTCATGTGATTTTTTTTTTTAAAAGTATAGAGATTGTTTTATATTGGGTACTTTCGTCAACAGAGAGACATCATGTTCACATCAGGTTGAATATTTTTTATTTTTTTCTTTCTATGAGTGAAGACTGGGTCTTTGATTTCTTGCACTTATCGTCTTGTTGAAAGTGGTAGTTTCATTTCTCAATTATTTAGATTAAATGAATGATTATTTAGATTAATGATTTTATTATCTAATTTATTTATAAAATATTTATATTATTCAATTTAAGTAAGTTATTATTCAGATTGGTGATATTTGAGTTGAATAATAAAAATATATTAATAATTCATTTTATATGAATAATAAAATCGATATCGATGACAGTATCAATGATGATATTTTCCATGAATTAACGCTCTTCACTTTTTTTTTTCCTTTTTCATTAAAAGCACTACAATTCTCCTCACCAATTTTAATTTTTAACCGCATTCCAAATTCTGCTAGAATTCTAAGTAAAGTTTTCATTGTGATACATATACTACCATCAGTGTCAGTAACATGCAATGAAGTAGAAGCGAATTTTAGATTTATTTGTAGCATTTTTGGTAAATTTCCGTTTCACATGGTACCACATGAGTATTAAAAAAAAGGTACCCTTAAGTATTACATTAGCACAATTCTCAGAAAAACCAACTGATGCAGGCTCAGAAAACTCAACATTTTACCAAAACAAATGAAAACGTATAAATATCCAAGACTATTTTACAAGCATAGCCATAGAAAAACAAGTCATTATAAATGCCTAGTTTTCTTATAAGATATAAATTGAATAATATGTAAAAGAAAAACTATCACTATTGAGAAATGATGAAAATAGTGGAAATTTTAAGTTTTAACTAATTTGATCTCTATTACACTCTTACTTCTTTTATATACATGGCTGTGAATGCACTAGCCGTTAGTTCCTCCTTGTTACTGTTTCCTAATTAATAACTGATTTTGGATTACTATGCTTGATTAAATCCTAGCCAGTAGAATTAACTCATCACTGGTCAACTCTGTTTTGGGTCAGTTCTCCTACTGGTAAGAACTGAATTACCAGTCCAAACGATTGAATCTTCATATTTTGTATTTCTGACCACATTCCATTAAAGTATTTTACACATTCAGTTGTTCTTGAATATAACAAGATAAATAAAAACATAATAATAAATTATAAATATATACAAATAATTTATTTATTTTGTTATCTGCCTGATTGAATGGAAACAGACAAAGTATTGGCCGAAAATAGAGCGACCTCATCCACCCGAGCTTGGGGTGCCGTACTAGACTGCGGGTCCAAATCAAAAAAGTTCACCACATACATTGAGCTTTCTGGTGGCACATGCACCGGCATGCGACCTTCTAGCATCTCAACCACCTCTGTCATGTTAGGTCTTAGTTCCGGGTTCTCTTGAATACACCAAAGAGCCAGTCGAACTAGAACCGTAACTTCTTCTTCCTTTAATTCTTGATTCCTCTCCAAGCACTCATCCGCAATGTCCATTAGCTCACCTTGGATCATTTTCTCTCTAACAATTTTAGGAAAGTACGAGCACCGTCTTTCTTGACTTTCTCTGTCCACCACCAACATGAAGTTCCTTCGCCCCCCGACCAGCTCAAGTAGCACCATGCCATAGCTGTAGACATCAGACTTGGTCGAGATAGCATTTGGCACAAGCATCTCAGGAGCTAGATAACCAATCTGTATGATTTAAAGCATGTTGTTAAGGTCGTATTTTTGTACTCCAAAAATCTTACAACAATTATTAGTTATATTTTATTTTCTTTCTACAATCAACCATTTTTATGTTTGAGAACAAGTCCCTAGAGACAAACCCCCCAATCACCTCTCACCCCCCCCCCCCCCCCCCCCTCTCCTCGCAGAACTGTAAATTAAAGTAGTAACATTGATGCTGCTACAATTTGATCCTAAATTAATGTCCATAGTACAAAAAAAAACCAAAATTAAATTAAACATTTCAACAGATCAAACTAGAGCAATGGAGTGTTCATCAATTAATATTACCGTGCCCCTTGCTCTTGTCATGACGCTACTTTCATCTCTCCCAATTAACTTTGAGATACCGAAATCGGACACCAGAGCCCTGAAGTTCCCATCAAGGAGAATGTTTGCGGGCTTGATATCAAGATGCAAGATCTGATGATGGCACTCATGGTGAAGATAAGCAAGCGCCTTCGCTACATCAATTGCAATTTGATACCTTAATAGCCACGTCAAATGGCTTTTTTTTCGATCATCTTTGAAAAGCCAAGCATCAAGGGACCCATTTTCAAAGAACGGATATATAAGGTATCGGTCTCCTTTCCGGGAGAGGCAATACCCCAAAAGGCGCACGAGGTTAACATGTTGCAAACTTGCTATGATTGTGATTTCTGTTCTAAACTCTGTTTCGCCACTCGAATGCCATTTGATCCGCTTTACTGCAATGGTAGAGCCATCTACCAGCATCCCCTTAAACACCGCACCAGAGGCACCTTCACCTATTGGTTGTTGGAAATTTGCGGTTGCGGTGCCGAGTTCTTTGATTGTGAACCTTGTGGGCAATCCAGCCATTTCGAGAAAATTGTTTTGCTCACCTTGGATCATTTCTTGCTCAAGGTAGATTTTCCACCAAGCCTTGAGTTTTGGGGCAGACATTATCCACAAAAAGGGTACAAGGGATAAACAACAATCGATGCTGGCAATTAATAAAAATAATATTTGTTTGTCATACCAGTAGATGCGGAGGAGAATACCTAACACCAAGATAGCAGTGAAAGTTAATGCAATTGCAGCTAGCTTCCACCTTCGGTCAGAGATTTGCTTTATATGAAAAATGGAGAGTATAACATATACTACAATTGATACAGCCACCGTGAAAATTACATTAAATTGCTCTGAATCTGCCAAATTGATGAATATCAGAGCAATGACAGTTACGAATGTTGTGAATAGAATTGTGCTCCTTTGATCATGAGTAAAGGTCATCAGCAAGAAAGCAACCATGCCCACCGCGTCAATGCCAAAGATTAGACGTGATACGAAACCCCATCGCCATGGACTGATGTAGAAATGATTGGAAATGATCAGTGCAACTAAACCGAGGGATAGAACTACCATTAAAATCCTCCATTTCAGACTAGATATTCGGTTGGCGTGGAGATAACAAACCGTCAAGTAGATCAAGCCATTAAATATAGTAGTCCCTAGATAATTTGAGACAATCTTTGCAGTGTCTAAGATAAAGAGAATAAAAAGTGAGGAAACTATAATGGCTGAAGTTATGATCTCTTTCTTTTGAGAGCTCATATGGATTTTCTCAAGTTTGCTGTTTTTCTTTTCTTTTTCAGAGATGAATAACCCTTCCCTTGAAAACAAAGAGGAATGCCAATTGAGTTAGCTCAAGGAAAGATGAGAGGTATGTGTACGAACTAAACTAGCAGCCTCTGAAAAGAACGTGAAAGACTTACAGAAAAGACATGGAAAATGATAACCACTTTTTGGGGAGCGTTTAGAATTTTCTCTGAATAACGGGATAAGGTTCTGATTTTCTACTCCGCAATACTCTGCCGCACAACATATGAATAGATAAATTATAGGGATTTTTTTTTAGATTTATTTTATATGAATCTTAATGTGATCGGACGAATAACACGCTGCGTTATACGATATAGCGCTACAGAGGATAAAAATCCAGACGAATATATAACAATCACTCACATTCACAGTAACTTTATGAGAGTTTCACTTACTGACTTTTCCAGCACCAATATGTCCATTAATGCATAATAATTACTAAATATCTGATTACGAGCTGATGTTGATTATTGAGTTTACAAGATAATAATTTGATAGTTACATACTTTTTCGCTTGATCCGGTCAACCAAATTGGGCGCAAGTGGGTGCACCGTAAGTGGACAATTAGATTATTCACTCAATTTTGCACCGTCCGATTAATAGAATTGATATTTAATTGGAGGGAGAAAGTTGAGACATTAAAATTAGTGGCACCATCATCCATTAATAACACTATTAAATGCTAAAAAACTCTTGATTTCTTGAGGAGGAAATATTTTTAAAAGATCAAATGGGATTGTATGTGAATAAATTTATTACTGAATTTCTTATTTTCACTGAACTTTGAAATAAATTTGATCGACAACTTTATAAATATAAATATATAATACACATGTTACTCATTGAAAAGTCTACTTTTTTTTTTCGCAGACTCTTTTATACACAACTTTACTTGATATATATGTATATATTGATGTATTTATTATTCACTAAAAATAAATTGAAGGAGAATCGGTGCATCTATAAATCATTAATATTTACAAATTTCGTTGTGAATTCTTTCCTAACTTGTTATTGTTACTGTACATAATTACTTAAATGTAAATAACCTAAATCTATTTAAGCTGAGATAAAATAAAGACAAAATTTTCAATTATTTAAGTTGAGATAAAATAAACGCTGCATAAATAATTAAATATCCTCCACAGAAGATCCCAACATTCACTGGGGTCCCACTGTCTTTATTATTCTTACTTGAATTCGAATTTCAATCGGAATTTGGATGGCCTTATTGATGAAACGGTTGAAAACCTGTGTAAACAATCTATCTGTATCCAACCTGCTCCCACTAAATTTGAATTCGAATTTTTTTTCGTCTGAACCTAAGAAAATTAAATTTGACAAAACTATGCCTAAAAGTGAATGCCGGCGTTCACTGTTCAAATCAGATAAATTTATTATAAATGATACAATTATGTATCACATATATATAATTTCTATCATACAAAAACTATGACAGTGGAATTCAATATCTTAGCACTAAGTCACTAACTTTACCAACTTTTTGAATTTTGACTGATGTGGATATGTCATTCCAACATTCCTATTAATTTCACTTTATTTCTCTGTGCCGTTAAATCAATTTTATTTCATCTTTTCCGTAATCAAAAGTATTTCAATAAAATTTTGAGTCTTTTTTATGCAATATGCTCGAATGACAAACGCTATTATACCATTGTAATGCTATTGTCCATTTGTAGTATGTATAGCGTTGTACAATATACGGATGGGTAGATTATAGAGAAATATTTTTTTAGATTTATTTTGTATAAATTTTAATATGATCCAACGGATATCATGCTGTGATGTACCGTAGTAGAGGATATGAATCCTATTGTCGAGATATATGTCCAGTTTTGTAACTGCATTCCAAATTCTGCTAGAATTTTAAGCAGAGTTTTCATTGTGATACATATACTATCAACATTAGATTTTAAAATTGAACAATTTCCCTCTTTCCAAAGAAACACACGTTTGATTCCGCCCAAAAAATATATAAATGATATTTCTAAAAATGATGTACTATGAAAGATGGATGTACATGGATGTACGTTAGAATTATTCGTAGGAAAATGTTTGGGAGAGACCAAAATCGATACTGATTTTATTATTCATATTATATTCATATGAATAATAACTCACTTAAGTTATTAGTTATGCAACTTATTATTTTACGTTAATATGAATAACTAATTTATTTATGCAGCTTATTTTTTTACGTTAGAATTATTAGTTGTTATTCATATTAACTAATTTGTTTATGCAACTTATTTTTTTACAATATTTTTATTATTCAACTTAAATACCACTAATATGAATAATAACTCACTTAAGTTGAATAATAACAATACTATACAAATAAGTTGCATAATAAAATCATTAATATGAATAACAACTCATTTAATCTGAATAACAAAGTCGGTATTGATTTTGATATCTGTATATCAGCTCGCTTATTTATATATATGGATTTATGAAGAATCTTAACACTACTTTTGAAAATTGATGTTTCATATCATATCATATATATATTAGTCCTCTTTATGATTTTGTTCAAACTCCATCATGTATGCATCTTTTTACATTTTGTACGTTACATTACATGTTACCACAGCTTTTGATCTCATAGCTGCTTGTCATTTTTATCATATATCTCGTCAGATCCAATTTCTCAAAGCGATTAAACCACCATCATTACCTTTATCTGCAATTACTATGTATCATGCGCTTCTATTGGATTGCACATTAATTAAATCTCTCTTCTTAGATAGAAGAAGTCATCAAAATAAAAACCTAATACTATTGCATGTATTAAAAATGTTCCCTTCGTAAATAAATCGTCTCCTATTCTTGCTTGAACCCTCCAAAATTAGACATTATTTTGATTTGATATTGGACACATTAATTTTGTTTTATCATTATGCTTCTGACCTGTCGGATCACAAATCAACCCAGTCTTACCTGTCTTAAAGCAAATTAGGTTAAGCAAAATTGATAGTGTTCTTGTGGATTCGGATTTTAGTAGCACTGGATGTGGCAAAAATACAGTTCCGAAACCAAGATAGAATAGAAGTTCCGAGTTCTTTATTAAAATTTCTTCAAAAATCAACGAATAAAAAACTTATGTGCAATATTAACAATTCCGTAAGATTCGTCAGTATATGAAATCCAAAGATCATCCGTTAAAGAACTAAATCCAAAAAAAAAATACTTGCTTTCATTCCTCCTTTAAGTCTTTGTTGATAGAAAATGGATGGTGGAGAGAGTTGGAAAACAATTTTAAATGTACTCTTTCCAGGCTCTTGAGCAGTCCATTTAAAGGGGCTCAAGGAATTCAAAATCAGCCCAGCATGATCCAGTGTCTCATATGAGGAATCATATAATACCAGATCAGAACTTTGAGAGGTTACTCAACCCAAATTGGAAATGGAGATGGTGAAGGAGAAGCTTTACATGGTACAAAAGTAGTGTTCTTAGGATTTAAATTAGTAGTCTTTATGCGCCTCTTAACCTGATACTCATATCCTGGCCCCTGAAAAATGCTATTTACTCAACCATTTCACATACAATAAGCCTTGCCAAGCATCATGCTTGTTAGGAACTTGTCAGTGCTGAATTAATTAAAGGCTTCAGAGGTGGCCGCCTACATAATGATTTCTGGCTACATGTTTTTAACTTCTGGTTGATATTAATACTTCTCTGCACTGAATAATGGGATCCCTGATTTAATGATTTTAACAGATTTACATGTTCAAGTGCTCTTTCCCATTCTTTTTTGTAGTTGGGAAAGAGAAAAAAGAGCCGTTCACAACTCTAATGAATGGGAACCATGAATTTAATGTTTGTTTTGTTATTGAATGCGAGTCGGTACATATGATGCATATATATATATATATATTAAATCTAGGGTGTTTCTAAAAACATCAGATTTCTCAGTGCTTTTAACTAAAATTTATCAAATCGGTTTCAAACGATAAGTCTAAATTATTTAATATATATATACAATTGTATTTTGTCCTAAATCCTTACTAAGAACTGCATTCAATTTTTATTCTTACTGCTTGACATGTATATATGCCTAGATGAACTTCTGTCAATTTACGTACTTACGGCTTGTCCGGCAATATCATTTCCCATGAAAATTGAATCTCATGATGAGAATTACTTACGGATAATGGAAATTGATTCCACAATATAAACGAATCAAAGCTGCAAATTAAAAAAGAGCCCAATTAATTAATTACCAACAAAGCAATGAAGACATTGCAAAATTAAATGTTTATCTCGGAGATACATCAGGAGTAGAATACATGGAGAGCATTATCAGCACTGAGAAGCAAAGAATGCTTAATTAATTATCCCTGACATCTCTTCACTACCACAACTGGCAGTCTCAGTCTCAGTGATTTTTTTTTTCTGGCAAGCGCAGATCCCTAGAACTATCCGACGGATCAGAGGAAACCAGATACACAGAACCGAATAGCAGCAGCGTTTAATATAGTTTTTTTTACCGATATAAGGAGGTTAACTCTATCATTTGTTTTTTTTTTCAAATATTTTATACGAGACTTAAATTTATATCATTTATTTTTTTAAATATTTTTTTACGAAATTTAAATTTAAATTTTTTTATAAAGAAACAAAATTTATTATCATTATATTAAATCTGCAGTTCAACATTATTCAATATTTTTTTTATATACAGGCTCTTGTTAATCCTCGCATTTATTTTTTTTTCAAATGTTTCTTATGGAATTTGAACTTACGTCGGTCCATAAAAAGACATGTTCTATCATCATTATACTAAACATACAATTTAGCAGTGTTTAATACATATTTTTTTATATAAAAGCTACTATTAATTTTAATATTTATTTTTTTTAATATTTTTTTATGAAATTTAAATCTATTTATCTCCATAAAAAAACAAAATTTAATATTATCTGTTCTAGGGTTCGCATTTAACACTTTACACTGACATTTAAAAAACAAACACTCTCTCTCTCTCACTCTCTCACTGACACGCGTTCTTTTTTTGGCGCGCGCGCGCGCACACACACACACAACACACACACACACATACACGAAAAAGAAAATGAATGAATGAATTAACACACGAGCAAGTTGATTGATGGATGGATTCCGAGTTCCGACTGAAAGCATTTTCCGTACAATGTACAGAGCCTGTCATGCTCTGACACGTGGCCGACTCACTCGTCCCATGCCCGCCATTGCGCCGACACTCAGGACGTGGTACCATGTGGTGCCTCCGACGCCTGGGACCCACCTCTCCCTACTTCAGAGATTAAACCGTGGGGTCACATCAAAGGAAAACCCATCTTCTTCTCTTTATTTTTTTTTTCTCCCTTTTGGTTTTGTTTTCTTCAATTTTTATGTAGCGTATTTATTAGAACCTCTGCTTGGATGCATCGATCCTCTGCATTTGTTCGTGTAAA
The DNA here is from genome assembly GCA_031770325.1 of Bolboschoenus planiculmis. NCBI lineage: Eukaryota > Viridiplantae > Streptophyta > Magnoliopsida > Poales > Cyperaceae > Bolboschoenus > Bolboschoenus planiculmis. The sequence goes on along the minus strand of CM062755.1, from coordinate 3,057,904 downwards.
TGAGGACCGTCCTTTCATCTAAAAGATCGTTCGTTGGGTGTGATACTGGCACCTCATTGGTTCTCCAATAACATCTGTCTTTTTTTTGGAACAAAAAGTTGCAGAGGATTTTAAGAGTTTCATGACGATTAAAGATACAAATAGTTCTTTCAGAAGTCGAGAAGATGTAAAGGGGAGGTAAGCTGGTGTCGAACTAATCCTTCGTTTTTTAAATGGAGTAAAAATAATTTAAATATTTTCTATTTTTATTATTTATTTTATTATTTTCAAACATGAACGTTTTAAAAAAAATTTAGTATATATTTTATTTTAATTTTATTTCACTTATCACACGGAGATAAAATAATAAACGGCCAACAAGTATATCAAATTAAAATATCTCGAGGTTCCGATGCATCAGATATGCCGTAATCAACCGAATGAATTTCATCAATGTGATGATAAAACGTTGTCATTGCTCTATGAAAGGTTCTATTGCATAATAAATGAGGCGGTTTTGATTAACAATCAGGCATGATATACAATGACAAAATGCCATTGCACCAGTTAATCCATGAAACCCTAACATATTTGAAGGTGCATTAATTTTAAGTCAACAAAGACTAATATTAACATGCACAATAATATGTCTAAATTAAATGAATTTTAGATCCAAATGGGAACCTTAATTAATAATATCTAAAATGAACTAATTTTAAATCAGTCAACGGTGAACGCTGACGTTTGTGAAATAAATTTATAATTAAGAATCATATGTAAACCGTAATATATATGTCCAATATTTGAATTCTAAATTTAGCGGAAGATCGAGACGAACCTTAACAAATCCAGTATGAATTTCAATTAAAAGATTTGAAAGTCACTCTTAACATTATTCAAAATGAATTATAAACCAATTGAATGTGAACCATAACATGCCCTACATGAATCCTAAATCAGCTAAAGGTAAATTAATCTTAGCTAACATGTCCAAAGTGAATGTTAATTAAATCATCAAATAAGTGGATGCTAATATATAAATGCAAATCTTAAACAAGTTGAAGATGAAATTTTTAACATGCCCACAATTAATGAATTTAAAAACCAACAAAAATAAATCCTAACAAGTTCTAATAAATTACAAGCTAGCTGAAAATGAACAGTAACATGATCAAAATAAATCATAAAGCAGTCAAGATACTAAATATGTGGTCAAACACTGTCATGACGATGCTGAACATATTTCTGAAGGTCATGATAACAACATATAATAGCATTGACTATATGTCTATATATATTAATGAAAAAACATCAACTCAAGTGTATAATTAACAGTGGCGGAGCTTGCATAATTAATAGGAAATTAAAATATTATTTTTAATATAATTATTTTATTATATGTCTCAATATTTTTTAAAGACTGATTACAATATAATTATAATAAAATATTTTAAATCTTTGATATATATAATTAATTTTTAAAATTTTTTGAACTACAGTTGCTCCCAATCTCCATTATAAGCTCCACCCCTTATAACTAATAGCTACAACACATATAACTGTATCTATATCAGTCATCAGATAAAAAACTACGGAATATTAATTGCGCATGAACAATTAAAGACATACAAGAAAAAGATAATACAGAAAAAAAAAATATCATATTGACAGTTGATTTGGAGTAACATCTGTCATATATAATATAATAATATAATTCCTAGAAATTAAAGGTAGGCCAATAAATAGCAATAGGCCTTCAAAAATAGCGACATGTGTGCGTGGGATTTGACATGCATGAAACTAGGACTAGGAGACCGTGACTAATTGATCAAAGTATATAGGATCTTGACCTAAATAGTATATATATAGATTAATTACAGATGCGAGCATTAATTGTGCATATAGGTAGCCATAAATTATTAACTAAGAAGTTAAAGCTAAGCCCAAACATGCTGGAGGTAGCTAGCTCATATTTGCAATCCCATCATCTATATATATATATATATATATATATATATATATATATATATGTATATATGTATATATATTAATATTTATAGACTCCTATTTTTTCATCAACAATTAACCTGCATCAGATCAGAGTCAATTTCCTGTACACTGGACCACATGAAAAGTAATCTAAATTAATCAAAAATATTCACAAATTAATCTTAGTTTTTTTTTCCAGATTGTATATAGAAGAAGACAGCTACTTAACTTAGAAAGTAACACTATTCTAGAGCTATGGATGGTCCAGATTTGAGAAACCATTATTATTACAATTGATAGTATATATAATGTATAATGTGTGTGTATATATATATATATATTAAAAAAATTACTTAAACTGCGGAAGTGGATTGAACCGGTCCAGAAGAACATGATCGCCATGTCTATTTTTGGAACTCAATCTGCATGAAAAGGAAATCCAATGTTCATAAATTATATTATTAGGAGCTACAGAGATCTAAACCCTAGCTAACATGCATGATCTGCATGCCTAATTTCATCATGACACTTGCTAGCTATTCATAAGCAAACAAACAGCAACATATATTGCTTCTCCTAAAGGAGCAGATATTGCCAACCTGGAAGTAAGTTGATGTGTACAGCTTGCCATGCTTGAACAACCGAAGACAGCTTTGTGAGAGAAAGAGATTATTCAAAATTGAGGTGCATTCATAATTGAGGAGTTGGATGCATGTACCTACTTCCTTCCTCTGTTATTCCCACAAATTGCAGTGGTGTACTAAGAGTTTTTTTGTTTTGTTCTTGTTTTGTAAGAACAGGTTCAAAGAAATTCACGGTTCATAACGGATATGAATTTTTAAATTTTAACTGATTTTTTATTGACGGTACTTTAATTGTAGGCCATGATGAATTTTTCAAACAAAAGTGTTTCTAACATATATTTATATCATAATATCAAGTTTAATTAAATAATAAGTAATAACATCACACTTACCACAGTTTATTAACTTGTCATCTCATAAATTTATATTACAATACTAATTTCTTTGTGTATAATTATTATAGGCTCTACACAGTACTTGTACTGAATATGATGTTAGGACTTTGATCCTCATCTCATTCTTTAAAAAAAAAAAAGAGACATACAATTCACCAATTCCTGTGTAAGTTAAATCAATATTACTAAATAATAATTCTGGGTCCCTTATGATTGTTAGAGAGTTACTGTAAGAATAGTGCTATTTATGTCAGTGCATCTCATAGTGTGAAAAGAGGACTAATAAATAGTGTGGGGAGAGTGTTAATTGATCATGTGCTATTTGAAATAGCGCAAATGTTAATTGTATTATAAAAAAAATTATTTTTTCATCTCAAATTTTGTATCTTTTATTTACATACTAAGAATATTTATACTAAATACATGAATTTATAAATATTTATAGTTAGTATAGAAGATGTTTATCAGTTTTTTTCCTAAATGATTATAGAAACATTCAAGTTAAAAACTTTATTGTACAAATAAAATTACAGCTTGCATAACTTTTAATTTTAGTTATATAAAATATAAACACTTTTGTCATTAGATATGAATATTTTTTTAAAAAATATAAATATATTTGAGGTACAGATAAAGGATATAGTTAAGGAATGCAATTATAACTTCTCATTTTGAGATCAATGCTATTCTTGAGCATCTATACGTATACACTATATGAAATTCAACCCCACAACGCTTCAAAAATAAAAAAATAGTAAATTACAAGTATTTAGATTGCAAATACTTATAATTGTAGATACTAAAGTAAAATACAAAACAGTAGTTCACTTATAAAAATTTAAATTGGGGACTTCTACAAATTTCCACTAAATCAGCCCAAAATTCATCTATCTGTGCTAAATTTTTTTTAATTGTCCGCCATGCTGTTAAACGGGTTATTAGTGAAAAAATAAATTATGTAATTTTAATTAATTAGCATTATAGAGTTAATTGAATGTTCCTACTAATTAAAGTGACTGAAGCATTTATTTAAAAGATCTTCCAATTAGAATTCAAACCTACAACTTTATATAGACTCTTTTTATTACGTCTAAAATAAAATTGCAGTACATATCAGCATGGCAACACTTAATTGTTTCTCTACTAAAAAATTCATTAATTGCATTTTCTAAGCATTGGTTTATTTATACTTTATAGACAACATATGTGATCTGATCATCAATGAGTTTAGTATCACTTTGACTGTGGACAATTTCAAAAAAATGAATGTTATCCTCCATATCAATTTGGACGGACACTTTGTACTGTCTCTTCTTTGCTCAACCGAGTAAAATATATTTTTTTTCAGATAATACTTTTTTTTGCTAGCACCTAAAGAACTCCAATAGATAGGTGGGACATAGGCATTAATTAAAGTGGGCTAGGTCATTCTTTGATTCGGCAATTTTTTTGAATTTGGATTTTGGGAAAAATATATATATCTCTGAGTAGATTGAAGGAGAAATTTAAATTTCAAAATTACAATTCACGAGAAATCATCAATTCAAAAAACGGCTTTTAGACAAAAATAAAAAAAGTGATTTTTGTTCAAAATAAAAAAGAAAGTTATGTCTCATTTGAGAACTTTGTTCTACTATATTCTGAAAGAAAAAGGGCTCATAAGCAATGAACCTATAAACAACTCTAAATTTCTTACTTTCAAAAATCTTAGATGTCAAAATTTTGTTTCTCATATATATTTACTATCACATAAAAAGTGTAGCTAGGTGTGATACTTTTGGGGTCCAATAACATCTTCTAACATATAAAATATGAAATTTCTGGTTGGTATAATTTGAAGTACATAACAGAAGGATTAAAACTGAGGAAGCAGCAGGCAGCTGAGTATGCCTCTACAAGGACAAAGAAAGAAGGTAACTGTATTGCTGATGTGACAAGGGAGAATAAATAAGGCGAGAGGTGAGAGGGGGTACACAAACAAAAAATGACATCATCAGCTAGAGACAGAAGATGTGTGTGTGTGTGCGCGCACCTAAATAAATGTATGTATATAATATAGGTGTAGTAGGCGTCTAGCTAAGATAGGAGAGGTATGAAAGATGTATTATATAAATAATTGAATGTATAATCCTCCTGTTCACATCTCAATTGGACAGTGCAAAAAAGTGCAGGCACTTTTTCCACACTGCGTGTCTGCATGGTGTGTGTTATTCCGTGATTCGAGGATTCTGCTTCCCTTTAATTAATTAATAATTTCTCTAAAATTGCTTCATCTATATCTATTTAAAAGGGGTTGGTTGAGAACCTGAGAAGTTAAGATCCTCTCGTAAAATAAATTTTGTAGGAAGGTTGAGAGTTTTAATGTTTATCGGATTAAATATATAATTAGTTGATAATATTAAAATTTGTATATATATTAATAATTGTGTAAAATAACAAATTTAACGATCTAACGATCATTCAGTTCATGAGATTTAAATTTGATTCGATGAATGTTGTAACTCTTTCTCTTTGAATCTTGCACACCATATCGGATGGACCGACATATCGATCTGAAAAATTTTAGTTAATGTTTTTGCAATAAAATCTTCTTTCAGATGAATCAAACAAAATACAGCGGGGCAGAGAATAAATTATATCCCATTGAACAGTATTGGGAAAGTATGGATCGCATTCAACAGTGTTAAGAAAATTAGTTCTCTTTACAGTTGTTACAGATTTTGGATTAATTTTGGTTTTGTCAGAATGTATTAATTGCCCAAAATTGGAGCTTGCAGCTGGATATATATTTTATGTGAGTTTTATTTTTATAGAGGAATCATCCTCTCATATTATATGGAGGGTTCTAATATTAGAAATTTTTTATGCTACAAAATGTCTCAAACTATTTTTTTAATTTATATTTCAAATTTTGGTATTTAAAAATCAAATACAAACCATTGATTTTGTTTATTTCCATGAGTGATGTATGTGTATAAAATTTCATGATTTTTTGAATTCATTTTATACTAGATCAAATGGCTAAAAAAATGAATGAATCTTGTTAACTATAGTTGATTAATTTTAATACATTCATTTTATGACCACTTGATCTAGTATAAAATGAACTAAAAAAATATGAAATTTTATATGCATACATCTCTCATGAAAATAAACAAAATCAACGGTTTGAATTTGATTTTTAGATGTTAAAATTTAAAATATAAATTAAAAAAAATTGTAATATTTTATCACATAAAAAATTTGGTTCAGGCATGATGTTCAGGGTCACAGGCGTGCACCACATGACGTTCAACCATGCATGACATGCCGTTCAGACGTGGAGGCCATGCCGTTCAGGCATGATATTCAGAGTCATAGGCAAGCACCTCATGCCGTTCAGACGTCCATGCCATACCGTTCGGGCGTGATGTTCAGAGTCACAGACGTGCACCACATGTCGTTCAGACATGCACCACATGCCGTTCAGACATGACACGCAAATTCGATAAACGGAGAAGAAAACAGGGTCAAAAACTCTTTCATGCTAGCTAAGGGTCAAAAAAGAGTTTAATGAACAAACCTGTGATTCATATATATAAAAATTAATAATATATTTGTACTTGATGGAGATTGCAAGGCTTGTTGCTTTTTGCGTAAATTTTACCATGGCACTGAACTTTCTGTCATATCACGAATAATTAATTCATTAATTGTGATTCGTTGCTTCTAAGGTACTTTTACTTTTTTATGAGTAAATTTGATCATGGCACTAAACTTTCTGTCAAATCACAAATAATTCCTTAATTGTGGTTTGTTTCTTTTAAGGTGCTAATTAATATTTTATAGGAACCTGATATATAGATACCATCGTTGATATCGTTATCGATACCGATTTTATTATTCAAATTAAATGATTTATTATTCATATTAACGATCTTATTATATAACTTATTTGTATATTATTTTTATTTTTCAACTTAAATGAATTATCATTTAGATTAATAGTATTCGAATTGAATAATAAAAATATTATACAAAATAATTTGTATAATAAAATTGTAATTATAATTAATAATAATTCATTTTATAAGAATAATAAAATTAGTATCGATAATGATATCAATGATGGTATGTTCCCAACATTTTCCTATTTTATATTCTAAAATAAACGCATTGATATTTCATCTTGTTCAAACTAACTAGAATAGATCATAAGTTAGGTAGTGGTTTTGATAATGTACACATTTTCTTGGCAACTTGGCGTATACTTTTTTAAGCAGGAGATCTAAAACTTAATAGTCTTTAATCACCTTCAATTCGAGCCGTAGGTTTTCGAACATGCAATCTTCCACATTGATGATAATTAATAACTTAGCCATTAACTAGATGTTGTTCTTATTATAAAAAACTTCTTGCTAATTATAAGAATCTTTTTTTTTAAGAAGAGAGAAGGTTCTTGAAAAAATAAACAATAATGTTAGCACTTAGAAAGCACATCCCTGAATATATGTTCGTTTAATTAATTTACTGATTTATTATATGGGATAATACTGAAAAAGAGGTTGAATAACAAAAATTCTTGTGAATATGTATATGCTCCAATAATATTAAAATTATATTTTAAATGCTTCTGCGAGGATATAGATTACGACAACTAGCTAGCAATAATAAACTAGTGATCAATTATTTGCATTCATTTTACTAATCAATTTTTAAGTGACTATATTTAGTTTTTATGGAGTTATTTGAGTTTCTGCAGAATTTTTAAGTTGTAGATGGTTTTTTTTTCTTAATGAGAATTACGTGTCCACAAAAACAAAGACGCTATTCAAAAGTTATGAAAGCGTTGCTTGTGAGGAACCACAAGATTTTGGTAGTTGAACATGCTACTTAAGATAATTCTCTCATTGAGATTGTAGGTTCGAAATCTGAATAAAGATTTTTATGTATAATTAAAGTTAAATTGCTTTAATCCTTATCTTTTAATAAAAAAATATAATTATCTCATTGGTTATATTATTATTCTAACAAAAAATTAATTTGATTCATAGATTTTTTAAGAAAATCTCTTTCAACTATATATGATAGCTTCTAGGATGGTGGATATATAGTTTTGGGATCAAAGGTGGTATATATATGGTTCTAGTACCATGATTTTGGGAATTAATTAAAATAATATCTTCAAACACGTGTATTTTTTTCCTTCATATTTGCTGTCCATGAAATTGCCAAGGAGATGCAGTATTGATATATATTAACAGTGTCTTTGTCCGTGGTTGGAACTATTTCCAAGAGATTTTGTTGATAATAGCTAAAGTACAAAGCGAACAGTATTTTTTTTTGTTGGGTCGACTAATTAGAAGCTTATATGTGTGCTCGACGACATGTGGTTGAAATCTAGCTAGTATATGGATCCGTATTTACGTACAATATACATATGTCCACGTGTATATAGCTGCAAATTGTGTGGTCATGTGTGATCTGAATTCCCTGTGTTGGATCTAAATAATAGATCCAATGTGTGACATCTTACTAGCATACAATAGCATACAGTAAATATTATATATAGCAACAAGTTTCATAATTGTTCATAAGTAATTCTTATTTAATAGACAATGGAAAGAATTTCTGAATTATTTGAATTATTAGCGAAATTTCACGAAATTTTTTAATGTAATATCTAAATTATTATTTATGAAACTTGTTATCTTTATTTGAACCACCACAATTTCAATATATTTATTATGAATTACAAGACAATGAATTATTCGTTAATTATATTTTATTATATCCAAATCACAATTTTAATCCGTGCTAAATGAACTATTCCGAATTATACCCATATGATTCCGAAATCACAATTTTCAGTCATTGCCAAATTATTTTCAAATATGAAATGTGTTACTATTATATATCACTACAAAAAAAATATCTATACAAAAAAATTATCAGATTGTTGTCAAAAGCATTAGCTGGACATTGCAGCCATCATTGCATCAATTGATCTCATCAAGAAAGGCCAGGATATATATCTTGAGGGATACAAAATTTCTAAGTTCTTCTTGAACAGGTATATAATGCCATAAAAGATCTTGATTGTAACTTCTAGTCAAAAATGAAAAAAGAAATTTGGTGGATTCAATTTATTTATTAAAGTCCCGTTTATATAACAATATATAATTACTTAATGATAATAATTGCAATACATAAAATCCTAATTAAATCTTAATTAACGAAACCGTCTAAGTGCAAATGGTATATAGGAGATAATTTATCTTAACGAAGGTTCGAAAATAGTCCAATATTATGGCAACAACTTTTTCGGATACTAAATGTTATAAAGACTGCTAAATTAGAATTGATCGTTAATGTTGCTATTTACTATTCGCTATAGCATGATTATAATTTTGAATATCTATAGCATGATATACATATATTCCATCGCGACGATTGTTCTTCAATATTCAATATACTTTAGACTTATATTTAATTCATTGAATTTAGGCCAAACCATAACATAATGAAAGGATTAATCAAACTAGCTCTATATCATCATATTACTAATTTATGTAGTCGTATGACTCGCCTTTTATACCTTGCATAACTCATCTCTGTGATAGCTACATATACTCTGAAACCTTACATCAATTTCACAAATTGTTCTCTTTGCTTTTTCCCCCTACTATTATTCAAGCCTTACTTATTGTATAATTCGCAAGCGTATAACCATGAGTTTAAGAAGTGAAATGATTTGTTTCTTTATGTTTTTCTAGTATTCAACATGACTATTTTTTTTACTTTAGATGTTAACAAACTCTAATGGTAGCAAAGAAGATCAACCACTATATATTCACACTAGCACACATATTATATTCATCAAATCTTTTTGCAATGTCAAGCGAGATGCAGCTTTATATGTACATTCAACAAACATTGAATTCCTAAAGTCTGAAATAGTGCATAATTGCTAATTAAATATACTTGAGATGATTAATTCAACCAACACAATTTTTTTCACAAAAACAGGCTCGCACATATCTCTAAAGAACAAAGAATGATTCCATAATGGAATAGGGGACAATTTTCAACTGTGTAATCGGATAAAAGGATAGTAAAATCCGTAATCATCTGCAAACACATTAAATGAACATCCAATTTTCAGAATTAAAATATCCAAAACTCCAACCCAAAAGGGATCTTCAAGAAATTATTTATTTGGTTAAGAGATTAATGAATTTCTTATTTTATCAAAAAATAAATCATATATGAAATGGCCAATCCCAGAGTCAAATTGCAAAACATATATTAAGCAATCATCTGAACAATTACCTCTACAAATTTGATAATGTTCATTAGACACGATAACTTCTAAACGAGGAACCTATAAATTTTTTATAAATGTTTGCTCACATATATATAGATATACACATGGAGTACGTAGAATATAGCTAAGAATCATGCAATGATGATTAGTTCTCTGTTCAATTGCTAAAAAACCAAATTACAGGATTTAAATTAATATGATTAATCAAACAACGCATTAATGCTTTTGCTTCATATGGGAAGCATGGCTGATATCTATATATAAGGTATGTATGCAGTTATACTTCTAGTATAATAATTAATAATAAAATTAGTCATTCTTTATTTTTCTTTCTAATTAGTTACAAAATTGAAAATGTGGATGCCATGACACAAAAATATAATATATCGGTGCAAAATCATACAATAGTAACCAGATGGAATTTGGAGTCTGATTTATAGCAAGAAATTAATTATTCTTGACGTTAATTGTCGGCTTCGGCACTTGTATTGAAGTAAATTTAAAATGAATTCAACATGATGGTCTGTACAATATATTAGCTATATCTATATATTATCTGTGTACAAAATTCATGTGCACATCACATTTATGGAATCATTCGACAAGGAGTCATGAGGAGAAAAAGAATGACAAGAGAATTGAAAGACAAATTCAAAAGTGTATTGCATGTTTATTTTATTCCAAATTGAGGTCTTTCAAAGTTCTAATTGCTACATTGCATGTCTAGCAAATATCTTTGAATAGGCATGGCCATTTGGAACAGCTAGCGCAAATTGAGATTAAAATTTTTTTGTAAAGGAGAAGCTACTGTATATGTTCCTGAAATAGGAGCAAGGGAAAATAGTGACTTTATGTATTATATTTGGCAAAGAATTTGGTCTGCAGCAAAACAATTGCTTTCATAATTATACTCAAAATTGGTAAAAGACCACACTAATTCCATTTGTCTCCAAAAAAAGACCACATGCCTAAAACAAAGCAAATTAGGTAGTTCCCATTGGAGTAAATCAAATCATGAACAGAACCAAACAAGCATTGACGCATGCCCAAATGAAGTATACACTAATCATTTCTTTTGTCAAAGTCTTGCACATAATTAATATATTTGTACAAATTAATTTATGTGTATTATGTGATGTAAACTCGAGAAGATATGTTCAATCAAAAAGAAGAAACAAGTACTGTGTTGAATATGAGTACCCTAGAAAACAGTTAGTAATGCCTTCTAGGCAAGCATCAAAATTCAAAACTGAAGTGTTTGTAGGTTCAATTTACAAGCATTCTTCGCATGGTCTATGTGGGTTATTAACAGATAGGAAAGATGGAGTTGAAATTTTGTTCATCTGTAATGTGCAATTTCTGCTTGTTGAATCACATTCTTGAACAGATTTTGAAAGAATGCCTTAGTCAACCAAGAAAATATCATTCATTGGTATGTGTTATTTAGTACTATGTATGTTATAATCTGATAAATGTTAGTTATATCATTCAGTGCCTTGGAAAAAAAAAACCAATGTAAGAAATCGACATTTGATGTTCGAATCAAAAACATTAGTTCCACTAACATAAAACAAAAACAATCTACACGAATCACCAAATCAATAGAAGGTACAAGTACAACAACTGCAACTCAACTGCCTCATCTTGATACAGTTATTAATTGCACTCCTCAGACAAGAAACGAAACTACAACACAACAAATAAATCAAATGCATACCTCTGAAAGCAGGAGGATTTGATTCATCACACATGTAGCATCAAGTGATGAAAGGCGGCGAGGCTGCACCGGGACCGGATGGTGGAGGCGGAGGTGGGCTTCTGTCAGATGGACCCGCTTCACCTTGTTGTGGCGGCTTCTTCCTCTTCTTCTTCTCATAACTAATCCCTCTTGCTTTTGCCTGTGTCTCGCGTACCTCACGCAGATACAACCTAACAGCACGGGCCCCGAAGGGGTTAGTCTCTGGCCTTCCACCATTTTCTTCATAAGCGGCACGGAGGCGACCGATGAGGGCATCCAGAGAGCCCCACGCCTGCTTCAACGGGCATGGGCATGGAGCGGGCGGGTTGGGGTGCCCGAAAAAGGGGCACATTTGGGTGTGCACCTTGGTCTTCCCAAATTGGTCCATGTAACGCAGGAACTCAAGCACATGAGCTGCATTGCAGCGGGAGAGTGCGAGTGGGGGTCGATGGTTGCGGAGGTATTGGCCAAAGGTGTTCCAGTCGCGGCGCTTTTGGGATTCATAGCGGCTTGGTGACTGCGGCTGCTGGGATAGGGACTGGGAAGGGTTGGAGGAGGTGGCAGCAGCGGCAGCAGATGAGGTGGAAGAGGAGGAGGAGAAGGAGGCAAAGAATCCCTCTGAGGGGGGACTATCTGGTGGGTTTGGAATCAGGTCCATTTATTTTTGGTGTTATTATTTCTTTGAAGGAACCGTTTTTGGTCCAATCAAATGCTTTCTCTGCTGAGGTCCCTCCCCCTTGTGTTGATATTAGGAGCAGTAACTGACAATATCGTACCTGAAATGAAGGAAATCTTGGTTAGTTTTGGTGGAATCTAGGGTTTGAATCAGTATCTTCTCACACTTAGTTTCGGAAACTTTTGCTTTTGGTGCAATCAATTGCTTTCTCTAGTCTCTACATGAAAAATGGTTACTGTCGAACTGTGGTGTATGATAATTTTAATTCTTAAAGGAAGATAATTTTGAAAAGAAGAAATGGTTATTTTCTGAAATAAAAAAAAGAAGCCAAAAATGGAAATCTATCATGCATCCTTCTCCAAACTGCTTGATGAGGCTGTAAAATCTGAAAAATTTCAAACTGTTAACTGAAACAAAATATCAGAGTGCTGTTAACTGAGACAAAAATATCAGAGTTAATTCTTTTTCCTAAATTTGTTTTATTTTTCCGCATCAATGTTTCCAGATCTTCCTTGACAGCCGCTGCCAAGTTTTTCGGAAATAAAATGTTTCTGGATCTTCTTTCAAATACTAATTTTTGCTGTCTGTAGGAGTGTTTCTTCCTGGAGGTTGGATAGTTAGAGGGGGCACAGAAAGAGAAATCAGAGACCAGAGCAGAAACAGTATATGTAGGATAAGATCTGGTTAATTAGCTAGCTAGGAATGAATGGTTTGAAGAAGATGGATGTACAGAGAGAAAGCTTGGATGGGGAGCGAGAGAGAGAGAGAGAGAGGTGCTACCTTGGGAGTGAATAAGCTGTGGAGGTGAGAGAGCTACTGGATCAATAGAGAAACAGTGTGATCTCAATGGTCTAAACAGGAACTTCAGGTTTTAATGAGTGTTGTGTCTGGCTAAAAAAGAGGGTAAACAATGACTTCTTTCCGGAACTTTACTCTCTCTCTCTAGAGATAGAGAGAGAGAGAGAGAGAGACAAAGAGAAAGAGAGAAAGAGAAAGAGAACACCTGCTTATGTGATAGAGAAGAAGGGAAGCCTCCTGATATGAAGCATGATGTTGACAGGAAAAGGAACTGTGTGAGAGTGAGAAAAAGTAAAGTAAAAACTGAGTGTAATTACCTGACCCAACAAATCAATGCATCCTGATTCCAAAGCAATTTTTTTTTCTCTGGCTGAGGAGATCCAATTCCAGTATACTGAACATATATGTATTCTTGATTAGATAACAGATATTTTCTTCTTGTTCTTAATAGGTTAAACATTAGACATTTGGACATGTCAGTGGTTTTGACTGGTAGCAGATACACTGCTGTTAAGACTTCAGAGCTGGAAATAATAATTGGTTAACTACATGCATGTGTCAATAACTTTTCTTTGTGCTTCTTCATAACTTTTTCAAGTTTTATGTATTTGTATGGATACTTTTTTCTCCTTTTTTACAAATCTTTTTCCTTGGCACTTCGTTAATTTGGTTTGAACGTTCGAGCCTTGGAGGAGAATGAAAGTACATGACGTGGGTGTGATGAAAAACTGAGTATTGGAAACAAAAATGTATAACATGAAATGAACAGCGATTTTGGGACAACAACGATGTTCTATGCGAATTTGTATGCAGTCTTTAAAATCTTGACCACGTGAATGATTATTTCATTCTTTCAAGCAAAAAAGAAGGAGAAATTTAATGCGTAGGAATATTGATGTCACATTAATATCAATAAAATTAAATTTTAAATAAGTATTCTATGTATTTCTAAATCCCTTGATTTTATATTTTATATATACTATGTTATATTCATAAAAAAAAAGAATACATCAATTTAATTAAATTATTTAGATATATATTAAGAGTTAATAAAATTAACGAACTAAATTTTAGTGATTTGACTCTCTTTCTTAATGGTTATTGAAATAAAATTAAAATTTTATAATTTTTTATATTGATGTAATTGAGACAATTTAATATAAATCTAAAGATTTATATTTTCCAATTTAAGTACAAGTTAAAAATTGACATGCTACATATCAATGATTATGATACTAAATCCCAGCTTAATTGACAAAAAAAATGTCATTTTAGAGTTAATAACCTAACTTTAAATTTTCATAAAAAGTCTTTCATTTAAGTTTTGAATCTATGATCTCTTATAAAAAAAATAATATCTTCGTTATTAGATCAAATGCTATTTTTCAAAAATATTTTCCTTGATTTTTTGATTTCTTTCACAATTTGGTAATTTCAAACCTTGACGCAGTGCTTCTCTTACAACAAACCTTCTAAAACCTCGCTAAATGGAGATGGGCAATACGAAAAACAAGTCTATTTCTCTAATCTCCATCCTATTAGCTATAATCTTGAGTGTCTCATGCGAAACTCATCCATTTTTACTTACAAACTCGGAGGAATAAGACATGTGTGGTGTCTTCCAGTTTCTTCTCTCTCTAAGAGAGATGCAAGGGGATCAATTATATGAAGCACATATGACGAGGTGCTTTATCGGTGGAACTGGTGCGGCCCGCAACAAATAGCCATGTTCGATTCAAATCACGTGGTATTTATCTTAGTATGCAATATAAGATTCAAACATCTCACCACATAATTTTCACATTCAAATTTCAGTAATCTCCCTCTTGGAGACCCAGTGAAACAATCTCAAACTATCATGTAGGTTAATATATTATGTAATTAGTGATACACATGCAAGCAAGAAGTCATAGATTAGAAATCGATTAAGACTGGCATAGAGATATCAACCTCATTCAGTCAAATGTTCAATAGTAGTTGAGTGAATAAACAGAATTCAGTTAATGATTTAGATCTTCTAGTTTTCACAATTTGAAAATTCTTCTTGTCAAATTGTGAAATTTTTTTCACGTTTCTTCAAGATTTACGTAAATAATTAAGTAAGATATTGGTGTTCCCATGCCACCTTCCATGATAAATTCACGAAATTAAGCAAGACAGAAGCATCGTCATTTCCTATATACTGAAAAAGAGTTGCTTACGTATTTTAATTTTTTTTATTTCAAAAAGTTATTTTTTTTATTTGTCATCGAAGGAAATGATTTACTGAACCACAATCGTAATTATACCTTCATCATAAATTCAAATAGAGGCAAAAAGGAGATAATTATTTATTGTATTGATTGCAATTAAAAATGAGTGAGAAAATAGGATAGGCAAGATTTGTGGGGTAGAGAAATAAAAAGGAGGGTGGGCATGTAGTTGCACAAAATAATAAATAGAGGTTGAGTTAGGTCTAAGGCGGGCTAATGAGATCGATCGAGTGGAAGGGAATCAAAGCTGTAGCTGACATGTACAGCACAAGCGTTGTACATGAGAACGTGCCAATGGCAAAAGCTTGGCCGTTTTAATCAATATCACATTTACTCATCTGTTATGTTTCTGATCCCTTTGACCAGATGCTAGCTAGATCTCTCCCTCCTTATTTCTCTCTCTCTCTCTCTCTCTCTCTCTCTAAAGAGGGGAAGGGAACAGTCAGAACATGCACATTGCTGTTGATGGTAGTTCATCTAATTTTAGGTTGGTTTTTCATCCATGACCTAGCTTGTTAATTAGCTCGTATAGAGATATTCCTTTCTGAATTCTAATAGATATAAACCCTGCACAATACAGGTAATCGTATCCTCTCTGCCAGTATAAGTTCTAGCACGGATCAAATAGATAGATGGTTATTTATTTAAGGATCAATTTATTATTATTTTATCAAAATTATATTTAGTGAATAAAAAAATATAATATGCCGTGACATTTTGTGAAAAAATATAGCATATTAGTTACATGACGTGTCATAATGTGATTAAGTATTTTTTCACGTAACGTGTTAAAAATGATATAGAGAAGACACGTCACGTCTATAGCATGACACGCATATGACACATTATGTTTAGAACACCGTGCTATATCATAACATGACACACATATAACATGTTAGTTAGTCATAATTTTTTTTGTATTTCGTCTTTTCATTGAAAAGTATTTAAATTTGTGAAAAATTTTTAAAATTTAGTGTAAAGTGAAGAAAAATATTAGAAATTTTTTTATGATAAAAAATATATTTCATATTTATATTAAAAATTAAAAAATATTGGAAATAATGGACATGTTATTTCATGTGATCACGTGTCGTGTCATAACATGATGTTATACATAACGTGCTATGATGTATCTAAATAATTTCACGTGACATGTTGTAACGTGTTAATTTTAGTTATAAAAAGATACGTCACGTGAAAGGATATAACACGCGACACATGAGACATGTCACGTAATAGACACACATATCATGATGTAATTAGTTACGATATGTCATTTTTTAAACTCTAATTGATATCATATACCATCAGAACTGTTTCGTAAAAAAGCCTCCATCTCTGTTTATTTTTTCTGTAGGAAAATCAATATCTACGTGGACACAATTGTATAGGTCATGGCATGTAGTCAGAACAAGTAAAGAGTACAGACCCAAAACCAGCTTAGACCTGTGTTTGAATTTGTGCAAGTATGCTGTAGAGATACTGTGATGTGGGGTATATATGTATATACTTCCAAGGGCCAACCACGGCCAAAGATTCAAATTTAATAATAATTAAAGAGTTTTCAGAAGAATGCTACAGTTTTGGCTGCTACATATCTGAATTCACAAGATAGAGGATGTTCATAATAAATTAATAATTATTATATATTGTCAGTTTTCCATATAATATAACCGCAAGTCTAGCACGGTGGTGATAAGTTTTATCTCTCTACGGAGAGATACAGGTTCAAGTCCTGCAAAAGACATTTAAAAAGAAATATTTGGAAAACAAAAAAAAAATAGAAAACCGAAATTAATGGGAGTTCTTATTTAAAAAAAAACAAAAAAAAGTTTTCCTTACAATAAATTGATCTTAAAATTCACAACCTTGAACATTTATCCATTAGTTGATCGCTGGTTTTTTTTTCAAATGAAAAATATTAAGAAGATATCATTATTGATATTATCATCGATACTGACTTAATTATTGAAATTAAATGAGTTATTATTCATGTTGATGACTTTAATATGCAATTTATTTTGTACAATATTTTTATTATTCAATTTAACTATCACTAATATGAATAATAACTCATTTAAGTTGAATAATAAAAATATTATATAAGATATGTTGCATAAAAAATCATTAACATAAATAATAAATCATTTAACTTGAATAATAAAAATAGTATTGATGAAGGTATCAATAACAAAACCTTTGAAAGATAAATCATTTATCTAAATTTGATCAAATATCTGAATGTTGATCAGTATTCAAAATAGTAAATTTTTCACTGTTCTTTTTTCAAAAGCAGAAAGGTTTAGTGCTTTTACTACGTTATATGTCAGACTGTCAATTAATAAAAGAAACTTTTGATGTGTGCCTTTCTAGCAAAGCAACAGAGAATGGAAAGGGAAATAAAATTAGAGTCTTGCTAACAAATAACAATAGTTCCAGGCACATCTTAGTTATTGACTAGTTCACACAATAGTGCATGTGATGCCATGTCACCTTTCCATTACTACTTCTAGCATTGTTATTGATTGGTTCATAAACCTCATTAATTACCTCAACAGCATATATAATTGCACTGGGCAGATTTTCTACCGTTGAATATGAATCTTTAAACTTATCTTGTTGAACCCAAAGTAACTGTTCATTGGTCGCCTGCACAGTCTTATATCTTGCCACCTCATTCCAAACTCCATATCTGTCTTTTTTTTTTATAAAAATAGGTATATTGCTCGTTTCATTAAATGAAACAACTTGCACACACCTCACTCCATATCTATTACTGGCAGTGGCACAATTGGTTATTGCAGATCATCAACATTCACACTTTACCAGATGTGTAACTGGTAATTAAATTAAACAATATAAGAAGTGAGTACCAATCAAGTCCTGTTTACATTTGGTAAAGCAAGGGAGAGTCACCGACATCAATACAGTTACAAAGAGAGCTCTTATTTTTTGTACGAACCATATATATATATATATATATATATATATATATATATTACATTATCATCCACCACAAATTAAACTGTTACCGTGTTACGTGCCATTACTGGTACTAACCTAGCTAGGGTTCAGACTCGTGGTCAAAAACACAATACACATGTACTGCACCAAGCTGTTTCCGATCAAAGCGCATGCATGCAGATGCAGCAATTCGACCTAGGGTAAGGCACCCCTTGAGAAATTCCGACCTAAAATTGTACCTACACTGATTAAGTACACCATCTTTTTGGGTTGTCCTGTTGATGGCATGGGCTAGTAAGTAGTAGTGGCCTAGCTCTCTCTCTCTCTCTCTCTATATATATATATATGCATTCGGGCTTCAGGGGTGCTGTTGATATACCAAGTGTGTGCCTTTTGGTCAACATAGACTATACTTACCAGCCTTAATTGATTGAGCCATTGTTGGAGAACCTAGGTATCAACTATAGAGGGATGCTGTGCTGTTGCGTTTGGTTGGGGTGCATGGTGTCTTGTCGTGTTGGTCCAAATTTTAGCATGTCTATTGTTAGGGACGAAGGCATCAATTTTTTTTAAATTTATGGTGGGCCGATAATATAAGTCTACCCATTACACATATAAAGATTAGAAAAAATATTTGAAAGATGTCATTATGGATATCAATTTTATTATTTATATTAAATTAATTATTAATCAAGTTATTGACTTTTTAATTTTTTTTATATAATACTTTATTATTTATTTAAACTACTAATCTGAAAAATAATTCGCTTAAGTTGAATCACAGAATACTTTAAAAATACCAATAATTTAAAGAATAAAATCATCCATCTGAATAATAACTCATTTGACCGGAATAACTAGATCAGCATCAATGATGACATATATATGTATATCAGCTCCGTACAAATTATTGTTTAAATTTGTTATTCCTAGAAGTGTGGAGGTCATAAGTAGCAAACTTAAATTTTGCTATGGTGTTCTCATTTTTAGCAAATATAGAAATTAGTTAGCATTAAATACAATATTGACTATTTTGTCTTTGATTGTCAATCAATGTGTCAAATTTAATACATGAAAAATCAAACAATTATGATGATGGAGAACACCAAGGAAAATTGCGTAGAAAACATCATAGCAAAGCCAGGCGAGCTTTTGTATAAAATCAGAATAAATTTTGAATTTCTTATAAAAATAAGCTTAAAATCATATAAGAAGTCTCAATAATTGTTATTTCTATAAAAAAAAAGACGGAGATCAATTGATCTTGTACTAACCACATTCATCCACCTCTGATTAATTACTATCAATTAATTGGCCGTGTCTATTGAGACGCGTATATATGACAAATATTATATTCTTTTCTTGTAGAAGAACAGAGAAATATTCCGGTCCCTCTTTATCTTTGAACAAAAAAGGTAAATATAACACAGAACTTATAGTCTCTCTTTTATATGGCAACATAATATGCATGGTCAATAGTTAAACAAAAGTAGGACAGTACAGAAAGAAAGGTTGATCAATAGTGCAGGTGAGCAGGAACCTGTTTCAGCCATAATCACCCAAATTCTACATCTAAATTTGCATTTCTTCTAGAAACAAGGCATTGATAAGATATCAATATGTCATTAATTAGAAGCAGACCTCCATCTCTCTAATATTGGGCTTTTCTTTTGGTTTTAGTTATTTCTTCACAACCTTTTATTCCTTCTTATTTCTGTCTCTCTTGTAAGTAGTAATATATACATGATATAGAATTTGAAATCAGAAAACTAAACGACTCTTACTGTCCCATTTTGGGCTGGAAATTTCTAGGCCAGAAAACAGATGCAATTTTATGTGGCAGGGAACTTATATTTGGGCCTTGATTTTTGAAGTAAGAAAGAAAAAAATTGGATTAGTATGTAAATTTTGTTGCGGGCTTTGTATGGTGCATATAGATAGCATCCGATTTGAGACCATTATAGCCCAAATTACTTAGCTAATCATTGTCACAATCAAGGCCCAAAGTTTTTCTTCTTTTATTTTTCTTTTCATTTACTCGAGTAGAGTTCAGAAAATAGTATGCAGTAATTAGTCACATCATGAAACTTCTCAACATATCATAGACACGTCACAGCACACGTGCTTATTATGTGACGTGTCATTTCCCGTGACGTGTTTCTTTTCAATTAAAATTGGCACGTCAAGGCAAATTGTTTAGACATGTCACGGCACAACATGTAACACGACATGTTATAGCACGTTACGTGATCACGTGAAGCCATAGATCCATTGTTTCAAATATTTTTTAGTTTTTAATATAAATATGAAATATATTTTTTACCATACAATTTTTTTTAATATTTTTCAATGAAAAGACAATAAAAAAAATGATGTGATTATATATGTGACACATCATATCATGATATAGTACAGTATGTTTAAATGTGACGTATTTTATAGTTACCGTGGTATAAATATAATATATTTTTATATAAAACATCACGGTACATAATATTTTTATTCACTATACTCAAGTGAGCTTTTGAGCTAGAAAAGCACTTTGCAAAACAGGCCATACATAGGAAACATATTATCTGGACAATAGTGGTAAAATGGTATATAATATTAAGCGTTTGTCATTCGAGCATATTGATATTGTATAGAGAAAAGCCTAAAACATTTTATTGAAATTCTTGAACTATCAAGGCAATTAATAATATCAGAAATTATACATAATTTAAAAAGTCACAAGTGAGAGTAAAGAGAAGTTATAGCTTCATAATTAAAAGAGCTTATCTAAATATAACAAGTTATTCCTCAAGTTATTGAATAATGGACCCATAATTCATAATAAAATTATTATTATTATTATTATTATTATTATTATTATTATTATTATTATTATCATCATCATCGTTATTATTATTATTTTCATTATCATGATTGTGGTTATTAATAATATTATAATTATTTAATTACTATGCTTTAAATATGTTTATTTTAATTTTATATTTGTTGATTATTATTAATTATCATTATTACTTTCATTATTATTATTATTTTATTGTTATTACTATCATTGTAATTATTATTAATATATTATTATCAATGTTGTAATTTTTCATTATCATTTTCATTTACATTGTCATGATTGTGGTTATCAATATATTATCATTATTGTATTAATATTTTTAATTATAATTATTTACTTATTAATATTTGATAATTTCTATAATAGTTATTTTATTACCATTATGACTATTTTTATTATTTTATACTTTTAATATGATTATATTGTTATTGTTAATATTGTTTTATGGTTGTTTATTTTATAATAATAATAATAATAATAATAATAATAATAATAATAATAGTAATAATAATAATAATAATAATAAATAATGTTGTTCTTATTATTGTTGTCATCAAATTAATTTTGTTATGGACATTGTTATCATTATTTATATTTTTTAATTTGATAATAGTAATACAAGTATTATTTTTTTATTCTTTCACTTATTTAATGAAACAAAAATAATTTATGATGACATAACTTTACATAAATTTTTTATCTCCATAATTCTATATTCAATAAAAAATTAAGTTATTTCTATTGAAAAGTTGAAGCACAACATCAAAGAGAGATCTTTTAAACATTAAACCTTGTGCAATAACAACGATTAGAGAGACGGATGATATTTCTTTAAATAATAAATATCATTGCATTATTTCAATGTGTTAGCTAGGAAGAACCATAGGTAATTTAGGGTTCCTTAAAAGAGAATTGTAGCAAATTAATCTACGTCTCATTTAACCTTCCTTCGTTTTTGTGAATTAATATACATGTCAAAAACAAAAATTCAAACATCACAGAGATCGTAGATTTATTATGAACGTTTGTCAATGGCACTTCAAGCTTATAAAAATCATACAAAAAGAAAGAAAATTAAAAACACATTTTCTGATCCAATGTTGCTATGAAATATATTGGCATAAAAAGGATGATACAATGACTCAAAACATGCTTTTAGTAGTAGACTATTTGTTAACCTGTTCTAAGTCAATGGCAAGTCAGCCTGCTGGCATGAACTAGTCAAAAAAAAAAAAGGTTACCTTTCACATTTTAGTAGC
This sequence comes from Bolboschoenus planiculmis, assembly GCA_031770325.1. NCBI lineage: Eukaryota > Viridiplantae > Streptophyta > Magnoliopsida > Poales > Cyperaceae > Bolboschoenus > Bolboschoenus planiculmis. Next base: position 3,035,110 of record CM062755.1, on the reverse strand, counting down.
TGAAATTATTACTAAAAATTGAAATAAAATACAAATCACTAAATGACCATACAATAATAAAAATTATGAAATTGAGAATTTCTCCAAATAATTTTGCCTACAAGATGTCAAACATAATAGTAACAAACTAACAATAATTATAATTTTTCTATATTTTATTATATTATGTACGTACATGATGTGTTCAAAATAATATGTTAATTTGCTTGGTATATTTTTTAGTTAAATTATATAAGCTATTAATTTATTAGATAATAATCCGTACTCGATTTTTTTTGATATAAATGGTACGCCAAATTATTTGGTGGAATTCCAACTTTTGTGATTTCCATCTCTCTATGATCATTTTAATGATTTTGTATTTTATTTTGGTTATTAATAAAAATTTTGGTTTTAATTGGTAGCAAGTCGACTTTTCGATTGTAAGTAAACTCCTTTGATAGGATTCCAATTTGGTTGGCGGATCAAGTGAAAGAGTAACTGTTAATTTATTGTCTTGTAAAGCAAATAATGCAACATAAAAGTACAAATTATTCTGCATTAATTGCTACTCTGATTATCGTTAGAAAAAGAGGAATTTTTTCCTTGGTGCTGAAAAAATTCAATAAACATAACAATCATGAAAACACTCTGACCTAACGAATGTGTTATTTCCAAGCCCATCATTCAGAGAAAATTCTAAATTTTCCCCAAAAAGTGGTTGTCATTTTCCTTATCTTTTCTGAAAGTATTTCACGCGCTTTTCAGAGGCTGCTAGTTATAGTATGTACACACACCTCTCATCTTTCCTTGAGCTAACTCAACTGGCATTCCTCTTTGTTTTCTGATCTAAAAGAAAAAGAACAGCAGACTTGAGAAAATCCATATGGCCATTCAAAAGAAAGAGATCATAATCTCAGCAATCATAGTTTCCTCACTTTCGATTATCTTTATCTTACACACCGCAAAGATCGTTTCAAATTATAGTCTAGGGATTATTATATTTGATGCCTTGATCTACTTGAACGTTTGTTATCTCCACGCCAACCGAATATCTAATTCTGAAATGGAGGATTTTAATGGTAGTTCTATCCCTCAGTTTAGTTGCACTGATCATTTCCAATCATTTCTACATCAGTCCATGGCGATGGGATTTCGTATCATGTCTACTCTTCGGCATTGACGCGGTGGCCACGGTTGCTTTCTTGCTGATGGTCTTTACTCATGATCGAAGGAGCACAATTCTATTCACAACATTTGTAACTGTCATAGATCTGATATTCATCTATTTGGCAGACATAGAGCAATTTAATGTAATTTTTACGGTGATCGTATCAATTATAGTATATGTTATACTCTCCATTTTTCATATAAAGCAAATCTCTGACCGAAGGTGGAAGCTAGCTGCATTTGCATTAACTTTTACTGCTATCTTCGTGTTAGGTATTCTCCTCCGCAACTACTGGTATGACAACAAAATGTTATTTATATTAGTTGCCAGCATCGATTGTTGTTTATCCCTTGTACCCTTTCTGTGGATAACGTGTGCCCCAAAACTCAAGGCTTGGTGGAAAATCTACCTTGAGCAAGAAATGATCCAAGGTGAGCAAAACAATTTTCTCGAAATGGCTGGATTGCCCACAAGGTTCACAATCAAAGAACTCGACACCGCAACCGCAAATTTCCAACAACCAATAGGTGAAGGTGCCTCTGGTGCAGTGTTTAAGGGGACGCTGGTAGATGGCTCTACCATTGCAGTAAAGCGGATCAAATGGCATTCGAGCGGAGAAACAGAATTTAGAACAGAGATCACAATCATAGCAAGTTTGCAACATGTTAACCTCATGCGCCTTTTGGGGTATTGCCTCTCCCCGAAAGGAGACCGATACCTTATATATCCGTTCTTTGAAAATGGGTCCCTTGATGCTTGGCTTTTCAAAGATGATCGAAAAAGAAGCCGTTTGACGTGGTTGTTAAGGTATCAAATTGCAATTGATGTAGCGAAGGCGCTTGCTTATCTTCACCATGAGTGCCATCATCTGATCTTACATCTTGATATCAAGCCTGCAAACATTCTCCTTGATGGGAATTTCAGGGCTCTGGTGTCCGATTTCGGTATCTCAAAGTTAATTGGGAGGGACGAAAGTAGTGTGATGACAAAAGCAAGGGGCACGGTAATACTAATCAATAAACACTCCATTATTCTATTCTGATCTTTGCAAATGATTTATTCAATTATTGTCTTTTCTTACTTATACTATGGACATTTTTGGATCAAATTTTAGCAGTGATGATATTGGTACTCTAGTGTTTGGTGCTGCACCGGATGGGGGGAGGGGGCTGATTGGGTGTTTGTCCTCATGGGCTTGTGCTCAAAAATGAAAAATAGATAATTGTAGAATAACAGCTATCTTTGTTTAATTTTTGGACTACAAATACATGTCAGCTTAGCAACATGTTTATTGTGGACAGGTTGGTTACCTATCTCCTGAGATGCTCGTGCCAAATGCCATCTCGGCCAAGTCTGATGTCTATAGCTATGGCATGGTGCTACTTGAGCTGGTAGGGGGGCGAAGGAACTTCATGTTGGTGGTGGACAGAGAGAGTCAAGAAAGACGGTGTTCGTACTTCCCTAAAATTGTTAGAGAGAAAATGATCCAAGGTGAGCTAATGGACATTGTGGATGAATGCTTGGAGAGGAATGAACAATTAAGGGAAGACGAAGTTACGGTTCTAGTTCGACTGGCTCTTTGGTGTATTCAAGAGAACCCGGAACTAAGACCTAACATGACAGAGGTGGTTGAGATGCTAGAAGGTCGCATGCCGGTGCATGTGCCACCAGAAAGCTCAATGTATGTGGTGAACTTTTTTGATATGGAGCCGCAGTCTATTATGGCACCCCGAGCTCAGGTGGATGAGGTGGCTCTATTTTCGGCCAATACTTTTTCTGTTTCCATTCAGTCAGGCCGATAACAAAATAAATGATATACTAAGCAAAAAGGGCGTTATGAAGATTTAATTTTTGAACTAGAACTACTAATTCTGGTAAAATTTATGAATTCTGACTGTGCCAAACTAATTGAAATTGGAATAGAGAATTATCTAGGTACGGTGCATCAGCTGGGTAGAACACAACTTTTTTGTGGGGTATAGAGAAAACCATTGTAAAAGGACCTATGCTTTCATGTTTCTGATTATATATGTATATTAATAATTTATGATTATATTTTTATTTATTGTGTTTTGTTCAAGAACAACTCAATGTGTAAAATACTTTAATGGAATGTGGTACAGAACTACAAAATATGAAGCTTCAATCATTTGGACTGGTAATTCAGTTCTTACCAGTAAGCGAACTGACCCAAAACAGAGTTGAACAGTGATGAGTTAATTCTGCTTAGGCGTAAAACATAATTGAATTGTATTAAGATCCATTAACCACAGATATAGAATTAGCAAGAGATACAGGAAATCAGCACATGTACTTGCGTATATTTGTTTCTTTCATTTCTCTAGGCTTATTGCCTATTTCCCTTTCAGCTCGATATATACCAGTATTGTAATTGAGAAAGATGTACAGAAAAATATAAAGCCATTTTCATTTTTGTCAAGCTGGAATAAATAAACACTGATCCATAAAAAACCATTACCAATTGTTACTTTTATAATAAAAAGATGGAGGTCAATTGATCTTGTACTAACCCCATGCATCCACCCTGATTATTTACTAACAATTTCCAATTGGCCGGTTCCTGATACGCGTATATATAACAAATGAATGTAATATTCTTTTCTTGTGGAAAACAGAGAAATATTCCGGTTCCTCTTTACCCTTGAAAAAAAATGGTAAATATTACGCAAAACTAATTAGTTTCTCTTTTATATGACAATATAATATGCATGGTCCATAAAAAATACTTCAAAAATATTACATTTGTTCCTTGATTTTTGAAGTAAGAACGAAAAAATCAGATTAGTACATGTATATTTTGTTGCGGCCTTTGTATGGTGCATATAGATAGCATCCGATTTGAGCCCATTATAGCCCAAATTACTCTGCTAATCAGAGTCACAATCAAAGGCCTAAAACTTTTCTCTTCTTTATTTTTCTTTTCATTTACTCAAGTGGGCTTTCTAGCTAGCAAGAAAAACACTTTTTCAAAACAGGCCATAGGAAAAATATAGAATGGACATGTATCCGGACAATAGGTTTGCTGTGCTGTACCATAATTTATCTATCTGTATATATACTGTGCAGTATAATGCAGATGGACAATAGTATTACAATGGTATAATAGCGTTTGTTTCAAGCATATTGCATAAAAAGACTAAATTTTTTATTGAAATACCTTTTATTACGGAAAAAATGAAATAAAATTGATTTAATGGCACAGAGAAATAAAGTGAAATTAATAGGAACCTTGGAATGACATATCCACATCAGTTAAAATTCAAAAAGTTGGCAAAGTTAGTGATTTAGTGCTAAGATATTGAATTTCTAATGTCATAATTTTTCTATCATAAAAACTATCTATAATACATATTCTGTATCATTTATAATAAATCTATATGAATCTTAAAAAGAAATTTCTAAAAATCATAACAAACCGAATTCATTAAATTTAAATCAAATAGTTGAGACTATGTGTCATAGAATCTCCACCACCACAATAATTATAAGAGCATTTTAAAAACTCCATATCATCTAATTAACCAGTGGATTGGTTTTGAGCAGTGTTAACTTTGAACATGATATGATTGACAAATAATAAAAATAAGTTGAAGGGCTGTTATGTTAAAATTATTGAGAGGAGTCATATCAGTTATCATTAAAAATTATGACGCCTTCGCTATCATAATTTTTAAATAATCTGATTTAATTTAAACAGTTCTGATTCAACTAATATTTTTTTATTTATTGAACCTTAATTATTAATAATTCAAAAAAATTATGATATAATCTTACATACCAAAAAAAAAAGTATGACAGCCGATGTGAATTTTTACTGAGAGATCTCTAAAACATCGAACCTTGTGCTATAACAACGGTTGGAGTGACAGATGGGCTGTCACATCCTTGTTCCAGCCCCGAAAAGATTCGTGCTCCATTGCCGGCCAGCCAGCCAGCATAGTATGAACTTCGAAGTTGTTATTTCTTTATTGTTTCTGTGATGACCCCGGAGACAATTTTTTGTTATTGCTATAAATAACAAATATGATTGCATTATTTCAATGTACCATAATCTAGAAAGAACCATAGGTAATTTACGGTTCCTTCAAAGAGAATCATAGCAAATCTACGACTCCATTGACATTCCTTCGGTTTTGACTTTTTGTGAATTAAGATATGAGATATATGTGAGAAAAAAATTCAAAAATTACAGGGATCGTAGTTTTATTATGATTCTGGCCTTTAAGATCCATTATTGTTTTTTCCCTGAATGAACTGTTGGAAATTTCAATTTCTTTATTACTTAAATTTTGCTGTCACATATCCATAAAAATGAATGAAAGTTTGTCAATGGCACTTCAAACTTATAAAAATCATACAAAAAAAAGAAAATTAAAAACACATCTATAATTATATAAATTTTTATGAAAAATTATTGTTCATCCATAACAATAAAGAATAGTTTTTCTAAAAAATTGTTGTTCATCTACAGTAACAATTACTGTCCAGCAGTGAAAAACAATTTCCGGAGAAATCACTGTTCATATACGATACTGTTGATATTTTATATATAATTAATTAATAATTATATTTTGTATGTAATAAAATTAATAATAAATTCTTTCCAACGCAGCAAACGTACTTCTCCTGCTTGTTTTCTACACAATTGGAATAAAAAACATGATATAATGACTCACAGATGCTTTTAGTAGTAGACTAATTATTACCCTGTTCCAAGTCGATGGCAAGTCAGCCCGTCATTCAGAGAAAATTCTAAGTCTTTTCTGTAAGTCTTTCACGCGCTTTTCTTTTCAGAGGTCTGCTAGTTGTAGTATCTACACATACCTCTCATCTTTCCATAGTTAACTCAACTGGCATTAATCCTCTTTGTTTTCAGCTCTAAAAGAAAAAAAGAACAACAAACTGGAGAAAATCCATATGGCCGTTCAAAAGAAAGAGATCATAATCTCAGCCATCATAGTTTCCTCACTTGTTATACTCTTTATCTTAGACGCTGCAGAGATTGTCTCAAATTATCTAGGGACTACTATATCTAATGCCTTGATCTACTTGACAGTTTGTTATCTCCACGCCAACCGAATATCCATTCTGAAATGGAGGATTTTGATGGTAGTTCTATCTCTCAGTTTAGTTGCACTGATCATTTCCAATCATTTCTACCTCAGTCCATGGCAATGGGATTTCATATCACGTCTAATCTTTTGCATTGATGCGGTGGCCATGGTTGCTTTCTTGCTGATGGTCGTTACTCATGATCGAAGGATCACAATTCTATTCACAACATTCGTAACTGTCATTGCTCTGATATTCATCAATTTGGCAGATTCAGAGCAATTTGCTGTAATTTTCACGGTGGTTGTACCAATTATAGTATATGTTATACTCTCCATTTTTCATATAAAGCAAATCTACGACCGAAGGTGGAAGATAACTGCAATTGCATTAACTTTTACTGCTATCTTGCTGTTAGGTATTCTCCTCCTCATCTACTGGTCTCACCTCATCTACTGGTATGACAACCAATTGTTATTTAAATTAGTTGCCAGCATTGATTGTTGTTTCTCCCTTGTACCCTTTTTGTGGATAATGTGTGTCCCAAAACTGAAGGCTTTGTGGTACCTTGAGCAAGAAATGATACAAGGTGAGCAATACAATTTTCTAGAAATGGCTGGATTGCCCACAAGGTTCACAATCAAAGAACTCGGCACCGCGACTGCAAATTTCCAAGAACCAATAGGTGAAGGTGCCTCTAGTGCAGTGTTTAAGGGGACGATGGTAGATGGCTCTACCATTGCAGTAAAGCGGATCAAATGGCATTCGAGCGGCGAAACAGAGTTTAGAACAGAGATCACAATCATAGCAAGTTTGCAACATGTTAACCTCGTGCACCTTTTGGGGTACTGCCTCTCCCGGAAAGGAGACCGATACCTTATATATCCGTTCTTTGAAAATGGGTCCCTTGATGCTTGGCTTTTCAAAGATGATCGAAAAAGAAGCCATTTGACGTGGCTATTAAGGTATCAAATTGCAACTCATGTAGCGAAGGCGCTTGCTTATCTTCACCATGAGTGCCATCATCAGATCTTACATCTTGATATCAAGCCCGCAAACATTCTCCTTGATGGGAATTTCAGGGCTCTGGTGTCCGATTTTGGTATCTCAAAGTTAATTGGGAGGGAAGAAAGTAGTGTCATGACAAGAGCAAGGGGCACGGTAATACTAATTGACAAAAAATCCATTTTTCTATTCTGATCTTTGCAAATGATTTATTCAATTATTGTCTTTTCTTACTTATACTATGGAAATTTTTGGATCAAATTTTAGCAGTGATGATATTGGTACTTTAGTGTTTGGTGCTGCACCGGATGGGGGGAGGGGGCTGATTGGATGTTTGTCCCCATGGGCTGGTGCTCAAAAATGAAAAATAGATAATTGTAGAAGAAACAATAGTTATCCTAGTTACATTTTTGAATTACAAATACATATCAGCTTAGCAACATGCTTTATCGTGGACAGGTTGGTTACCTATCTCCTGAGATGCTCGTGCCAAATGCCATCTCGGCCAAGTCTGATGTCTATAGCTACGGCATGGTGCTACTTGAGCTGGTAGGGGGGCGAAGGAACTTCATGTTGGTGGTGGACAGAGAGAATCAAGAAAGACGGTGTTCGTACTTCCCTAAAATTGTTAGAGAGAAAATGATCCAAGGTGAGCTAATGGACATTGTGGATGAATGCTTGGAGAGGAATGAAGAATTAAGGGAAGACGAAGTTACGGTTCTAGTTCGACTGGCTCTTTGGTGTATTCAAGAGAACCCTGAACTAAGACCTAACATGACAGAGGTGGTTGAGATGCTAGAAGGTCGCATGCCGGTGCATGTGCCACCAGAAAGCTCAATGTATGTGGTGAACTTTTTTGATACAGAGCCGCAGTCTAGTATGGCACCACAAGCTCAGGTGGATGAGGTCGCTCTATTTTCGGCCAATACTTTGTCTATTTCCATTCAGTCAGGCAGATAAAAAAATAAATTATATACTAAGCAAAAAGGGCGTTATGAAGATCTAATTTTTGAAATTTATGGATTCTGACTGTTCCAAACTAATTGAAGTTGGAATAGAGAATGATATAGGTACGGTGCATCAGCTGGGTAGAATAAACTTTTTTGTGGGGGATAGAGAAATAATTGTAAAAAGGTATATGCATTCATGTCTCTGATTATTAATGTTTATTCATAATTTAGGATTATGTTTTTATTTTGTTATATTCAAAAGGAAATCAATGTGTAAAATACTTGCATGGAATATGGTACAGAACTACAAAATATGAAACTTCAATCATTTGGACTGGTAATTCATTTCTTTCCCAAAACAGAGTTGACCAGTGATGGGTTAATTCTACCCTGGCGTAAAACATAACTGAATTGTATTAAAATTGAGTTGAATATAATCTTTGATTTCTTAAAATCCATTAATGACAGATATAGAATCAGCAAGTGATACAGGAAATCAGCACATTTACTTGTGTATATTTTTTTCTTTCTCTAGGCTTATTGCCTATTTTCTTTTCAGCTCTAGATATAGTTCCTGTATTGTAATTGAAAAAGATGTACAGAAAAATATAAAGCCATTTTCGTTTTTATCAAGCTGGAATAAATAAACATTGATCTCGTTAAAATCTCACTGCTGTGCTATTTAACATTGAAAAAAATACGAGTACCTATGTGCTTTAACTCGATCATAATAACTATAAGTATGTATTTGCATCAGATTATTCTGTCTATATGTTCCGTTTTGAACTTTGATTTCGGGTAACGAATGGATTTGATATAAAAATAGAGCCGAGCCTCTTTAAAATTCTGTAAAACATCCAATGCAAATTCTGTAAAGGAGACTCAATTCCTCCCAATTGATCACAACAAACGTCCGAAATCGTGGTTGGATCTTTTCTCAATCAGTACCAACTAAACTGATAGGTCAGTTCAATTTATATTAAATTAATTAATGGACATCTGAAACTACTTTATTCGAGAGCTGATCTCCGAAGTTTAGATTATTATGGAGACTGGTACCAACTACCAAGTACAATCTCATCAATGTGCTCACTTCAAGTTCAAACCATTGCAATCGACCAATTCAAGCAATGTGATCACGGATATTTTTAAATTTTCTAGTACTGCCACCAGTTAGAGCGAATTGGCTCAGATGTAGTAGGTTGGTTCTGTTTCAGCTATATATATTTTAAATAAACAGAGGAAGAAACATTTTCTTAATAAACAGAGGAAGAAACCAACTACTGGGGAAGTTTGACAATGCAATGGCGGGATAGACAAGGCACTGGAAAAGACTGAATAGTGTCAATAAATAAGTTCAATACTTTTTTACCATAAGCTCATCCACTGGCAATTCAGTTCCCTCTGTTTTCAGTGTAAGGCCTGTTCCATCTCTGGAAAAAAAGGAAAAAACATATGGCCATACAAAAAAGAGTGATCATTGTCTCAGCCTTAGTAGTTCTCTCACAGGTGATTTTCTTTATCATCAGCTCTGCAAGGTTGATCTCACACTCTCTAGGAACTACTATATTTAATACATTAATCTACTTCACCGTTTGTTATCTCTACATCAACCGAATATCTACTACCAAATGGAGGATTTTAATTGTAGCTTTATCCCTTGCTGTAATCACAGTTATCATTTCTGTTCATTTCTGTGTCCGACAACAGCGATGGGAATTTGAATCCCGTGTCATCTACTGTACTCACATCGTGGCCATGGAGGCTTTTTTGCTGATAAACTTTACGCACAATAGAAGGAGCACATTTTTATTCACGGCATTTGTAGTGGAGGTGTCTTTGTTATTAACTACCAGTGAAGATTCAGAACAATTGAATCAAATATTCACAGTGGTTGTATCAATAATAGTATATATAATGCTCTCTACCTTTCATATAAAGCAAATCTGGGATCGAAGGTGGAAGATTGCAGCAATCACATCAATTTTTGTTTTTGCTTTGGTTGTTGGTATAATCATCCGCATCTACTGGTACAACAAGAAAAAGTTATTCGGACTAATTGCAAACATCAACGCATGTTTATCCCTTGTGCCTTGGTTGTGGCTCATGTGTGCTTCAAAAATAAAGGCATCATGGCAAGTCTACCTTGGGCATGAAATAATCCAAGACGAGCAATATAATTTTCTTGAGATGGCCGGATTACCAACAAGGTTCACGATCAGAGAGCTTGAAATAGCAACAAAAAACTTTCAAACACCAATAGGTGAAGGTGCTTCGGGTGCAGTGTTCAAGGGGACACTAGCAGATGGCTCTATTGTTGCCGTAAAGCGGATCAAATGGCAGCCGAGCGGAGAAACAGAGTTCAGAACAGAGATGACAGTCATAGCAAGTAGGCAACACGTTAATTTAGTGCGCCTTTTGGGGTTTTGCATCTCTTCTAGAGGGGACCGCTACCTTATCTATCCGTTCCTTGAAAACGGGTCTCTTGATGCATGGCTTTTCACGGATGATAAAAAGAGATGTCATTTAACATGGGCATTAAGGTATCGCATTGCAATCGATGTAGCCAAGGCACTTGCATATCTCCACCATGATTGCCATCATCGAATCTTGCATCTCGACATCAAACCGGCAAATATTCTCCTTGATGGGGACTTCAGAGCATTGCTATCAGATTTCGGTATCTCGAAGTTAATCGGGAAGGATGAAAGTAGTGTCATGACCAAAGCAAGAGGAACGGTAATTATATTGATAATTAATTAAAGACTCTAATGTTCTATTTTGATGTTTCAACTTTCAAAATGTTTTCTACGATTATGTTTTTATCTCATTGGCTAGATGGCAATGCTTACTTTAAAAAAAAAAAAAACTAACTTGAACTCAATTATCCAAGTTTCCTATTTAGATTACAAAGATGTATTATTTTGACAAAATTTTGCACTGTATGGATAGGTTGGTTACTTAGCTCCTGAGATGTTAGTGCCAAATGCTATCTCAACCAAGTCTGACATATATAGCTACGGTATGGTGCTCTTGGAGATGGTTGGTGGTCGGAGGAACTTGATGACAGTCTTTGATGGCAAGAGTCAACAAAGACGAAGCTCGTACTTTCCAAAGATCGTCAGAGAGAAAATGATGCATGGTGAGATAATGGAGGTAGTAGATGAGAGCTTGGTCAAGAATGAAGAGATAAGAGAAGAAGAAGTTATGGTGCTAACTCGACTAGCTCTTTGGTGCATCCAAGAGAATCCGAGGTTAAGACCCAGCATGATAGAGGTGGTTGACATGCTAGAAGGTCGCATGCCAGTGCATGTCCCTCCTGAAAGCTCGATGTTTGTTGTGAACTTTTTGGATGTGCAACCAGAGTGTTGTGCTTCTTTCCAAGCTAGAGAGGAAGAGGCCGCTCTAATGTCGGCCAATTCATTATCTATTTCCATTCAGTCTGGCAGATAAAAAAAGTGATTCTTATGAGAAATACATTTCTGAATTCTGGTAAATTAATACCATTGAAAAAGAAGAGAATGCTGGTAAATTAATGAATTCCATTGATCCAACTAATTGAATAATTGAAAAACAGAGCTGGATGGAACACAACTTTCTGTAAGGAAAATAGAAAACATTCTAGTAGGAACGCATGCTTGCTTGTATATATAATTTTTTGTATTTATATGTATAAATGTGTTTTTGTTTATATTAATCGATTTATTCAAGAACAATAAAATACAGATACTTGTCATGTATATGATATGATTTGTCCTGTATATGATATGAAACTGGTATTTAGTTGTTGCCAGTGTGAAAACAGACCCAATACAGAGTTGACTGGAGAAGAGGTCAGATAATATGCGTAAGAATTGTTCCACTTGATCCGATAGTAAAAATTATTGGTCTTTAATATAATCATTGTGTTGATGTAAACATCTGAATTAATATTTGTCTTTCAATATTAATGTTTTTGACGAGGAAATTCTGACTTTGCGAAAATTTTGATTGACATCCCATACTACTTTATTGATCTAGATGTGATCTCCGAAGTTCAGATCATTGTGGAGATTGGTATTGTGTCTAATATAAATATTATACATGTGATTTCTTCAAAGTTCATACTTTGCAATTGACAATACAAACATTGGATGAGGTGAGACAACGATGACATAATCAGGAAATGGTTGGATCAAATTGGTCAAAAGGCTCAGAATTTAGTTGTTAGTTCCGTTTCATTTTGAGTTTGACTGGCCTGTGGGCCAGGCGGCCAACTGCTGTTGACCCAAGAACAGACGAAGAACCTTTTTTTTTTAAAATAAACAGAGGAAGAGGAAGTAACCAAGCATTGGGGAAGTTTGACAATGCACTGACGTGTTAGACCAGGCACTGGAAAAGGCTAACTTGTGTTGATAAATCATTCCAATATTCTTTTTTTTTTACCAGAAGGTCACCTCCTGGCAATCCAATTCTCTCTGTTTTCAGTGTAATGCGTGTTCCATCTCTGGAAAAAAAAAAGGCACGAAAATTCAGGAAAAATAATTGGTATGGCCATACGCAAAACGGAGATCATAATCTCAGCCATAGTGCTTCTTTCACTGCTGGTTCTCTTCATCATGAGCTCTGCAAGGCTGATCACACACTCGCTAGGTACTACTATATTTAGTACATTAATCTACTTCACCATTTGTTATCTCTACATCAACCGAATATCGACTATGAAATGGAGGATTCTAATTGCAGCTTTATCAGTCGGTGTAATCGCGGTTATTATTTCTGTTCATTTCTACGTCCGTCCACAGCGATGGGAATTTGAATCCCGTGTCATCTATAGTATAGACAACGTGGCCTTGGAAGCTTTTTTGCTGATAATCTTTACGCACAATTGGAAGAGCACATTTTTATTCACGGCATTTGTAACAGAGGTGGCTTTGCTATTCATTAATCGTGAAGATTCCGAACACTTGAGTCAAATATTCACGGTGGTTGTATCAATTATATTATATATTATACTCTCCACCTTTCATATAAAGCAAATTTGGGACCAACAGTGGAAGATGGCAGCGATCGCATCAATTTTTGTTCTTATTTTGGTTTTAGGTATAATCCTCCGCATCTACTGGTATAAAAAGGAAATGTTATTTGCATTAATTGCGAGCATCAACGCGTGTTTATCCCTCGTGCCGTGGCTGTGGCTAATGTGCGCTTCAAAAATCAAGGCATCGTGGCAAGCCTACCTTGGGCATGAAATGATCCGAGACGAGCAATATAATTTTCTTGAGATGGCCGGATTACCATCAAGGTTCACAATCAAAGAGCTTGAAATAGCAACAAAAAACTTCCAAACACCATTAGGTGAAGGTGCTTCGGGTGAAGTGTTCAAGGGGACACTGGTAGATGGCTCTATTGTTGCCATAAAGCGCATCAAATGGCAGCCAAGTGGTGAAACAGAGTTTAGAACGGAGATGACAATCATAGCAAGTAGGCAACATGTTAATTTAGTGCGCCTTTTGGGGTTTTGCCTCTCTCGGAGAGGGGACCGCTACCTTATCTATCCGTTCCTCGAAAACGGGTCTCTTGATGCATGGCTTTTCACAGACGATAGAAAGAGAAGCCATTTAACATGGGCATTAAGGTATCGCATTGCAATCGACGTAGCCAAGGCACTTGCATATCTCCATCATGAATGCCATCATCGAATCTTGCATCTCGACATCAAGCCTGCAAATATTCTCCTTGACGGGGAGTTCAGAGCATTGCTATCAGATTTCGGTATCTCAAAGTTAATTGGGAGGGATGAAAGTAGTGTCATGACCAAAGCAAGGGGAACGGTAATTATATTGATAATTAATTATTCCATTGTTCTATTTTGATGCTTCAATTTTCAAAATGTTTTCTACAATTATGTTTTTGTCTCATTGGTTACATGCCAAATCTTTGTTTTTGTTTTTTTGGAAAAAAAAAGACTGATTTGTACTCAATTATCCTAGTTTCCTGTTATATATCATAGACATTTTATTTTAACAATAAATTTCACCACATGGATAGGTTGGTTACTTAGCTCCTGAGATGTTGGTGCCAAACGCTATCTCAACCAAGTCTGATGTCTATAGCTACGGAATGGTGCTCTTGGAGCTGGTGGGTGGGCGAAGGAACTTGATGATGGTTATGGATAGAGAGAGTCAACAAAGATGGAACTCGTACTTTCCTAAGATCGTCAGAGAGAAAATGATGCTTGATGAGATAATGGCGGTAGTCGACGAGAGCTTGGTCAAGAATGAAGAGATAAGGGAAGAAGAAGTTACGGTGTTAACTCGATTGGCTCTTTGGTGCATCCAAGAGAACCCGATGTTAAGACCCGACATGACAGAGGTGGTCGAGATGCTGGAAGGTCGCACGCCAGTGCATGTGCCGCCCGAAAGCTCGATGTTTGTTGTGAACTTTTTGGATGTGGAACCACAGTCATGTTGTGCTTCTTGCCGAGCTCGGGAGGAAAAGGCCGCTCTAATGTCGGCCAATGCATTGTCCATTTCCATTCAGTCTGGCAGATGAGAATTATTGAGATGTATGCGCTAAGCAAAATGCTCCTTTTTGAGGATTAGATTTCTCAAGTAGAACTATGAATGCTGGTAAAATTATTGGATTATATTGATTCAATTAATTGTATATATAATTTTTGTGTTTATAGGTATAATTGTTTCTTTTTTATACAAATATTTAGCTTGTTGAATGGAGATAGGGGAGAGCAGTTTATGGTAACCTATTAATCAGATGATCTTAAGCTGGATAATGATATCTAAGCTGCTCCTGTGCTAGGAAAAAGAAAACAATCTCAGTTCTGGGCTGTTACAAGCCGTTTACTTAAAAGTGACTTTGTTAAAAGCTCATTGTTTAGCTTGAATAACAATCTCTTGTTAGTTGTCTCACATGCCATTAAGAATATGAATAACTCTACAGTACAATTAACTTTTAAAAGGTACAGTTATTTGATATTTTGAAAACTATTTTCCGAAGTATAGAAGTAAAGTAGTAGATATATTTGCACAATGTGTTAGGTTCAATTTTTTTAAAAAAAAAATCTGAATTTATGATCCCTATGAGAACACACATGTGGACAAATCGCACTATTTTAATACTTCTTCCTCTCTCATAAGTCATCTCCCTCTCTCACGAGTCATAGTCAGCAATAAATGCTAAAATTTTTACCTCATAACCGTACAAGCATCCAGAGAAGAAAAAGAAGCATGTGAATAAAATGAAATAATGAAGGAAATGTGAAGGATAGGGAAAGGAAGAGAGAACGCCTAACGCCAACCCATAGAAAAAGTCAAAAGTGCACCGTGTTTGATGCCTATAATAACACCAAAAACAACTCTTAGGTAAGGGACTCTATCTAGTGGAGGCGTTCTCATTGATTACTCAGGACGTTTTAATTTAGGAGCATTTATTTTTTAATGAGGGACATTTTTCATGGGCAGTGTTTATTTTTTTAAAGTTAGAAGTTTTTTTTCATGTCGTTTTTTTATAATTATATGAACCCTAGCGTTCTTTTTAAATTTTAAAATTTAATTTCATAAAACTTAAAATTAAAATTATATACTTTTAGGGCTTAATAATAAAAAATTCGGCGTAATTTGAGTAATTTTCTTTTTAGTGAACTCTTAGTTATAAAATCCAACATTTTTATTTTCTTGAATCACCAACAAGTACCCCAAAAATGGCACACTCATAGAATATTTCCTTTTGTAAACTTAATTACCACATATGGACATGGGCAAAAAAAATAACAATAATAAAATAAACATAAAAATAAACACAAATATATAAATCGATATAGATACATGGGTAAAGCGATTCTTTAATTTTTATGTAAGGAAAATGTTAGAAAAATATCATCATCATACCGACTTTGTTATTTATATTAAATGAATTATTTTTATATTAATGATTTTATTATACATCTTATATTATATAACACTTTCATTATACAAACCAAATACCACTAATATTAATTATAACACATTTAAATTAAATCATAAAAATATTATATACAATAAGTTATATAATAAAATCATTAATATAAATAATAAAGTTGATATTCATAGCGGTATTAATAATAAGAATTGTGGTATGGTGCAGTGCGAAGCACAGAGAGCCAGTGCATTAGCTTCAAATCTCACACATTGAAAGTTCAAACGGTTGATACAATTTACTTAATGCAATCTACATATTGAAATCTTGAATTTTTGTTATGGTGCATTACAAAGCACAAAGGGTTGGTGCTTCAGTTTCAAATCTCACATATCAAAGGTTCAAATAGTTAATTCAATTCAACCAATACAATCTATATATTAAAATCTTATAAAATATCAAATTTTATTATATTTTAAAAAAATTACTATTTTTTCAGATTTTTAAAAAATGACCCACAAATATTAATAAAATAATAACATTTCTCATCAAATAAGATCATTTTTTACTATTCTACAAAATTCAATATGTAAATTATATTGAACGAATTGAATTAATCATTTAAACCTTCAATATATAAAATTTGAAATCAAAACACCAATCCTATATACTTCGCAATGTATCACAACACAACTCTTAATAATAACATCAATATATCAGCACCCTTTATATAAGGAGATCTCCGTGGTCCATCAACGACTACCAGGAATCCTGGATTTGAAACATTGGAGCCCCAGAGTCAGAGAGCACTTTTCATTTACGGCATTCAATTGTTTTGGACCAGCTGCATTCCGATATGGGCCTAAATTAAGATCCAGAGTTGTCAACGAAGTGAATTTGAGCGGGTCAGTCAAAAGATGTGAATTTGAATGCGGATCAGCTAAAATTTTGCATCTGATGCAATGCTAATCAGATTAGCAAAATATCCGTGAATAATTTGCGGAATATAATTAGAGAAGAACCTAAGCAACATTGTCGGATAAGTCTTCATTTACTGCTGTCTCGAGTTGGGAGTGATCAATTGGGTAAGTTTTTTTTTATTGTTAACTGCCTGTGGGGTTGCAACATATTTTTAATATTCCTTCTCATCAATGCATTTCTCTGATCGAGACTTCGAGTTGACTGGCAATTGACCGGAGGGCAGGAGGAGAAATTTCGGAGTGGGGGATGGTTGACAGTTGACACCGTGCAAATCCGGTTTGATCAGATGCTGGGGACTGACCGTAGGCTTGAGAGGAGAGACCGGGCACTCGGATGGCCTAACGGAATTATTTAAAAAAAAAAGGGTCTGAACTTATGACCTAATTGAGATTTATTTTTAAAAATGTTCTAAAAAAAAAAAGAAAAATATTATTTTCGCCCTTCAAAGCTTTTAAAATAAGAATCTTTTGCAAAATGTTGCACGGAAAAAAAATCATAAAAGGACACAATTATTACGGAAGTACTTTCATATTAGAAAAATATAATACATAATTAGTTATATAAAATAATACGAAAATTTTCGTATGTAAATAGTATGAATTTAAAAGGTCCATATTCAAATACCTCACCACGTAACTGACAATTTCGTTCATACTTCTCTTCAAGAAAATTGTCCCCATATATTAATCCGGTTGGAGTGCCAACCAGTTCTGTGAATTTTTTCCTTTTCTTTAATTTTTCAATAATTGATTTTCTGTGGCACTCTCTAAGTAGATTTATGTGAGGATGAACTTGCAGCTAGCTATTAGCAAAGAGCACATGCAACAAGTAAAATATTGTAGTTCTTTTTTTTTTAATAAAATATTATAGTTATTGACTAACAAAGAATCTGATATAGGGTGATACAAGGGCCTAGCTAGCTTCTAGGTACAAGAACCTAGGATGGCTCCTTTGAATATGACAAGAACAAAGAAACTTATGTGAGGAGAGAGAAGGCCAACAAATTGATTATGAATGAAAATAGAAGTCATCCCTTTGAATTAAAATATTCTAATTCTTAATTACAGTTAGTAAACTTAATACATGTGTGTCGTATCGTATCGTATCAAAATACGACGTACCGCAATATAGTATAGTATGATTTTTTTTTGGATGTATACCATGCCGTATTAAAAATGGGGGGCGTGCTACACGTGCCTTGTCGATTAGACACGCTGTGTTAAACGTGATGTATCTTAATCGTGCCGTATCGAATTGATACGCTGTGTTGTACGTGTTTTAATCGTGCTAAACGTATTTGGTGGAAAAAATTTCGAAAAAATCAGAAAAAATTGTAAAAAATTCGGAAAAAATCTTAAAAAAATAAAAAATTCAAAAATTTTATAAAAAAATTAAACAAACAATTGAAAAAAATTAGAAAAATTTTGTAAAAAATGCAAAAATTTTAAAAAATCCGAAAATTATTTTAAAAAATTCAGAAAATATTTTTAAAAAATTCAGAAATTATTTTAAAAAATTCAAAAATTATTTTTAAAATATTTTATTTTTCAAATATCCCCTCCTCCTTTTTAGAAACATCGGCGGAGTTAGTACAATTTAAGAAATAGTACAGTTTAAGAAAACTTAAAAACAGGTGGAGTTAAAAGCATAGACCGAGTTAAAAACTTAAAAATAGATTAGTACAATTTAAGAAAATTAAAATCTAAATATTTACATTAAAATTAAAATTTATATCATATTCCTTAGTGATATCAGTCTTGATTGTATGAGTATCCATATTTTTCATAGTTGTACATTTACGGATTCGACCCATACTGATATCTGTCCTTGTTGGGTTGGGTCACCTCTGGCTCTAGCATCTCCTGACTTGGTCCACTTGGATTAGAACCCGATGTGCCAGCAACTTCTTCTGGTTCAATCGCGTGCATCTAAGACTTGACCTGAAGTCTCCTTTCTGCATCTTACGAGTCCTTCAGTACAACTAGGGCCTCAAATATTTCAGGACCTAATCTCGTTCTTTTGTCAGTTAAAACCATGTTAACTATGCTGAAACAAGATTCAGAAGTTACTGTGGAGTCCGGAACAACAAAAATATCTTGAGTCATGGACGTTAAAATGGGGAACATGCTCTTGACTTGATGCCAGAATTATAGAATGTCGAAAGGGTACAACATTAAAAAAAATTACAAAACCATTTTTCTTATGTTCATTCAGGTTAGGGGAAGACAGAGAAAATTTTATCATTTTTTGGGTCATGCATCTATTTTTAATCATCTAATTTCTAATTTGAGTTAAAATTATCAAAAAGGGTACAACATTAAAAAAAATTACAAATCTTTTTTTTTTTGTGTTCATTCGGATGAGGGGAAGCCACAGAAAAAATTTCACCAATTTTGGAATTGTGCATCTATTTTTATATGCATATTATTATTTTCTACAAAAAAAATGCGTATGAAAATATAAGAGCTCAGTTGAGAGAATGATATTTAGAAAAGAGATTGAGTCGTTTGGATAAAATGAGTTTGATTGAATATGAGAGTATATATAGATGGATTGTAGTGTAAAAATTACAAAAATAACCTTCAAATATAACCGTTTATAACTGTTCAGGGGGTATTTTCGTCATTTTCATCAATTTACAATTTTACCCCTGAATATAGATGTTTATAGCTTTTAAAGGAGGGTATTTTGATTATTTTCTTATTTTAAATTTGAATTTTAAATTAAACTGTGTTTATTAGGGTACATTATTTTGCGGATATTTAACATTGTTAAGGAGGTGGAGGTGTTGCGGGGTACGCAAACTGAGGATAAATATCATATTAGTCTATTTTTTAATCTCTATTATAAAATCCCGCCAATAAATTATAAAATCAACCTTCCGATCAACATCCAACGGTCTACAATCCGTGCATACGATTCCTATCCGCGCTAACCGTGCTAAATGTTCATATCCGTGCCTATACGTGCCTATCTGTATTTATCCGTACTAAACATGCCTACGCGTGTTCCCGTGTCGTGCCGTGTCATGCTGTATCAACCCCCTTATTCGTGTCTTGCCTCCTGTGATGAAAATCCAACATTGCACGACACGCAATACGTATAACACAATACGTTTTGATATATTGTGTCATGTCGTGTCACTTCGGACACGTGCCGTATCATGATACGGCGTGAGTTTTTGAGAACTTTAATTACAATTTCCCTTCTAAAAAGATTTTTTGAGAACTCTAATTAGTCTAGCTTTAGTTTAATCAATGATTGGGCTCTGTCACCCATGCAGATGGCAAGTTGGGAATCAACTTATCAAGTCCGTATTAGGAATTTGAGTATGAAATTGAAACTGTCAGTTCATTAATTTTTTATATAACTAATTATATGTTATATTTTTTATATTAAATTTTTTTAACAATTTTACTTCATCTATTGATATAAAATAAATTTGATAAAATAAAATAAATATTTAATTCACTTATTGTATTTTAATTTAAAAAAATTTAGAATGGAATAAAGATAGGGATGCAAACAGGACGGATATTATCCCCTCCGTATTCGATTCGTATCTTGTTGAGTGTCTAGTGTATATAAATTAGGGTTGATTTATATACACTTTTGGGCTTTCAATATTTATAATTTTTACCCTAATTCCTATTTTGATCTTCTGTAGGCGCACGGAATACCGTCATAGTAATTGGGGTGTCAATCCACAAGAACAATCTAAAATACTAGTTCTTGCAAGTTTACTAAGCTAGACTAAAAAGATTGAGTGAGTTTTAAAGTAAAAGAAATAAAATAAAATAAAACAAAATAATAGTTGCCTTTGGGGTTGGATCAATAAATGATTTCTAAGAGCTTTTGATTTTTCTATCCACTTATGTATTAATTTACTTGAAATTGCACTTTAAATAAATCTTGAAATATATGAGAGTTTTCTATCTCAAAAATAACATTAACTAACACTTTCGTGAGTTAATATCATACTTATAAACTGTTCGTATTTCTCCCCTTCGGTATCTCACCCTAAAGATTTAAGGCCTAAATTCTTTAGTTGTTCCTTATTAGTTCTAGATTTCTCTGCTAAATATCTAGTCTAAAACTTAGTATCTATCTCTTAATTTTTGGAATTCAAGTAATTACTTCATGCGTATTTACCTAAATTTCTATACCTATGTATAGAAAATGATGGTTAAACCAATCAATACATAACTTAAGCAAATAATAAAGACAAATCAGCAAGAAATATTAAAAACAAATATTCAAGTAAATTAATTATACAAAGTTTCAAGTACTACAACCACAATCCATAAAGAGGAAAACTAGTCTCTCATGGATACAAAAATAACAAACAAATAAATTTTCATTGCAATTTCAAGGATTAGAAACAAAGAAAATAAGAAAGGAAAATGCTACACTAAATATCTTGCTTAGTTTTTCGCTTTTTCTCCAAGAAATCGCTTCGAATTCGTGCTAGATCTTCAATTTCAGATTTAGTTCATCTCCCCTCTGGTGGTTTACTTCTCTCTTCACAGATTATCTATTTATAAACCAAGTAATTTGACTCTCAATTATAATATCTCTCAGAAATATCTAAATAGTTAATATCTTAAGTATTTTCTTCTAAATTCTTCTCATAATTGCTTATTCAATGCAGAAATACATATTGTTTCTCTTTATACGAATATTTGATCAAGATATATTCTGATTATGAAGATCATCAAAATATAAAAGTTGTAGATCTTATTTTTATTTTTTCATAGAGTCTTGATTCAGCTAAATCAGACTTGATATGAGAAAGATATGTTGAAAGTACCAAATATTGTCAGAATTGTTTCGTGATTTGTTTTCTTTTTCATCAAATTCCTTTATTTGCTTTGGTGCATGTATGAATTCTTTCCTTATTTTTTCAATTCTTGATTCTCTTACCAATTTGCTTCAATCCTACAATCAATCAGTACAAGAATGACAGTATCTCGAAGTTGGTACAAAATCATCCTAGATTATGCTAAAATAAAAAAATTGACATGATTTGATTTGTAAAACTCTAACAAAAAAATATATAGAATTGACACTTATCATATCCGCAAAATTAAATACGGATATTCAGTATCCAATTATCCGTACGGACATGGATACATATATGATTTTGAATTTATGGATCAGATATCCGATATTTATTTAATTATCCATGTCCGGTATTTTTTTTAAAAATATGTTTATCCGACTAATAAGATTTGTGTTTTCTAGTTTAATATTTGTTATGAAAATTATTATGTTTTTCATCATTATAATTATATATATAATATAATTTTTATTTTTTGATAATATTTATATTTGTTTATAGATAGATATATAATATAAATTTTTATTTTTATAATATTCATATTTGTTTATAGATGACAATATTAAAAAAAATACTTTATAATAAAATCGAAGTATTTTATAGAATTTAAAAAAAATCATATTTATATTTGAACTATATCATATTCTTATTCGTATTTATATTCGAATATTATCTATATGTATATTCATATTAAAAAATGAATATAAATATATATATAATTTGATCACTATCTAATGTGTTCGATACGTTTCCCCTCAATAAGGACTTCCAGTGCTCCACTAACCGAACACGAGGAAAAAAAAGTGTAGAATCCAGACCTCGGTCTATTCTGGATGCGGGTATAATTTTCCTACCCATGTGGGGGAAAATCAAAACTCCACCCAGCAAGTGGGTATATATTTTTTCATAGCCTTACCTCTCCATCTTTTCTTAAGCTCACCCACAGTCGTTTTCTCTCTGTTTCTTAGGTACAGCTAATTCCATCTCTGAAACAAAACATCAAAATTGAGAAAATCATATGGCTATACAAAAGATAGAGATCATAGTATCAGTCATGGTAGCTTTCTCACTCACAATTCTCTTTATCATGGACTGTGCTAACTTAATCTCAAGCTATCTAGGAACTTCTATATGTAATATCTTTATCTACTTTGCCGTTTGTTATCTTCACACCAACCAAATATCTACACCGAAACGGAGGGTTCTATTTGTAGCTTTATCTCTTGGTTTAATCACAGTGATATTTGCTAATCATTTCTACATCAGTCAGTGGCGATGGGAATTCGTATCCCGTCTAATCTATGGTATTGATTTGGTGGGCAAGGAGGCTTTTTTGCTGATGAAATTTTCCCATGATTGGAGGAGCACAGTTCTATTCACGGCATTCGTAGCTGAAGTGGCTCTGCTATTTCAAAATCTTGAAGATTCAGAACAGTTTAATAAAATTTTCACGGTGATCATATCACTTGTAGTATATGTGATACTTGCCGTTTTCCATGTAAAGCAATTGTGGGATCGAAGGTGGAAGGTAACGGCCTATGCGTTAACTTTCGCTGCTTCCGGGGTGTTAGGTCTTCTCCTCCGCATATATTGGTACAATACGAACAAGTTATTTCTTTTGATTGTAGGCATAAATGCTTGTTTCTCGCTAGTGCCATGGATATGGCTAATGTGTGCCCCAAAAATAAAGGCATGGCGGCAATTCGACTTTAAGCAGGAAACAATCCAAGGGGAGCAATACAATTTCTTGGAGATAGCTGGATTGCCGACAAGATATACAATCAAAGAGCTTGAAACAGCAACAGAAAACTTTCAAGCACCAATCGGTGAAGGTGCCTCCGGTGCAGTGTTCAAAGGGACACTGGCAGATGGCTCTACCATTGCAGTAAAGAGGATCAAATGGCAGCCGAGTGGCGAAACAGAATTTAGAACAGAGATGACAATCATAGCAAGTCGGCAGCATGTTAATTTAGTGCGCCTCCTGGGGTTTTGCGTCTCTTCGAGAGGAGATCACTACCTTATCTATCCGTTCCTCGAAAACGGGTCTCTTGATGCATGGCTTTTTACGGACGATAAGAAGAGAAGTTGTTTAATGTGGGCATTACGGTATCGCATTGCAATTGATGTTGCCAAGGCACTTGCATATCTCCACCATGATTGCCATCATCGGATCTTGCATCTCGACATCAAACCTGCAAATATTCTCCTTGATGGGGACTTCAGAGCGCTGCTATCAGATTTCGGTATCTCAAAATTAATTGGGAAGGATGAAAGTAGTGTCATGACAAGAGCAAGGGGAACGGTAACTACATTGATAAATACTCCATTATTCTATTTTGATGTTTCAAATTATTTTCTACTATCATTTTGTTTTAATTAAAAAGATAACTTATATAGATTGATCCAAGTATACTTTATAGATTACAACGACATTGATCATATCTTAACAACAAATTTTGCACAAATAGGTTGGTTACCTTGCTCCTGAGATGCTCGTGCCAAATGCTATCTCGACCAAATCCGACGTCTATAGCTATGGCATGGTGCTTCTCGAGTTGGTCGGTGGACGAAGGAACTTGATGTTGGTGACTGACGGAGAGAATCAACAACGACGGAGTTCATACTTCCCTAAGATTGTCAGAGAAAAGATGTTACATGGTGATATAATGGACGTAGTTGACAAAAGCTTGGTCAACAATGAAGAAATAAAAGAAGATGAAGTAACCATCTTAACTCGACTAGCTCTTTGGTGCATTCAAGAGAATCCGATGCTACGACCCATCATGACAGAGGTGGTGGAGATGCTTGAAGGTCGCATGCCGGTGCATGTGCCGCCTGAAAGCTCGATGTTTGTTATGAACTTTTTGGATGTGGAACCACAGTGTTGTATTTCTTGCCAAGCTCGGGAGGAAGAGGCAGCCCTAATGTCGGCCAATACTTTGTCCATTTCCATTCAGTCTGGAAGATAAAAATATATATATACATATATGCCAAGCAAAATGATTTTTATGAGGAATACAGTTCTGAACAGGAACTGAATACTGGTAAATTAATGGATTCTATTGATCCAATTAATTGAATAATTGAAAAATAGAGCAATTGCGGAGCACAACTTTTTGTATGGAAAAGAGAAAACATTCTAGTAGGAAAACATGCTTGTTTGTATATATATATATAACCTTTTGTAATTATATGTATAATTGTGTTTTTGTTTATGTTCATTTATTCAAGAACAATAAATTGCAGATGATATATACTTTGTGTATGATATAAAACCGGTATTCAGTTATTACCGGTGTGAAAACAGACCCAATACAGAGTTGACCTAGGAGAGAACAGAGCAGCTTGTTTTGAATCAGTAGAACTTACTTAAGCTTAAGTTGGGCATGATGTAATCACTGATGCGATAAGTTGCTTCTGAGATGAAATGAAGGAATAGTTCTTGAGTAGTTGTATGTCTCTCCTCTTGATCTGTCATGAAATTTTGTGTTCTTCCAAGATTTAA
Source organism: Bolboschoenus planiculmis (assembly GCA_031770325.1). Taxonomy (NCBI): domain Eukaryota; kingdom Viridiplantae; phylum Streptophyta; class Magnoliopsida; order Poales; family Cyperaceae; genus Bolboschoenus; species Bolboschoenus planiculmis. The sequence continues at coordinate 3,009,713 of CM062755.1, read as the reverse complement.
ATTGTCATGTGTTTTTCTCTTTTCAGGCATTCTGTTAATCTGTTCTTAATTTAGTGTTTTAAAACTTTTGAATCAACAACAAGAAATTTGGAACTTCTACGAGTCGGCACACTATCTATTAATTATACCAACACAGTTGACCCTTCAACAAATAGGGATAGAAATTGCAGTTTTTTGTTAAGTATTTTATCCATTCCAAATTATGAAAATCTGATAAATATATATATTTTTTGCTTTAATTCATGAGACGTTAAATCAAGATAATTTATAGGGTTTAAAGCTAAAAAATGAAGAAAGATTATCTAAATGGTTAAAACATATTTAATATTGAATTCATAATATTGAGAAAAATAAGACAAGCATTATTACAAGAAATTATGAAGATTTGACAAATATTATTTTTTCACCCACGTTATAACCACGTTTTCGCCGCAAATGCACAATTATCAATTTTTGATCTTCTGTGTCTGTAAACACATGAAATCATGAAATTGTGATGCAGACATAGTTAGTAATAAGATCCGCAAATAATTCGTAAATCACTGAGGTTTCTGTTTAAAAGGAACAAATCAGCGAATTAATCAGCAATTCGTAAATTAAACGAATAATATGCCCATTATTCATGAATAAACAAAAAATTATTGATAAAACACATATTTCAAAATTTATGTTAGAAAATATATTAAATAACTTAAATATTTGAGATGTAAATAAAGAGGGTGCAGATAAAAGATACAGTTATCACTTCTCTTACTATTATCATAACTTTTTGCTTTTGAATTAACAGAGGAAGAAACATTTTCTTAATAAACAAAGGAACAAACCAAGAACTGGTTGGAAGTTTGACAATGCCCTGGCGGGGTAAACCAGGCGTTGGAAAATAATAAGACAAGTCTGACTAATTAATGTTTGGTTGAATCAGATCTGGAAAATAGAGAGCTAGTTGTGTTTCAAATCCGAGTTTTGAGAGAAAATCTAAACTCTACATAAAGTTGGGTTTTTTCTTTCTTTTTTCTCGCCTCTAGTCTTTAAGCAATTTCCAGTATTCTCATCTTACCATGAGCTCACCCAGTGGCAATTCTCTTTTGTTTCCAATGTAAAGCCAATTCCATCTCTTAAAAAAGAAGGCACCAAATTCAGAAAAAAAGTTCATATGGCCATACAAAAAAGAGATATCATAATCTCAGCCATAGTACTTCTCTCACTGCTCGTTTTCTTTATCATAAGCTCTGCAAGGCTGATCACACACTCGCTAGGAACTACTATATTTAATACGTTAATCTACTTCGCCGTTTGTTATCTCTACATCAACCGAATATCTAATACAAAATGGAGGGTTCTAATTGCAGCTTTATCAGTCGGTGTAATCGCAGTTATTATTTCTGTTCATTTCTACGTCCATCCATGGCGATGGGAATTTGAATCTCGTGTAATTTATTTCATTGACACAGTGGCCGCCGACGGTTTTTTGCTGATAAACTTTACGCACGATCGAAGGAACACAATTTTATTCACAGCCTTCATAGCAGAGGTGGCTTTGCTATTCATGAATCGTGAAGATTCAGAACAATCGAGTCAAATATTCACTGTGGTTGTATCAATTGTAGTATATATTATACTCTCTACCTTTCATGCAAAGCAAATTTGGGACCAAAAGTGGAAGATGGCAGCGATCACATCAATTTTAGTTCTTATTCTGGTTTTAGGTATAATCCTCCGCATCTACTGGTACAACAAGGAAATGTTATTTGCATTATTTGCAAGCATCAATGCATGTTTATCCCTTGTGCCGTGGCTGTGGTTGATGTGTGCTCCAAAAATAAAGGCATGGTGGCAAGTCGAACTTCAGCAGGAAACAATCCAAGACGAGCAATACAATTTTCTCGAGATGGCCGGATTGCTGAAAAGGTTTACAATCAAAGAGCTCGAAACAGCAACATCAAATTTCCAAGCACCGATCGGTGAAGGTGCTTCTGGTGCAGTGTTCAAGGGGACAATGGCAGACGGCTCTGCTGTTGCTGTAAAGCGGATCAAATGGCAGCCAAGTGGCGAAACAGAGTTTAGAACAGAGATGACAATCATAGCAAGTAGGCAACATGTTAATTTAGTGCGCCTCCTGGGGTTTTGCCTCTCTTCTAGAGGGGACCGCTACCTTATCTATCCGTTCCTTGAAAATGGGTCTCTTGATGCATGGCTTTTCACGGACGGTAAAAAGAGATGTCGTTTAACATGGGCGTTAAGGTATTGCATTGCAATCGATGTAGCCAAGGGACTTGCATATCTCCACCATGATTGCCATCATCGAATCTTGCATCTCGACATCAAACCCGCAAATATTCTTCTTGATGGGGAATTCAGAGCGCTGCTATCAGATTTCGGTATCTCGAAGTTAATTGGGAAGGATGAAAGTAGTGTCAGGACCAAAGCAAGGGGAACGGTAATTATATTGATAATTAAATACTCCATTGTTCTATTTTGATGTTTCACCTTTCAAAATGTTTTCTACAAGTATATATGCTTTTATCTAATTTGTTAATTACATGCCAAAGCTAGCTTTGTTTTTTTTTTTTGACAAAAAAGACTAATTTGTACTCAATTATCCTAGTTTCCTGTTTAGATATCATAGACATTTTATTTTAACAACAAATTTCACCATATGGATAGGTTGGTTACTTAGCTCCTGAGATGTTGGTGCCAAACGCTATCTCAACCAAGTCTGATGTCTATAGCTACGGAATGGTGCTCTTGGAGCTGGTGGGTGGGCGAAGGAATTTGATGATGATCATGGATGGAGAGAGTCAACAAAGATGGAACTCGTACTTTCCTAAGATCGTCAGAGAGAAAATGATGCTTGGTGAGATAATGGAGGTAGTCGACGAGAGCTTGGTCAAGAATGAAGAGATAAGGGAAGAAGAAGTTACGGTGTTAACTCGATTGGCTCTTTGGTGCATCCAAGAGAACCCGATGTTAAGACCCGACATGATAGAGGTGGTCGAGATGCTGGAAGGTCGCACGCCAGTGCATGTGCCGCCCGAAAGCTCGATGTTTGTTGTGAACTTTTTGGATGTGGAACCACAGTCATGTTGTGCTTCTTGCCGAGCTCGGGAGGAAAAGGCCGCCCAAATGTCGGCCAATACATTGTCCATTTCCATTCAGTCTGGCAGATAAAAAGAATGTGCCAAGCAAAATGATTATTTTTAGGATTAAATTTCTTAACTTAGGACTACGAATGTTGGTGAAGTTATTGGATTATGTTGATCCAATTAATTGAATAATTAGAAAATAAAGCCATGAAGAACACAACTTTTTGTAAATATAATTTTGTAGTAGGAGTGTGTGCTTGGTTGTAAACGTAATTTTGTGTGTATAGGTATAATTGTGTTTTTTTTCCATAAATATATAGCTTGTCGCATTTGTTTGAACTGGTATTTCAGTTACTGCCAGTACAAAAGCAGAACTGAAAAGACGCCGATTTCTGAGCTGTTGCAAGTGTACCTTTTATATGTAAGCTGCTCCCAAGTTGAATGCGATTGAGAATATATTTGTGCACCTTTTAGGTCGATCAGAAGAACTTCTATGTATTCCCTTTTGAAGTTTGATTTTAATTAGTGAATGAATGACTTTGATGGAAATAAATAGGACTGATATTCTTTATTCTATTTCTTATTAAGTGGTTAATTTTGGTAAGTACAAATAGCTTACATTAATTAAAAAAAAACTCGCTTACCCATGTATCTATACCGATTTTTCTTTTTTTGTTTGTTTAATTTTGGTCTATTTTATTTTAATCTTTTCCCATGTCCATGTGTGGTAGGTTTACAAAAACAGATATTCAACAGGTGTGCCATACTTGGGGTGCTAGCGTGTTGGTGATCCAAGAAATTGAGAATTTGTTGGCTTTTATAACCAAAAGTCCATTAAAAAGAGAATTATTCAAATTATGGCCATTGACCAAAATCAAAGGCAGATATGATGCATCTTTACTGTCATCATCCAAACATCTTGCATGCATACATTTTCTCAGCGATTACAGAGGTGGTCAGATTAGTTGGTAACTAAACAAACTGAGAAGTCAGATCCTTGAAGTCAAGATCGAATGTCTATTTCACTCAAGAAATTAAAGTGCCTAACTTTGACTTGGCGATTCAAAGATGGCTACTTATGTGAATGAAGAAATCACATGGCGGAAAGCCAATGACTGGATTGCTAACATCCGATGCAAATTGGACACAAAAGACTGACTCAATTCCTTCCAAATTCTGGCTTGGTTATTCCTTTCTGTACACAATGAACAATATATAAGACCTAATCTATTTCCATATAATCCAGACTGGCTGCTTCCATAATAGTTGAATAAACTTAATTTGGTATGATTAAGTTCATGATTCTTAAACTCGGAATCGGGATCAAATTCGGTATGTGATACGTAGAATCAGAATCGGACAACACGATATAAATCGGTTGAATCGGAACACAAATTCAGATTTTTTTAAATTAGTTTTGGACTTCAAATAATATTTTTTTCAAAATAGCAAATAGAAGTAACTTAAAAGTTAATTATGTTATACGTTAGAATTATCCTACTATATTTAATTAGCCATATATATCTCATTCCATATAATATAGAATAAATATGCATTCGTAAGGTCTTGACCTTGGTTGAAAAGAAAAACTGTCCAACTACATGGTATATTAGCATCTTCCAATTTTTTGGACAGCGGTGGCTAATACTCAATAGAGCAAATAATTAAGTACAAGTGGATTTCACCTCTTGAAGGGGTTTCATCTCCTAAAATCAGCACTTTCATCTCCTAAAATCAGCACTTTTCATCTCCTAAAATCAGCACTTTTCATCTCCTAAAATCAGCACTTTTGGTGAGGGATTTTTGGGTAAACTTGATATGGATGTCTAGAGGAGAAGAAAATTTTTAAAAGCTTTGATTGCCGAAGAATGAAAAGATGCCGTTGATCTTGCTTGCTTTCCCAATTAATCCACTCTCAGAAATTTAGGTCCTAACTAATTTATACTGAATTGAGTTTTCTAGCCTCTCAATTATGTCATATCAGCAAAACTTTTATCTATTGAATGAATCATAACTTATGTACTGATTTTGAATCATGTCATTTTATTATTCATGATTATATTCTAATTATTATAGTACGTACTGATAAATGAAAAACCTAAAAAATATAAAATAATTTTATAATCATTATTTGTTGTCAATTAACATAATAGATTCTTAATGTCTTAAAAATAATTATGAAAAAAATACTTCATTATTTTCATCTCCCTATTCACTCCAAGACCCTACGTTTCTATTAGGATCATAGCAGATATGAACGCATGGTGAGCTGCTTTTTTTTTCTTTTATGAGCATACATGCCTGAACCTTAATGAACAAAGAGAAAACGGCGTGTAGCTTGGGAGTGACCACATATATATGATATGAATCTGGATGGGTTATTTTAATTAAATTTTATCTGCATATATGTAAAAGATGGGGAACATGTACTGAACTAAAAAATTTAGATGAGACACCAAAAGTCATCATATGCATAAGTTAACCGAAAGGGACCATAATTGAACTTTTATCTGTGTGTTGTCTTTTATTTTGAGATAAATAAATATGAGAATCAAACTACTCAAAATTTATATTTTTTTATAAAAGATCTCATATTCGAATTCCGAATCTACAATCTCCTATCCAAGTTTTGAACTTACATTCTATTTCTTATTAAGTTTTGCCCAATCCTTTGATTATATTGATTTAAATGTTGAAATCAAGATTTTAACATCAGCTACATTAATTTGAATTTCATGATTGAAAAATTCTCAATTTTTTTTATTTAAGAAATATAATAATAAAATTTAATTAAAAAAATCCGATGAAATTTTCGAAATATAATAAAGCCAGACAACTAAAATCCGTCCCGTAGTACATCTTTTCAAAACAACAAATATTTTTTAAAAAAAGAAAATTTCAATAAAATCAAAATTTAAATATATTATCTAATCTTTGAGTCGGACAATGAAACTCCGTCCTTAACTTCGACCATCCAATACTAGTACCAAGACGATCCTTAAAAAAAAAAAAGGATTCTTTAACACCGTCCCATATTTCAGGTTTAATTTTTGTTCTCCGAACTTAACCTGTAGCCTCCACTTCCTCTCTCTCTTACTTTTTCTCTTTTTCCCTCCACTTTCTCTTACTTCGTTTTCCTCTTTTCCCACCCCAGTCCCCAAATCCGGCTCCTCTCCATTAATTGGAGAGTCTATGCACCTCTAATATATTGACGCATGTATAAGCTGGAAAAAGAGATGAAATATGAAATAATTCTTCTCCAACTACCGATGTAAAACTTGAAATAATTCTTCTCCAACTACCGATGTAAAACAACTTTTTGTCAATAACTTTTTTTTTTTTGCCATATTGAGAATAAAAAAAAATATACTTCATATTGATTATATATGTATCTTTTTTATTTATCATTTTAGTTGTAGTAAAATTTTTTTATGAACTGTAATTAAGTAAGGGAAATTGAAAAAGACATACTTTTCTTATATGAAAGATTTTTATTTATTGAAGTTTGTTTGAATTTTCTACGTGTACCATTATTTTTTGGGAAATTTGTAATGCTAATATCATTACATAAATCCTTAACACTAATTGGATAATTTGCTATCATGGATCTACATACTAATATGAATGACATAATTTTTTATACTTTTTTTAAATAAAAGAAATATTTTTACGTTTATGCAAAACAGAAGATAAAGAATCCGCTTAATAAAAATATTTTTTTTCATTTATGTATTAAATAAATAAAAATATCATTTCATAAAAAAAATAAAAATGAGTTTGAACACATCTAAAACCATCACGTGAGCAAAAGTATGAAATTATGCAATAATGCCCGTTGATTAAAATCCAATGCAGATAAATATATATGAGACATAGTAAGTGTATGTCACCATCCAAATATTTTCCATATATTCTCTCAGCGGTGACAGAATAAAGCTTTGGTCAAGATCCAAATCTTTCACTCCAGAAAAAATGCCCCAGTTTGAATTGAACGTTCAAAGAGAGCCACTTACACGCTCATTTCATATAATATCATTGAATTTCATTATTTATTTGACATAATGTGAGATTTAAATTTGTGTCCATCCGTGAAGAGATGATCCATCACTATCTCTGGCGGTTCAAGAAGATTTATTTTGATGAAATGATTTTTTTTAATTTTGAAATATTTATTTATTTATTTTCAATAAACAGAGAAGAAATCAAGCACTGAGGAACTTTATTTATTATTTTTTTTGAAATGATCCTTTTTTGATGAAATATTTGTTTATTTATTTCTCTCACTGGTGGCTTTATTTATACTACAATCTGCAAAATTGATCACCAACTCGCTAGGAGTTTTTATATTTGATACATCAATCTACTTCGCCATTTGTTCTCTCTACATCAACCGAATATCTACTACGAAATGGAGGATTTTGATTGTAGCATTATCCCTCGGTTTAATCATAGTGATTATTTATGTTCGTTTCGACCTCCGTCCGCGGCCATGGGTTTTTGAAATCCGTATCGCCTATGGTATTGACACGGTGGCCATGGTGGCTTTTTTGCTGATAAACTTTACACACAGTCGAAGAAGCACAGTTCTATTCACAGCGTTCGCAACGGAGGTGATTCTGCTGTTCTATAATCGCGAAGATTCAGACCAATTGAATCGAATATTCACGGTGGTTTTATCAATTGTAGTGTATATTATACTCTACATCTTTCATGTAAAGCAAATTTGGGACCGAAGGTGGAAGGTTGCAGCCATCGCATCAATTTTGTTTTTACTGTGGTTGTAGGTTTCATCATCCGCATGTACTGGTACAAGAGGGAAATGTTATTTGCATTAATTGCGAGTATCAACACTTTTTTATCCCTTGTGCCTTTGCTGTGGCTAATGTGTGTAAAGGCATGGTGGTGGCATGTCAACCATGAGCAAGAAATGATACAAGAAGAGCAATACAATTTCCTTGAGATAGCCGGATTACCGACAAGGTTCACAATCAAAGAGCTTGAAACAGCAACGACAAACTTCCAAGAACCAATAGGCGAAGGTGCTTCTGGTGCAGTGTTCAAGGGGACACTAGCAGATGGCTCAATTGTTGCGATAAAGCGAATCAAATGGAAGCCTAGTGGTGAAACAGAGTTTAGAACAGAGATGACAATCATAGCAAGTCGGCAACATGTTAATTTAGTGCGCCTTCTAGGGTTTTGCCTCCCTCCGAGAGGGGACCGCTACCTTATCTATCCATTCCTCAGAAACGGATCTCTTGATGCATGGCTTTTTGCAGATGATGAAAAGAGAAGCCATTTAACTTGGGCACTCCGGTATCACATTGCAATCGATGTAGCCAAGGCACTTGCATATCTCCACCATGAGTGCCATCATCGGATCTTGCATCTCGATATCAAACCTGCAAATATTCTCCTTGATGGCGACTTCAGAGCGGTACTATCAGATTTCGGTATCTCAAAATTAATTGGGAAGGATGAAAGTAGTGGCATGACCAGAGCAAGGGGAACGGTAATCATATTGAATTATTGATAATTAAATACTCCATTGTTCTATTTTGATGTCTCAAATTGCAAAATGTTTTCTTCTAGTTTCCTTTTTAGATTACAAAAGCATTTTTTTACCTTGACACAAATTTTGCGCCATGAGCAGGTTGGTTACTTAGCTCCAGAGATGCTCGTGCCGGATGCTATCTCGACCAAATCAGACGTCTATAGCTATGGCATGGTGCTTCTAGAGTTGGTCAGTGGGCGAAGGAACTTGATGGTGATCGTGGATGGAGAGAGTCAACAAAGACGGAACTCGTACTTTCCTAAGATCGTTAGAGAGAAAATGATGTATGGTGAGATAATGGAGGTAGTCGACAAGAGTTTGGTCAAGAGTGAAGTGATTAGAGAAGAAGATGTTACGGTGTTAATTCGACTGGCTCTTTGGTGCATCCAAGAGAACCCGACATTAAGACCCAGCATGATAGAGGTGGTTGAGATGCTGGAAGGTCGCACCCCGGTGCACGTGCCTCCTGAAAGCTTGATGTTTGTCATGAACTTTTTGGATGTGGAATCACAGTGTTGTACTTCTGGCCAAGCTCGGGAGGAAGAGGTCGCTCCGATGTCAGCCAATACATTGTCCATTTCCATTCAGTCGGGCAGATGAGAAGTATGTGCTAAGCAAAATGGTTCTTTTGAGGATTAGATATCTCAAGTAGAAACTACGAATTAATGCCTAAAAAATTAATTAGAACACAACTTTTTATTTATATAATTTTCTCAGTAGGAGCACATGATTGCTTATATATATAATTGTGTTTTCTTTTTAAAATGTAGCTCGTCGCATTTGTTTGATCTGGTATTTCAGTTATTGCCAGTTAAAAACAGACCCAATACAGAGTTGAATGGAGATAGAAAAGAGAGCAACTTGTTGTAAATTATTAAAGGAAAATATATTTCGTGTCCAACATTATGTCACACTCATATTTCAACTATCACTGATAAATAAAATCTCTAAAAAACATCAACGCGTGAACCCCACGCACAGTAATAATGAAATAAATAGAGAGACATAATAAGAGACACTATATCACTACGCATTATTAAATGAGAAGATCTTAAGCTGGATATGGTATCTAAGCTGCTCTTCAGCTGAAAAAGAAAAGCCGAGTACTGAGCTGTTACAAGCTCTGTACTTAACCAGCCCTTGCTCTTGGCTCTTAAAGAGAAGAGGGCTGATAATAGTCTTTAAGAATTTGTCTCCATAAAAAAAAAATCCATAAGAATTGACTGCACATAGTCAACATATTGTTTTACACCTGCGTCAAATATTCACGAGCTGTTTATACTTAATGTTTGTGCTATTTACATCAGAACAGCTTGTCATTGATAGTTTGTATCTATCAGCATCTTAGTAATGGTATTTGTAATAGTGAGCCTATTATTTATATCAATTATGTTGTCGAAGTAATTCTATATTTTAAATAGTTTTAAGTGCATGATACATGACATCATTTCATTGAAAAATTTGTTCCCACGTTACATTTCAAATATTGACTGCACACAGTCAACATGATGCATTAGCGTCAAATCCGATACCTTGTCCATTGACTCCCATAGTTATTTATACTAAGTGACGGTATTATTTACATCAAGCAAACCAGTTATTAATAGCTAATATTAATCGACTTAATATGAAGCTATTTATAGTAATTGTTTTTGTTATTTAGAGTAAAACTAACGTATTTCTAGGAGCATCGGATCTCTCAGTACTCTTAACTCAAAATTCGTCGAATCGATTTCAAATAAAAAAAATTTAAGTTGATCAATAAATTCTTTATATCAAAATTTTATAGGATACCAAAATTTTTCTATTTTTAGAGTTTTCTAACTATTTTTTTCAGATTTTTGAAAATTATCTATTCTCATATACAAATATTAATTATTTTATTATTATTTTAGAGTTATTTTTAAAAATATGAAAAAATAGTTAGAAAACTCTAAAAATAAAATTTTTTAGCATCCTATGAGATTTTGATATAAATAATTTATTAAACAACTTGAATTTATTGTTTAAAATCAATTCGGTGGATTTTGAGTTAATCGTATCGAAAAATCAGGTGCTTCTAGAAGCACGCTAGTTTTATTATTGTTATTTATACTAAGTAAAATAATTAATAATAATTGATATCAAATGACAACGCTATCTAGATTGAAGCTATTTATAATTTTCTATAGTCTTACTTATAGTAATTAAATTACTTATTAACATCTAAAACTATAAGTTGTGCAGCCAATTTTTTTATTTATTGACATCTATATTTTTAGTTGTTTATATTATATGACATAACTATCCATGTCTGAAATTATTTTTTGATCCGTTAGTCCACTGAAAAGTTGCAAGTAGAAATATGCCAAAATAGATCAACCAACTCAAAGAAAATATTTGTATTGACCGGAACAAGATTAAAAGTAGTTCATTCCAATATAAAAAGTGAAAAATATCATAATGCAATTAACAAAGCATGTTAAACTTTATTAAAATCTATAGAAATGTGAAAATTAACAGAGAGGTAAATATTGAGACTTGGCGTGTGATAAATCTAATTTAAGAAAACACAAAAATCATCACATATAAACCAAGAAATATCCAAAGGTTTTAGAAAAGAAAATTAAATTTGATATCAAACCAAAAAGTAAACGAAATGAAACTAAATAGCAACAAATTACTTTTCTAATTGATTCCTATCAGAACAATTCAAAAGAAAGAATTGCTATATTACCGAAAGTTCGGAAACAACACAAATGATAAAAATGATTATTTCTAGGTTGGTAAACTTCAATTTTATATGCTAATTTACAATTTCACATATAAATTATTTACTGCCGTATTTTTGCCATGTATGTGTGAAGAAATAGCAAGAGTTTGTATAACATAAAAGACATAACAAGAGTCAAAGACAAACAAAAAAAAACAAACAATTTCATGCGAATTGTGCCAAATTATTAGACCACACAATCCTCATGTGCACTGCTAAATACTTCTTACCCATAATAGAGAGAGAGAGAGAACTCAGTTGAGTATCAGAAAAAGAAAATTTGAGGAAATTCATGGAAGACGCAGATTGCATTAAAAAATGGGTTATATACATTGTCGTTCTTTTTGGTTTTGAGCAATGGAGCATGTATGAGAAGTGATAGAGGCATTCAAAACAAAATTTTAAGTGAAACGGTTTCATTAAAAGGATAGTACTTAGAGGCGCTAATGGCTTTGCCTAAAAAGGAAATAATGAATTTAATTAGTAGTATTCAAACAAGGGGATTTCGGTTGGGGACAATCCTATGGCTAGAGAAATACGAAAGTATCGTATCGTATCTATACATATTAAGTACATACGTATCAGTTAGACGTACTGTGCTGTATAAATATGTGTAAAGATTAACACTTGTCTTATCGTGCCGTATTTTTTTTTAACGGCACAGCACGTTTTGGCACGCCGTGCCTACATGTACTTGGACGTATTTTAATTTTTTGAATTAAATTTCTGTTTTTAATTGTTAAAAAATATTTAAATATTCAGAAAAAAAAGGAAAAATGAAATTTTTTATAATAATATATTTTTTAAAATATGCTTATAACAGTTATTAAAAATACATTATAATAACTATATTTTAAAATTTTATAGACGTATTTAGACATGCCTAGACGTACCACATGTCAGTTAGGCACTTGAACGTGCCGTGCCGTGTCCACTGTGCTAAACCCTAACACGGCACTTGTAAAAATACGACACGTGACACGTCAAACACGACACGTCTAAGAAGACATATAGTATTTTGACCGTATCCGAACACATACCATCCATACCGTGCTCACGTGTTTTTATTAAAACACTACCTATGAAATTCTAATATTTATTCTGAAGAGAATTGACACGGAACAAAGCAAAGAGGGACTTTGTTAAAAACTCGTCGTTTAGAGGGAATGACAATCTTCTTTTTGATGTCTTACATGCGATTAAGAATATATTTATGTAAATTTTTGTCTGTATATTCCCTTTAGCACTTTGATTTCGATGAATAAATTGATTTGATAGAAAAAATAGAACTTAACTTCCTCATTTTCTATTTTTTTCATGAGTGGGACCTTTTGGTAAAGTATAAAAAGCTTATTTTAAAAAAACCGCAAATCCAACATAATAGTGATAGATCTAACCTCTCTACGGAGAAATACAAATTAAAATCTCGTAAAAATCATTTAAAAAGAAATAAATGCTGAGGTTAATAAAAACCCTTATATATATATATATATATATATATATATATATATATATATATATATATATATATATATATATATATATATATATATAAGAGCTTACTTTAAAAAATAAAAATAAAAAGATCTCTTAGGACCTCATTTGAGATTTCAATTCACTGAAACACTGTTAACTAAAACCTGATCTATCACAAAAATCGCGCAATGTATACTGCAAACCACTGCCAACAAGGCAAACCAAGGCCCTGCAGTCAAGAGAACACTGATGCAACTGTGGATAAGGAAATAACAAAAAAAGAAAAACAAATATTATCGAAACCAGTCTGTACTACGCAACGAGACAACAACAAGACTACCTTCATTAAAACTCTAAAAGGATCTGATAGCAGATAGTAAACTTGGTTAGTCACAGAAGGATAAACACTCAGTACAGAAACAAAAAACAAAAACTATAGAAGATAATAGTAACAAAATTTCATGCATACAACCTAAGTGAATCATGGAAATAAGTGGATAGCTCGAAATTTATTACAACGAACCCACCTTTAGATTAACTTAAGCTCAGTTGCTCAAGTAGTTCGGCTTTCTTCAGCTTCGAATAACCCTTCAGGCCGCGTGATTTAGCAATCTCCCTCAATTCAGACAATTTCAACGCACTCAAATCCTCAATCTTCTCCTCTTGTGGGCCCTCGCTCTGTTCAGCCACGGACTCATAAACTATAAAATCTGGCACAGATTTCTCTTCAGCCACGGACTCGTGTTCAGACTCATAAACGAAAGACTCTGACCCAGGGTCCTCCTCTCCAACATCAGACCCAGATTCAGACTCATAAAACAAAGACTTTGAATCAGTTCTCTCTTCCTTCCCTAGCATCTGTGTTTCTCCTCTGCGAGTTTCAGATGCCATGGCAGGTTCATTCTTTGCCATTGGAATAGCAGACCGGCGTGAAAAACTTGAAGATGGCCTAGAACTAGTAAGAGGCTCTGGTTCAGAATCCAGCATGTCAGGTATGTTATCATCAAAATCACTGTCTTCATCAGCTATATCACTGTCACTGTCATCAACACCAGCCTCCTCATATTTCAACGATTTCCCAAGGTTATCGATGGTACCTTTAGTACCAATATTATTGGCTGAATCCTTTTGATTGACGCCAGACGTTTTCAATAGCTTGAGAAGTGACTTAAAGGTTTCACGATCCTCCTTGTCTCGATTCAGCATCGTTGCATTCAGCCCATACGATCGGTTGCTGTTCCCTGGTCTGTTCTGAGTAGTTTCACGTAGCTGTGGTAGGTGCTTTTTGAACAGTTCTACAATGTCCGCCGGATTTCCTGATTTTGTGCGCACTGGGGCATCAGAGGTTGTGCTGCGCCCATTTTGTGAGGACAACATCTGGCCCGTTTCCAGAAGGTCATCTTGGTCTTGGTAATTCTTGAACTTGCCCCTGGGAGGAGGGGGGCCTTGGTAATTTTTTTGACGATGGCTGGGGTTTCTGCGATCATTGTTCGAGCTGCTCGCGTTGCAAGTAAGACGAAGGGGGGCCCGAGCTAATGATTGGTAATACAGAGGGCACTTGCTTTTCAATACAAGATTCCTACAAAAAAAAGGTGTGGCAGCTTGCTTCACTGGTAGTCCTGTAGAAAGAGAAAAGGTCATGATTGTCAGTTCATCCAATAATGCCTAATAAGAAGAAAATACAAGAACCAAAAGATTAAAAGCCAAAAGGCCGCTTATTTTAAAATAAAAAAAAAGAAGGAATAAGAGCCTTTTGGAGGTACAAGAAAATAGATTTTGCGACCTAGACATCAGGTCCCTCTCCCTTTTTTTCATTTCATAAAATGAAAATTTACACGTGCAACAAATATGATTACTTTGGACATAGCCAAGTCAACATAAGTTTCATGGGAGATGCTATATGTGAAAAAGAACTCAAAAATCGAGGAGGAGAACAACAAGTCAGCAACTATTATATGGAAAACCCTATATTACTAGCAAATATGATAACGGGAGTGTTGTGCCCCATTGGGCCTTAATCAAATCATGAAGCACAACTACATAATTATTTTTCTAAATGCTTTTGCAGCCCATGTCCTGCATAACAATTTGACAACTATAGGAGGTCAGAATTTATAAGTTCAGCTATGCTATAAGGTCTTGTACCAAATGAATTGAGCAAAGATTGCTTGGAATGGCAAGTAAGTTGTTTTGAGACATTAATAAAATTTGGAAGCTACACATGTGAAGCTTGCACTTTTATTGATTTTTTTTCTTATCAAATTGAATTGTTTTTCCAAATGAAAAGCGAAATTTTCACTTGTACCCAACAATTTTTCATATTTCATGATCCAATCAACACTTTTCCAAAACACCAGAATAGCAATTTGGGATTACCAACTAGATACAAAGGACACCTCGCAAGGGTTTGATAATACTTGCTACATCACTGAGCCAGAATAGCAATTTGCTATTTCTAAATTTATAAGCAATACGCATGTAAAATGTGTTGAAGTGAGATCAAACTGAAATAAATAAGCCATAGTCAGTTTCTTTTACCGGACTTACCATTAAAATCAAGTCCAATCCAGGCCAGATGTGCTTCTCACAAACACAAAAGAGAAGCATCAATTACGCAACGATACACAAAAGAATAGTCCAGATTGATCTCATAAAAGCAGTAGAACAAAGAAGAACCGAATCCAGTTAAGAGTACAAACATAAATTAAAGACGACAACACAAGAACTCGAAGGTGGAGTAAGCGGCGAGGAGGAGGAGTGTTACCTTGGAGGTGGTTACTAGAAACAAGATGTACTCCGCCGGAGATAGACATTTCTCTCTCTCCTTCCTCGCAAGAGAGAGGAGCGCGTGAACAAGGAAGGAATGGGGATGGATAAGGCTCGAATTTCTTAAACCCTTCTTTTGCTTTATTTGTTTGTTGTTCAAGGAAGAAAGGGTTTTCGGATGCCCTAAGCGAATTGGGTTTTTTTGTTTCAAGCCCGCCAACCCGGCCCACCAAATCGGACGATATTACTTGATATATTCTCCCTTGCGATAATTCTTTACCAGTAAAACTTGGGTACATCTGGAGTAAGGACTTGATGAGTTTAATTAAAAAATTTATCGAAATGATTTTAAATGATATATTTAAATTATTTAATAAGTTTTTTATATTAAAATTTTTAAGATGATTCTTAAATAATAATAAAATAATTAATATTTGAATATCAGAATTTGTTATTTTAAGAAAAAATCTGAAACAAATACTTTAAAATAGAAAATTTTTACATCCTACGAAGTTTCAATATAAAAAATTTATTGAACAAATTAGATTTATCGTTTAAAAATAATTTGATAGATTTTTGAATTAAACTCATCAAATTCCTTAGTAAACTTAAGCTCACTCTAATTTTACTAAATTTTTATAAATTTTTATGGATAATTACTTGAGCATTAATGGAATTTTTGGAGGATGGGAACTGAGGAATTGCGTTTTCTGCGACCTAGAATTACATTAGAAAACTAATTGCGAAAACAAATCAATTAATCTCTTTGAAAAATGAGCCTGTAATCCATCACCAATTTATACAACAAAAGTATATCAAAATTTTCCAATCTGCAATTAGTTTGGATGACACCATATGATATTCTAGAGCTTCTAGCAAAAATAAAATGATCTTGATTACTAACAAAACCATATCTATGTACAAATATAAAGGAGAAACCAAAGAAAAGCAGAAACAGGTCCTAAATTTTATTTGGATAAAAAGCAATCTCTATGGCTTGATTCAAAACAACATAATGAACCACGAATGCATTGCGCATTACTATAATAATTATGAAGGTATGACCTAATAAACAACAGCAGCCATGAACACATTATGCACCGTAAACACATCAGCTTCGTACACAGTTACTACATTTTCTCAGGCCTACCCGCATGATGTCAAATTGAAATTTATGCATGAAAAATATTCAACAGAGCGAAACTTTTCTCAGCCATGAGAAGTTTTACAACAGAATGGAACTTCACCAGTAAAAGTGAAGGCTTGATATGACAAAAAGCAGATGAAATTACTATTTCGAATTCTTAGCCATCTCCTCTACATCCAACTCAACCGCCAGAACAGCTCTGTCTTGGTTCATAGCATATCGACTGCTTTGAATAAGAAAAGAGATTTATATGATTACATGACATGTCTATAAAATTATATACAGTAAATCTCTATAGTATTACTGTTCTGTGTTCATGAAAATACAGTAGATAAGAATAATTTCATTTAAAGATATTTTATTAGTAAAATATGGAGATTGACCAAGAACAGACTTGAGGAAGAATTTTCTTTTGACATATTTTTGTACTGTTTTCTTCCTTTAGGCTAAACACAAGGAAATTCAAATAATATCCTACGATTTCGGCAAACTTCAAATATACTTAATTTTTATTATATTTGTTCATCGATTTAATTTTGGTAACCTTTCCTGTATTCAACGCTTATGCATAATTTGGTACCAAAACATTGCATTGCAATAATGATGCAGAAAGCCATGAAAAAGCAGTTTCCAAAACAAAGATTACCTGTTCTCAATGGGGCCATGATCAACAGCTGAACGCAAAGCGTAGATCACCCGGCCAAGAATGTTGGTCATGGGAACAGGTCCAAAAAGACGGCTGTCTCTTGCTTCCTGTCACCAAATTTATTTAATTACTTATCCATCATCACACTTCTCTCTCAAACAATGAGGTGCAATTTTGATACTTAGGAGAAATATAATGTCTATAGATGTAATATTCTTCATTGTTCACGATACAGAAATTAAATCTCATCTTAATGGGGTAAGCATCATTTTCAGAGACCTTCGCCAAGTGAACAGTTACTACTAATAGAGAGCCGTTTTGCAGATTACACCCAACATTTGTTTCATATATCAAGATAACTCCCAAAATATTACATGTTTGCAACACACAGCTTCTTTTTCCATATGTGCAACCGATATCAGTATTAAGCACAGTAGATGCATCAATTGAGTATTTGGAAACTTTTCTGTTACCTCTAGTGAGATTATATCCCTTCCAAAACAAATTATACTAGCATCAAAGCAAGACAATTGAGATGTTATGATCATTGATAACATGAACTGGTCAAGTGATTCTGAAAATTTCCTTGGAATTAACTTGGGGCGGTTTAGTCATTTTTTCGATTAATCTTAATTTAACTGCTGAGGATTATTTGCAAATGCCAAAAATGATGCATGTTTCATGCCATATATCACAAAATCTGTAATATTTGCCGAAAAGAGAACATAAGCTGCACCTTAGTTTTGAGAGAAGTGTTGTCTGACAATACCCAACATTGGTCCTTGTCTAGTACAAATGGCTCCTCTTTCTCATCAGAAGAAACCATCTCATACCCTTCAATTGCCGCCAATCTTCTTACCATATAGTAATTTGATTTTTCCGGATCTTTTAATAGTACCACGTCTCCAACAAATACTTGCCTACAGAAGGAATGCAATTAAAAAGTCAGGAACCTGATTGGAAAAGAGAGTGCAATAAAGGAAGGATTAAAAACCACACAGAAACACAGTTTGTGGTAACCCTTGTCAGAATGAGTAAAAGAACGAGATAAGAAATCAACGCACGTGTGTGTAGGAAAAGGTAATTTTCTAATAAGAAGAGTGCCTCCAGCAGAGATTGTAGGTGACATCTCTTCTCCCTTCGTACAGTGTGTACATGTTAGTCTCCCATGGAGAAAGTTTTTCCATATTGCATCAGTCAGCCCTTTGGCATTGATCTGACCAACATTGTACTTCTGCATATTTTTTGATAATACCATCTGTCAATTTCAAAAGTTGCATATACTGTAAAACATACAGAGAGTAACCAACAGAAATTTACAAGAATCGAGACTAAACAAAGATATTGCTCCAAACTGGGATGATGATACAAAATGAGAACAAGGGGATAAGTTGCAAAGTAAAGCTTAACTCAAGCTGAAAACCTGTGAAAAGGCATGTTGCTGTTGATTTTGCATTTAGATGCAGACAAGGACAAGGAAAGTCATACAGAACCACATGAAGCAATAACTCATAATAAACAAAAGCAACTTCGGGAATTGAAGTAGCATGGACCAGAGAGTTTATTTCTCAAAAAAATCGTAAGTACATAAAGAAGAAGAGAAACTTGAAAATAAAAATATTGTAAACAAATACTCTGATTACAAAAACTGGTTCATTAACTTTTATTTTATTTAGAATATTTGACTGACTTTCACAAAAACTAGTGTGCAAATAGTTGATGAACATTCCTTTTTTTCTTTACTTGTTTGTACAATGAAATATCCGGAGCCAAAGGAAGTGATTTGCAATGGTCAAAAATGAATGCTGTGTCAAAGCACATTTTAATGCAAGGATTGGAATTTGGTCAGCTATCATGTCCTAAGCTGGGAATTGAGAAGTGTTTCAATGTGATTTCCTACTACACATATCCCGATAAGGTCGCCACCTGAGTTCTCCAATGACAACAACACAAAATTACTTATAATAAAGATAACCTACAGTAACATAACACAAAAAACTAAAGTATTCCACAGAACAAAGTGAAGTTCAATTCATTTTTCCTCATAGTATCATACTAACTGGGATCCGGATGCAAATTACATGCGAGTACGAGCAAAAGCACCAAGAGATCAACCATGTTAACACTCACTCCAACAAAGGTTTCCTAAAATTAGACCAATACTAACACAAACGAAGGTCATAACTACCATAAAATCACTAAAACTCGTACGAGGGAAATCAACAAACAGTAATTGTACAACACAAAGATGAATCGGAGAAAGGAATCGAGAGGAGGGAGGGAGGGAGGGGAAGGGAGGGGAATAAACCATCAAACCAAGGGAGAAGGAGTAGTCGAGCTTGATGGCGGCGTAACGGACCCAGGTCGAGAGAGAAACCATTTCAATGGACAGGTTCAGCAATCGCACACACCATTCACACGCGCCTCTCTCTCTCTCTCTCTCTCTCTCTCTCCCCCTCTCTCCCTCCTCTCTCTCGCAATCTCTCAGATCAAAGACGAGACCTCGAGCTCAAAAGCCTAAAACCCCTATTTTGTTGCCGTGTTGTTGTGTTGTCGAGCAAAAGCGAGGTGCTTTGTCGGAAGAGCCGAAGGGTCGGAGGCCGTGGTGGTACATGCCTAACCACTGATTTCACTGGACTAATTCGGGCCGGGCCTTATATTAGGGCCGGGCCGGGCTTTTTGTTTTTACGAAATTGAGGAGTTTCAGATTTTCAGTTGAATATTCGCTGTCTGACACTGAGAGGGAATCTGAAGAGTGTCAGACTTTTGTAAAATATATATATATATTTTGTTTTGATACTGAAGCATTTTAGTTTCTATAGATAAAGGATGACTTTTTATTTTTGTAAATATTTAGCACTTTTTTATTTATGACAGAAAACTGTGGCCCTGGCCGGAGAGGTGTTCTTGACTTCCTGTCTACTACGAAGACGTCTACTTGCAAGTTGAAAGTGTCTTTAATTACGGTCACATGGTGTTAAGAAAAAAACTATATAAAAAATAGACATTATTAGCGAGACAAATTATGGACTGTCTCCTAGCAATTTTGTTTTTGTATGCAAGAGATGGGGGAAGAATGTAACAAACAAGAAAAAAGATCTTTTCCAGCCGGACCAGTCCTATTACAATGAATTGACAATGAAAATTTTATAATATTCTTTAAATATGATAATAAAAATTAAAGAAAACAAAGTAGCATATACAATTCAAGCATTTAGAAGTTTGCAAGGATAAAAAAAATCATGATTATTAAAATATACACAACAAATTATTATGAAATAAACTAAGATAAATCTCCCAATTCTGAAAATCCAGTACCAAACCTAAAACCGTCGCCTCCCTGCTACCATATCTAGTATAGCTTCTTGTGCAAAACTATATGACATACTACTATCTCTTGTATATATATCAATTGAATCACCAAGCAGACTCTCAGTCTCCTCTAAACTCTTCTCTTCAATCCCTGATTCTTTTTGAAATCTTCTCGCTCTTTCTAAAGTGTCCGCAACTTCTCTCATTGTGGGTCTTTCTTCTCTGTTCATGTTCAGACAATGCATGACTAAATCCCCAATCTCTTCAACCACCTCCAATTTGAGCTCATCTCTTACTTGAACATCCAAAATTTCTATTAACCTCCCCTCTTTCTTGGCCACACAAAAACTCGATGCCAGGCTCCTATTCTCCTCTGGTCCTTCAAAATATAGGGCTTTCTTTCTCGTAAGAAGCTCTAATATAATAACCGCAAAGCTATAGACATCGCTTTTGTCAGTAAGCTGACACGTTAACAAATATTCCGGGTCTAAGTAACCGCAAGTGCCCTGCACCAAGGTCGCAATCTCGGCTTCATCGTTAGGCGCAAGTTTTGACGCACCAAAATCAGAAACTTTTGCAACGAACTTATCATCGAGCAAAATATTGGCAGTTTTCACATCACCATGGAGGATTGGGGGTGACGCGGAGGAGTGCATGTAGGCAAGCGCATCTGCCGATTCAGCAGCAATTCTGAGTCGCTCAACTGCTGGAATGGGAGCACTGGAGTTTTTGTTATGGATGTAGTGATAGAGAGTTCCGTTAGAGATGTATTCATAAACGAGCATCGGGACTTCGACCTCCAAACAACAACCCAAAAGCTTCACCACATTTTTGTGGTTGATTTGGGATAGGATCATCATCTCTTTTGCAAACTCTTGGGTCTCATGTTCTTCCATTATTTTTGATTTTTTTATTGCCGCGACAGTGCCGTCCTCCAAAATGCCTTTGTAGACGATTCCGTGGCCCCCACGTCCCAGCACCCGTTCTTCTGAGAACTTGTTGGTGGCCTTTTCGAGTTCTTCTTTCGTATAAATCTTGAATGTGGTGGTTTTGAAAGATTTCATCTGTTGTCGAAGTATAACACCTCCATTCTGCTCAAAAAACTGTTGTTTCATCCTGATGAGCCTCCTCTTTTGCATTCCGAGATACAGCCAGAAACAAGCAAATATAACTATGAAAACACCCACACTTGCACCTGCAATTTCAGCATAAGATTTGTCAGTTTAGTTAATGCCAAATTAACTTTTTTATATTTTGTTGTGCTTCATATTTAGCAGATCAAATTTCATTTAAAAGAAATTGATATGCCCTTCCAAGCAATGAGGTTCATATATATGACAGGAATCAGAATTGAGTACCAAATATGAAACCATGTACTGTACATATGCAACTAGTCGTATTGCAATCACTGATTTTCTTTCTAACCAAGCAACACCAATTCAGTCATTTCTAAAAATAAAATCATAATAAACACAAAGAAGAACATACCGATAACTATTTTAACTGCTAATGTGAAGCCATCTTTTTTGTGACAACCATCTTTTGTTTTGGCATTTCCTTGAGTGCCGGGTGGACAGGTACAGGTGTAGTTCCCCATTGTGTTTGTGCAGTTACCATAGCAAGGATATTCATCTTTCAATTCACACTCATTTATATCTATGTAGCAAAATCATAGTATTAAACTAAAGAAAAAAAAAAGAAAGAAATTAAACCAATTAACCTGCAAACTGTACTTGCTTATTAGAGACAATTACTTGTAGTATCTTATACGCCCACTGTCATAATAAACTTCTTAGATTTATAGGTAACAGTAACAAAATTTTACTTGCATCACTGGACCAAGATACTACTCTTGTAACCAAGTCTGTTTCTTGTAATAAAATTATTTCTTGGTAATAGTTCAGGTAATTAATTGCATAAATCAAAGTTCTTGGTCCACCTATTTAATATTACAAATTTAAGTATTAAATGATTTTGTATGCAACTAACATATATAACACTGAAAAGGCACCACTTCAGTTTCAATCTGATTAATTAGGTCATAGCAAAAGTTTGGAAGAATAATAGTACCTTGACATCCTCCAGTGATGTACGGATTGCCCTGGTAACCCTCTGAACATTTGCAAAGATAACCAGCACCATTATCAGAATTGTAGCAATCATGATTTGCACTTCTGCATGCATAATCAGTCATGTTACGCCTTGCGTAGCTACAATTTCCCACGTTTCTTACGGCCCAATCGATCGCCAACTGGACCTTGAAATTGTTGGTCCTTGACAGGTACGAGTTGTCAAAATGGAACCAATTTGAATCGGCGAGAAAAGCATACATGCACTCTGTGGGATTGACAAATAGTATCTTGTCTCCAGTGCCATTTGTAGATTTATTTAAATTCACTATATATGGATTGTAGAAACTGAGACCATTCGGAATAGAGCTCTGACAGCACCCAACTCCAGTGCACGAACCGTTGGTGCTACCCAATGAATATTGGGGCGGTCGACAAACCGAAATGCATCCGCTGACGTAATAACCTTCGATATCCACAAAATATCCTTGGTTGGGACATCCAATAGAAAAGAAACTGTTATTGACAGACAGGACATACGGCCGGCCCTCACCAAGAAGACTTATATACGTAGAGCCACCCGTGCCAGATATAAGATCACCAGTGGAGTTATAACAAGCACGTTCTGCTGTGACCAATATGTGCAACTGGCCTTCTGGATAGATGTCTGTGATTTCATAGCTGTAAAGAGAATCATTAGTGAAGAGCTGAGGCGGGTTATAGGATTCGTTGCACATGAGAAAGAAACCCTCACGGAAGCAGTTGGGCTCAAAGCCGAACGGGTAGGGCACCGTAATGTTCCCGCATTTGTTTCTACAACCCGGTAAGGAAACCGGTGGGGAAGTCTGTGATGCGGCTTGCGTGCACTGTAGAACAATGAGTAGAGGAAGAAGAAAGAGTAGTGAGAATGGAGGAGTAGCCATTGAATGTATGGGAGGAAGTTGCTTGATTGGAGGACCTTTATTGTGAGAATGGGATCAAGGTTGACTCGATCTGTTGGTTAAGGAGAAAAAAAAGAAACAAGAAGAAATAAAATAAGAAGTTTCTGTCAGGCTCTAAAAGGATGGATCCGCTTTTCTTGACTGTAGACATGTTTCAAGTTGCTGCTTGTTATTAATTAATTGACTCAAAAAGCGAGCCATTTTATTTCAAGTCACAGAAGAGGGGAATAAAAAAATCTGACGCAAACGATAGGAAGCGGCGGCGAGAGGAAAGAAAAGGCACGTTTTAGTAGTAGTAACGTAGCATTTTCAAATACTTGCGATTAGATCTATTCTAAAATCTAAACGCGAGGCAACAGACGAGGGAGGTGATATACAATTATTATTATGGATATTATCGTTAATATAAATTTAATTATATATATTAAATAAATTATTTTATATAATAATAATTTTATTATATAAATTTATTTTTATATAATACTATCGTTATATAATTTAAATATATATAAATATTATATATAATAAAATTATTAATATATATAATAATTTATTTAATATATACATAATAAAGTCCCACATGGATGATGCTATTAATTATCATATTTTTATAATATTTTTCAATAGACTAATAGTTGATCAGTCAATAAAGGTACACCCATGGCCCTCTTGACTAGGACCCCTGCTCTTGCTGATCCAGCGGTCAAACCTCAATCTCTTTAAATTTATATTATATTATATATATATCTCAATTTTTTAGAGTGTGCTCCAAAAATTTAGTTAGAAGGAGAGATGAAGAGAGAGGTGACCGAATTATTCAAAGCATGTTTACTTACTCCACAATTTAAATATTTAAAGGATAGTCTAAAATAAAGAAAGAAAAAGGACAGAAACTAAGATATAAAAATAAATGCTCTTCATCTTCAATCTCTACCCCCCATTTGAAAGATAATCTCTCTTTCTCACCCATCCCTTCCTCTCTCCTTCTAATTTAAGTTTGTGGAGCACATCCTTAGTGTACCAATTCAAGGCTACTTTCTTTCATACCATTAGTGGCACCTCCTCCATCGCCTCGCTTCCATCTCTTGTCTCTCTTCCTCTCATTTTCTTTCTCTCTTAGTAGTTCCCTGCTTGCTCAACTGCATGCAGTGAGATTAATTAGATATGCTCGTTGCTCAATCTCCGTATGCTTGCTTGAGATTGTATTATACCCACAACCAGTGAGCTTCTCTTCCAGTTTGAAATACAGCTAATCAATGTTGAACCTCTCTCACATAATTTCGTTTGATTCTTACCCAGATTTTTGAGGTTATTATTATTCGAAAGTTCATTCTGTTCCATGTAGCTGAAATTTTGCAACTGCTCTTATGAAAAAAGAAATTTTTTTTTCAAAAAAAATATTTACTAAACCTAGTGAAGCAAACAGAACTCGAAAAAAATATATACCTGGCAAATCGTCATTAAAATTATAAAATTATATTAAGAGACTTTTCTAATTGGAGGAAATGTTATTAGAAATTTAGAATTTAGTATTGTTAGCTTATTAGTTGCTTAAATTTCAAGTAATTTTGCAAATTGTAGTTTTTCACTAGTTGAAAAAACTTTAATAATGCATTTTGTGTTATTCCTATGCATCTTGAAAATTTTCAACTATTTTTTTTCCTTCTATGCATTTGACTGCATCATTTATTTTATCTGTTTTGTTATAGTATAAATATCCATTAATAATAATAAACTTGATAATCTTGAAAATAGTTTTTCCAAAAAATTCAAAAAAAATTAAAAATAGAAAAAAAACAATATATTGTAGATATACTACTGATAGATTAATTATGTTTCAAATTGTATCAAAGACCATTATATTTATAATTGTAAATTTCATACACTTTTAATAATGTTTGATGGAATTGATTAATTGACATATAAATTACATGAAATTAAAATTCTAAATTGATCTTTAAATTCAACAATATATGTCCATAATTTTTTGTCTATTTTAAGATATATTTTTAGACTTATTTCGGTAATCATTATTAAAACAATCAAACTTACCATTGTCAATGGAACCAATCTTTTCAGTCTTGATGAAATCAACGGTACATATTGTTAAATATAGCAACTCTTGATTTCTCTCAATCTCTTATTTTCTCTTAATTAGCTTTGATTCTTTCCTTGATTTATGGCAATTGTATATATTCTGCCTTATGTTTAGCCTGAGATAGATAGAGTAGATTGTCAGCCTTAGATAAATAGATAGTGCTTATATAAACATAAGCTTTGTAATATTTCTTATTATTCTGATATACAATAAAACAAAATTTTCTCTCTTCTGTTCTTTTCTAAATTTATCACATATTATTCATCCAACGAACATTTTGATTATTATCAATACTTTATTTAATCTAATACTATCTAAAAAATAGGGTTTGAAAGATTGTCCCGTTACCAAACATCAATGACGGAGCCACTCTATTACAACGGGGTCAATTGACCCCATTTATTTTCAAAACTAAACTTAATAATAAGTATTTTTTTTCATATTTTGTTATAAAATATGAAGAAAGTTATTTTTGACCCTCATACTTTTGATAAAAATTATACACTATGAACCCCATTTCTTCTAAAACAAATAAATAAAATATGAAATTGTTGTATATGATTTATTGACCCTCATTCAAAATTTGTCTACCTACACCCCCCTGCCAAACATATTTGTAAAATTTAGAGATTAAGTTGGATAAAGCATGTCCCGGAACAAAGTTATTCATTTCTCACTATCAAACGGGGACTGAAAGAAAATGGAAGTTAGAGTAATGTAGCATTTTCTGATGCAAATTGGCAAGCGAATAACTGACTAGTCAATAAACGCGCATGTCTTCATATTCCCTTTCTCACTATCGTACTGCTTTCCTCAATATCTTCATATTCCCTCTTCAAATGAAACTTCCTATTTCCAGCAAGCAGCGTCTTTCCAAACCAAAATCATAGAACATCCACCAACCTAGATACACTCCTCCATACCATCAATGGCTTATCTTCACCTATCATTGATATGTCTTCTAAGTCTCTTCAATGTTCTACAAGCAGCATCACTGGCCCCAGCACCAGCACCAATATTGTTACCTAATTGCCGCAATAAATGCGGCAACATAACTGTACCTTACCTATTTGGCTTCGAGCCTGGCTGCTTCCGTAAGGATTTCAGCCTTGTGTGCAATGAGTCGTACAATCCACCTCGGCTCATGATTAACCGCTATGGAATATATGATCAAATTATAGACATCTCTTTGAACGACCAGTTGCACATATTTGCTGCTGCCGACTGCTATTGTTACAATTTCAGTGGCGGTTTGATATCCAGAACAAGTATTTTTTCTCCATTAATTCCTTTTACAACACCGTATGTCCTATCTCTGCAAAACAGTTTCTTCTCTATTGGTTGTCCAAGCCATTACTAACGGAAACGATTATTTTCTTGGGGGTTGCGTGTCAGTTTGTGGACCACCCCTGAATTCATTGGATTGTAACAGCGGGTCCTGCTCTGGGCCTGGATGTTGCCAGAGCACAATTGCGCAAGGGATGAATACTTATCAAACATATTGGAACTTCTTCCAGTTTTCTTCAGGAAATACTGGACAATTTATAGCCACCACCCCGACAAATTGTACGTATATTTTTTTGGCGGATTCAAGTCGGTTCCATTTCAACGACTCATACCTGTCAAGGACGAACGATTTGACTGTCCACGTGGCGATTGATTGGGCCATAAGAAATGTCGAAAATTGCAGTTATGCAAGACGTAACATGACTGATTTTGCATGTCAGAGTGTGAATCATGATTGTCACGATTCTGATAATGGTGTTAGATATACATGCAATTACTCGACCGGCTACCAGGGCAATGCGTACATCAGTGGAGGATGTCAAGGTACTGTCATTCTTCTTAATCTTTTTCAATTACATAATCATATTGCCATATGAAAATTAAAGTAGCCCTTTTACTGTTAAACTAGTTAAGTACAAAACGATTTGATACATAAACTTAAATTCTTAAACTTTTGTGAAGTTTTATTGAATACTGTATACCGATATCAACAATTTGTGAAATTAAATAACTAGACAGCAAAGCACAAAATTCGCTCCTAAATATATCCAAAACACTGACGTGTTTTTTAAAAGGTATAAAAATTACTGCATTTGTATGTTATAACAAATGTTTGCATTCGCATAATAATGGTGTTGGATATACATACAATTATTTAAATGAGTTATTATGCATGTTAATGATTTTACTATATAAGCTTATTTTATATAGTATCTTCACTATTCAATTTAAATGAGTTTTTATGTATATTAGTAATATTTAAGTTGAATTATACAAGTACTGTACAAAATAAAATCCTTAATATATATAATAACTTATTTAATGTATATAATAAAATTTGTATCCATGATGGTGTCAATAATAGTATTTCCATAATATTTTAAGAGAGGTATGGGATTGTCTAAGGTGATTTGATGGGATGCCTGTCAGGCATCACGCATCAGCCATGGCATGCAGGGAATAAAGTCTCCTATCATTCCAAATAGAAAAGCAGGGCCCTATTATTTCAATTTGGATCATTACTCGTTTAGCTTCGGGCCTGGCTGCTTCCGTGAGGATTTTGGCCTTGTGTGCAATGAGTCGTACAATCCACCTCGGCTCATGATTAACCGCTGTGGAATATATGATCAAATCATAGACATCTCTTTGAACGGCCAGTTGCACATATCTGCTGCTGCCGATTGCTATTGTTACTATTCCAGTGGCGGTTTGATATCCAGAACAAGTGTTTTTTCTCCATTAACTCCTTTTACAACACCGTATGTCCTATCTCTGCAAAACAGTTTCTTCTCTGTTGGTTGTCCAAGCCAAGGATACATTACTAACGGAGACGATTATTTTCTTGGGGTTGCGTGTCAGTTTGTGGAACATCCCTGAATTCATTTGATGGTAACAGTATGTCTTCCTCCAGGGCTGGGTGTTGCCAGAGCGCAATTGCACAAGGGATGAATACTTATCAAATATATTGGAACTTCTTCCAGTTTTCTTTAGGAAATACCGGACAATTTAAACCCACCATCTCGATGAATTGTACGTATATTTTTCTGGCGGATTCAAGTCGGTTCCATTTCAAAATCTCATACTTGTCAAGGACAGATGATTTGATAGTCCATGTGGCAATTGCTTGGGCTATAAGAAATGATGGGAATTGTAATAATGCAAGAAGTAATATGACTGATTTTACATGTCGAAGTGTGAATCACGATTGCCATGATTCTGATAATGATATTGGATATACATGCAATCGCTCGACCGGCTACCGGGGCAATGTGTACATCAGTGGGGGATGTTAAGGTATTGTCTTCTTCTTAATCTTTTTCAATTACATAATCATATGGCCATATGGGAATTAAAGTAGCCCTTTTACTGTTAAATTAGTCGAGTACAAAACGATTTGATACATAAACTGAGAGCTCAGGGTTTAACGCCAACCTATCACTTATGCACACCCAACTCTCTCAACAGCATAGAACCAACCTCAGGAATGCAACATCACAGCTGGATCTTTGTCGCCATGTCACGTTATTCTTTGATAGGATAGAGGAAAAAAGAAACCTAGCAAGATGAGTATCTAACAAGACAAAAGATGCGTGCGAAAGCTTATGAAATATCCTGTGTTGAAGAGCTCAAGTGGATGCAGAGATCAAGATGTCGTTGGTTAGCACAAGGAGACAAAAACACATGTTTTTTTCATGCATTGGCTTCTGCCAGGGATAGGAAAAATCATATCGCCTCAATGACAACAGAACAGTAACGGTGGTGACAGAAATCAGGCGAGTTTTCTGGGAATATCTTAAGAGCTTGCTAGAGACTAACAAAGAGGTTATCCTATTTGACTCGAATAAGCTTTACCTTGACTCAAGGCCCGTTCAAGGGTTATGCGGGCCATTCTCAGAACAAGAAGTTGCAGCCGCAGTATACGGATTGGCCTAGAATAAGGCCTCTGGCCCAGACGACCTGCCTCACGAATTTGTTTAGAAATATTGGCCCACACTCAAGCATACTGTTATGCCTTTAATACACCAGTTTTACATGCACGAACTGGACCTAACAGGAATTAACAGGGGAAATGTTGTTATGATTCCAAAGAAGGATGCACCACTGACGTGTAGAGACTATAGGCCACTAAGCATCATCAACCTCTGGCCTAAACTAATATCCAAAAATCCTTGCAAATACGTTGAGAGTAATACTGCCAAGCCTAATAGAACAGAGGCAAACTACATTCATTCAGGATAGACACACAACGGAAAACTTCCTTGTCACAAGGGAGATCTTGCAACAAGTACAAAACGCAGGATCATAAGCGGTTTTCTTGAAAATCGATTTACCAAGGCATTCAATTCGGTTAATTAATTGGCATTTTCTTCTAGCAACGATGGAAGCTAGAGGCTTTCCCCAAAAATGGATAGTGTGGATGAGACAAATACTAGCCACAGCCTCTTCGAGGGCGCTCATTAATGGTGAGGGCTTACCATATTTCACACACAAGAGAGGGCTCCACCAGGGAGACCCTCTCTCTCCAATGTTGTTCATAATTGCTGTGGATGTCCTACGACGCATGTTCCAAGAAGCAAATTCGTTGCTGCAAGCCCAAATCATGTCAAGGATACATGACTCAATTCTAGCGCTACAATACGCGGATGACATGGCTGTAGTCGCCCATGCTGATGTCTCGTCGTCAGTCACTACAAAATTGATCCTTAGGATATTTGCTAAGATATCGGGACTAGAGATCAACTTCTCAAAGAGTAGCTACACACCCTTCAATCTACATTCCGATCAGATGAATATGATACACCAAATACACTCATGTCGACGACAGGATCTACCAGTGACCTATTTAGGAATGCCACTAACAGTAAGAAAACCAGAAAGACACCTTTTCATTCCACTACTGGAAAAATTAGAAAAGTAGTAGGGTGGAAAGGTAAGCTTATTCCTAGAGGAGGCATCCGCAGTTGGACAATGCAGTGCTATCAGCTATCCCAATTTATTTTATGGGGTGCTTCAAGATGCCGATTTGGGTTATCAACAGAATAGACAAAATTCGAAGAGACTTTTTATGGGGGAAACGTGATACGCATGTGCAGGGAGATGCTATAGCCGTTATAGACTTCCTGCTGCCAGAACCCAGAGATGAACACATGACATCAATAGCATCCATGGCCAGAGCTGTTACTCTCTCTACAGACAAGGACACGCTATATTGGAGATAGGGCAGCACGGGTGCCTATACAGCGGCTTCCATATACAGACTGATGGCTGTGGGAGGGAAGTTCAAGCAACATTGGTTGTGGATATGGAAGGTATTCCTGATAATGATTATGCATGATAGACTGCTCACTCACAAGGTATTCCTCATGGCATCATCTTCAGGTTGAGGCAGGGCTAAGCATGCTGGCCATTCGAGATACATCGTCAGCCATTCTCCGGGCATCATATGCTCAAGCGGCCGCTAAATGTAAGCAGGTGCTAACTAAATGGCAGGTTTTATTCTCGATGATGTTGTGGGCATGTGGAAGGAGAGGAATCAGCGGATCTTCCAAGGCAGAGAGACGCGACAGGCGGAGCTCACAAGAAGAGTGATGCAGGATGCGCAATTGTGTCTAGCGCATTGTTGACATAATGTAGTGTAGCGTAATGTAATAAGAGAGATACAATGGGATAGAATGAGGGTCATCTCATTCTAACTGTTGTTATTGCCTATATTGTGCAAACCTTTTTTTAATAAAATCAACCTTGGCAGCCGCTGCTAAGTTTTAGAGAGAGAGAGAGAGCTTGAGAGATTCAGTAATTGCTTAGATCTAACGATTGTACACTAAAGCTTGTATCTTCTTCTGGAGAGGTTGAGTAATTTGAAGAGTTTCAGTTCAGTATTCACTGTCTGAGACTGAGGCGTCAGAGCGTCCAAATATTTTAAATTTATTATTTTTTTTATATTGAAGCATTTTAATTTCTATAGATAAAGAATGAAGTTTTATTTATTTTTTTTGTAAATATTTAACACTTTTTAATTTATTTAAAAATGGTGGAAGAAATTAATATTATTATTATTTTTTTATATCGATGATATAGAAAAATGTGGTCCTGGAGAGAGTGTTCCTGACTTCCTGTCTACTACGAGGATGTTGTCTACTTGCAAGTTGCAGGTTTGTTTTTGTATGCAAGAGATAGGGGAAGAATGTAACAAACAAGAAAAAGATCTTTTCCAGCCGGACCAGTCCTATTACAATGAATTGACAATGAAAATTTTATAATATTCTTTAAATATGATAATAAAAATTAAAGAAAACAAAGTAGCATATACAATTCAAGCATTTAGAAGTTTGCAAGGATAAAAAAAATCACGATTATTAAAATATACACAACAAATTATTATGAAACAAACTAAGATAAATCTCCCAATTCTGAAAATCCAGTACCAAACCTAAAACCGTCGCCTCCCTGCTACCATATCTAGTATAGCTTCTTGTGCAAAACTATATGACATGCTACTATCTCTTGTATATATATCAATTGAATCACCAAGCAGACTCTCAGTCTCCTCTAAACTCTTCTCTTCAATCCCTGATTCTTTTTGAAATCTTCTCGCTCTTTCTAAAGTGTCGGCAACTTCTCTCATTGTGGGTCTTTCTTCTCTGTTCATGTTCAGACAATGCATGACTAAATCCCCAATCTCTTCAACCACCTCCAATTTGAGCTCATCTCTTACCTGAACATCCAAAATTTCTATTAACCTCCCCTCTTTCTTGGCCACACAAAAACTCGATGCCAGGCTCCTATTCTCCTCTGGTCCTTCAAAATATAGGGCTTTCTTTCTCGTAAGAAGCTCTAATATAATAACCGCAAAGCTATAGACATCGCTTTTGTCAGTAAGCTGACACGTTAACAAATATTCCGGGTCTAAGTAACCGCAAGTGCCCTGCACCAAGGTCGCAATCTCGGCTTCATCGTTAGGCGCAAGTTTTGACGCACCAAAATCAGAAACTTTTGCAACGAACTTATCATCGAGCAAAATATTGGCAGTTTTCACATCACCATGGAGGATTGGGGGTGACGCGGAGGAGTGCATGTAGGCAAGCGCATCTGCCGATTCAGCAGCAATTCTGAGTCGCTCAACTGCTGGAATGGGAGCACTGGAGTTTTTGTTATGGATGTAGTGATAGAGAGTTCCGTTAGAGATGTATTCATACACGAGCATCGGGACTTCGACCTCCAAACAACAACCCAAAAGCTTCACCACATTTTTGTGGTTGATTTGGGATAGGATCATCATCTCTTTTGCAAACTCTTGGGTCTCATGTTCTTCCATTATTTTTGATTTTTTTATTGCCGCGACAGTGCCGTCCTCCAAAATGCCTTTGTAGACAATTCCGTGGCCCCCACGTCCCAGCACCCGTTCTTCTGAGAACTTGTTTGTGGCCTTTTCGAGTTCTTCTTTCGTATAAATCTTGAATGTGGTGGTTTTGAAAGATTTCATCTGTTGTTGAAGTATAACACCTCCATTCTGCTCAAAAAACTGTTGTTTCATCCTGATGAGCCTCCTCTTTTGCATTCCGAGATAAAGCCAGAAAGAAGCAAATGCAACTATGAAAACACCCACACTTGCTCCTGCAATTTCAGCATAAGATTTGTCAGTTTCAGTACTTAATGAAAAATTAGCTTTTAATATTTTGTTGTGCTACACAGCAGATCAATTTTCGATTTAAAAACAATTGATGATATTCCTCTTACTAGCTGGATTTTCAACATTGGCTTCTAATTCCATAGCAATTTAACCATAATTCATAGAGTTTACGTTAATATATATATATGCAGATTGCAATGATGTTCATATATGACAGGAATTAGAACTGAGTACCAACTATGAAACCATGTACTGCACATTACTAGCTCTATTGGAATCACTGATCTTCTTTCTAAGAAAGTACCAATAATTTATCTATTTCTAAGAATAAAATCATAATAAACACAAAGAAGAACATACCGATAACTATTTTTACTGCTAAAGTGAAGCCATCTTTTTTTTGACAACCATCTTTTGTTTGGGCATTTCCTTGAGTGCCAGGTGGACAGGTACAGGTGTGGTTCCCCTTCGTGTTTGTGCAAACACCATAGCATGGGTATTCATCTTTCAATTCACACTCATTTATATCTGTGCACAAAAATCATAGTATTAAACTATAGAAGAAAAGGAAAGAAATTAAACGACGTGTACAAATGTACTTGTTTATTAAATATTTTTTTTTATTACAGATGTTGATATAGTGCTCCCAATACTGTCCTCTTATTTTTCCCCACTAACGCTGCAGTGGATCCCATACGCTAATGTTTTTTGGGGGTCCTTTTGTCTGTTACATTGGAGAAATAGGGGGCACAGACAAAAGGACCCCAAAAAACATTAGCGTATGGGATCCACTGTAGCGTTAGTGGGGAAAAATAAGAGGACAGTATTTTTCCCCACTAAGTATTACATATTTTTTCATTACTTATAGTCTTATACACCCACTTTCATAATAAAATTCTTAGATTTATAGGTTACAGGTAACAAAATTTCACTTGCATCGCTAGATCAAGATACTACTCTTGTAATCAAATCTGTTTCTTGTAACAGTTGAGGTAATTGAGTGCATAAATCAAAGTTCTTCATCCCCCTATTTAATCATGAGAACATTACAACAATTTTGAAATTCTTCAGGGACCAGACTGCAAATATTGTAAATTTAAGTTTTAAATGATTTTGTTGTATAAATGCAGCTGAACAGGGAAGGGTCGCTTTAAGTTTCAATCTGATTGTGTAATAGCAAAAGTTTGGAAGAATAATAGTACCTTGACATCCTCCAGTAATGTACGGATTGCCCTGGTAACCCTCTGAACATTTGCAAAGATAACCAGCACCATTATCAGAATTGTAGCAATCATGATTTGCACTTCTGCATGCATAATCAGTCATGTTACGCCTTGCGTAGCTACAATTTCCCACGTTTCTTACGGCCCAATCGATCCCCAGCTGGACCTTGAAATCGTTGGTCCTTGACAGGTAGGAGTTGTCAAAATGGAACCAATTTGAATCGGCTAGAAAAACATACATACAGTTTGTGGGATTGACGAATAGTATCGGATCTCCAGTGCCTTTTGTAGATTGATTTAAATTCACTGAATATGGTTCGTAGTAACCGAGACCATCCGGAATGGAGCTCTGACAGCACCCGACTCCAGTGCACGATCCGTTGGCGCTACCCAATGAATATTGAGACGGTCGACAAGCCGAAATGCATCCGCTGACGTAATAACCTTTTGTATCTACAAAATATCCTTGGTTGGGGCATCCAATAGCAAAGAAACTGTTATTGACAGACAAGAGATACGGCAGGCCCTCACCAAGACTTATAAACGTTGAGCCGACCGTGTAGGATATAACATCACCAGTAGAGTTATAACAAGCACGTCCCGCTGTGACCAATACGTGCAACTCGCCTCTTGGAGAGATGTCTGTGATTTCATAGTTAAAATACTTCATGGAGAGCTGAGGCGGGCTATAGGATTCGTTGCACACGAGCTCGAAATCCTCACGGAAGCAGTTGGGCTCAAAGCCGAACGGGTAGGGCACCGTAATGTTCCCGCATTTGTTTCTACAACCCGGTAAGGAAACAGGTGCGGAAGTCTGCGATGCGGCTTGTGTGCACTGTAGAACGATGAGTAGAGGAAGAAGAAAGAGTAGTGAGAGGTAAGGAGGAATAGCCATTGAATGTATGAGAGGAAGTAGCTAGCTTGATTAGTTAGAGGATTTTTATTGCAAGAATGGGATCGACCAAGAGGTTGACGCGGTTTGTTAATTTGTTAAGGAAAAAAAATAAGTAAAATAAGAAGTTTCTGTCAGGGTCTAAAGCGGATGGATCCGCTTTTCTTGACTGTATACACCTTGCAAGTTGCTGCTTGTTATTAATTAATTGACTCAAAAAGCTAGCCATTTTATTTCAAGTCACACAAGAGAGGGAAAAAAAAAAAAAAAAAAACTGACGCAAAGGATAGGATGCGGCGGCGAGATGGGGAAAAAAGACACGTTTTAGTGGGAGTAACGTTACATACTTAAATAGAGCTTAAGACTAGGTCTATTCTAAATACACATGGTAATAATTGACCAGTCAATAAAAGTACATCCATGGCCCCCCTTGACTAAGACCCCTGCTGCTGCAGCGGTCAAACCTCAGTCTCTTTAATTTATACCATATCCCTCTTTCCCCAAAAAGGAACTTGTTTGCTTTCAACGAACCGCGTCGCTCCAAAATCTTCGCATGCCAATCAGAGCATAATCCAGTAATCCTGCTACTCTTTCCTTCATTCATACCATCAATGGCACCTCCTCACATCGCTTCCATCTCTCGTCTCCCTCTAATTTTTTTCTTCTCTTGGTTCCCTGGATGCTCCAATGATTCAGTGAGATTTTGATGCTTATTGCTCAGTCTTTAGTCTTGATTCCTTGAGATTGTATCATACCCACAACCAGTGAGCTTCTCTTCCATTTTTAGATACAGCTAAACGATATTGAATTTCTCTCACATAATTTCGTTTGATTCTTACTCAGATTTTTGAGATGTTTTTTTTTTGGAGGTAGCTGACGAATAATATATTATGTAAATTTTATTAAATTAAATTGAAGAAAGTTGATATAGATTGGATTTTTGAGATTATTATTATTCGAAAGTGCATTATGTTCCATTTAGCTGAAAATTTCCAGCTGCTCTTATGAGGGAAAAAATATTTCAAAGAAAAATATTTACTAAACCTAGAGAGGCAAACATAAAAAAAACATATGCCTCGCAACTCATCAGAGAAATTTTAAAACTATATTGAGAGACTATTTCTAATTTCGGGAAATATTATTAGAAATTTAGAAGTTAGTATTTGTTAGCTTATTAGTTGCTTAAATTTATAGTAATTTTGCAAATTGTATATTTTTCAGCGATCAGTGACTACTAGTTGAAAAAATTTCAATAATTCATTTTCTGATATTCCTATGCATTTGAAAAAATTTCAACTATATATTTCTTTCTTCTATGCATTTGGCTGCATCATTATTTTATCTTTTTTTGTTATAGTGTGGGTATTCCTTGACAATGATGCATTTGGCTGCATCATTATTTTTATCTTTTTTTGTCTAATAAATAAATTCAAAAAAATTAAAAATAGAAAATATTGTAGTTATATTGCTAAACTTATAAATTGATTAATTATGTTTCAAATTATATCAAAGACCATTATATTTATCCTTATAAATTTCATACAATTTTAATATTCTTTGATAAAATTAATCAAGTGACATTTAATTGCATGAAAATTGAAATTTAGATTAATGTCTTTAAATTCAGCAATATGTCTACAAATTTTCCACTATTTTAAATTATATTTTTTTTAACTTATTTGAATAATCATTATCAAAATTATCAAACTTACCATTATCAATAGAACCCCATCCTTTTAGTCTTGATGAAATCAACTGTACATATTATTCATCCAACACATAATAGCTATAGGAGACATTTTGATTACTATAAAATACGGGGGGTGATGCTGAATGACTGTTCCGTTACCAAACATCTATGTAAAATTTATAGAAAAATGTTATTCCTTTTCTTAGTATCAAATGGGGCAAGTGAGTGGAGTAATGTAGCATTTTCAAATGCAAGTTGGCAAAGCGAATAATTGAGTAGTCAATTAAACGCACATGCATCCATGCCCCCTTTCCTACCCCTTTCCTCACACTGCCATATATCCAGTGTCAACCCTCAATATCTTTCATATTACCTCTTCAAAAGAAACTTCCTATTTCCAGCAAGAAGTGTCCTTGCAAAGTCCAAACCAAAATCTTAGAACTAATATTCATCAATCAAGATACACTCCATACCATCAATGGCTTCTCTTCACCTATCATTGATATCTCTTCTAAGTCTCTTCAATGTTCTACAAGCGGCATCGCTGGCACCAGCACCAGCACCGATATCGTTACCTAATTGCCGCAATAAATGCGGTAACATAACTGTACCTTACCCGTTTGGCTTCGAGCCTGGCTGCTTCCGTGAGGATTTCGGCCTTGTGTGCAACGAGTCATACAATCCACCTCGGCTCATGATTTACCGCTATGAAATTTATGATGAAATCATAGACATGTCTTTAAACGGCCAGTTGCACATATATGCTACTGCCGACCGCTATTGTTACAATTCCAGTGGTGGTTTGATATCCAGCTCAAGTGCTCCGTTCATTCCTTTTGCAAAACCGTACGTCTTGTCTGTGCGAAACAGTTTCTTCTCTGTTGGCTGTCCAAGCCAAGGATACATTACTAACGGAGATGATTATTTTCTTGGGGGTTGCGTGTCAGTTTGTGGACCACCCCTGAATTCATTGGATGGTAACAGCGGGTCTTGCTCCGGAGCTGGGTGTTGCCAGAGCGCAATTGCACGAGGGCTGCAATATTATCAAACATATTGGAACTTTTTCCAGTTTTCTTCAGGAAATACTGGACAATTTATACCCACCACCCCGACAAATTGTACATATATTTTTCTGGCGGATTCAAGTCGGTTCCATTTCAACGACTCATACCTGTCAAGGACGGACAATTTGACAGTCCAGGTAGCGATTGATTGGGCCATAAGAAATGTCGAAAATTGCAGTTATGCAAGACGTAACATGACTGATTTTGCATGTCGGAGTGTGAATCACGATTGTCACGATTCTGATAATGGTGTTGGATATACATGCAATTGCTCGACCGGCTACCAGGGCAATGCGTACATCAGTGGAGGATGTCAAGGTACTGTCCTTCTTCTTAATCTTTTTCAATTACATAATCATTTGGGAATTAAAGTAGCCCTTCTACTGTTAAAACTGTTGAGTACAAAACAATTTGATACGTAAACTTAAAATCTTGCACTTTGGTCCCTGAAAATTCTAAACGTTTGTAAAGTTTCCTTGAATACTCTGTGTACTAATATCAACAAATGGACCGGGAACTTTGATTTGAGAAATTAAATACCTAAACTTCAAAGAACAAAATTCGTTCCTAAATAATGACCAAATTGTTACGATCCACGTGGCTGGACACAGTCCAAGAGTAGTATGTAGACTAAATTAATGAACTTCTTTTTCTATTGCAATTTGTGCTTGCTTAGTGATATCTTTAGGACAGTTGCATACAAGCATACTCCATCAAAGCTTCTAGAATTTTCTATTTTTATCAAATTTTTTTTTTTGCAATATAAAGTAACCAACACTTCATATTTGCCCATTCTTCATTAAATTAATCTTAAGCTAGTACAGTTGCTTATAAAACAAACAATTCTACATTAATTGTTTCAATATTTTATATGGCAACTTGTGCATCTATGTGATACTTTCAGGGACAGTTGCTTGTACTTACCGATGTTCTTGATATTTTTCAATTTTCCCACTACAAGTTCCTCTCCTCGATCCCGTTTTGCCTAATTATTTACAAACCGAAGAGGAAAATAAAAATTTGCATGGAATAGAGAAGTTAGGAGAGCTGACTTGGAACTTGGAAGAGAGGAGAAGTGCCTAATTAATTTTAACTTTTAAATGATAATTTAAATGAATTTTGATTGAAATTGATTGCGGAAACTACTGGAATTATCCTTCTGTAAATCTTT
The DNA here is from genome assembly GCA_031770325.1 of Bolboschoenus planiculmis. Lineage (NCBI taxonomy): Eukaryota > Viridiplantae > Streptophyta > Magnoliopsida > Poales > Cyperaceae > Bolboschoenus > Bolboschoenus planiculmis. The sequence goes on along the minus strand of CM062755.1, from coordinate 2,970,196 downwards.
CCATTATTTTCTTTATCTTGACTAGCTTAATGGATCCATTTTCTGAAAAACAACTTATTAAGATTACTATATTTATATGAAATAAAAACGGAAATTGAATTATTTTCTAGTTTTGAACTTTTGATGTGGATTTAGAAAACATAGAAGCATTGATAAGGAAATAAAGTACAATTACATGGCGTATATATGTTGGTGATTCTCTCTCTCTTTTTCTTTAATCTTAACTATTATTATTTTGCTACACAGATATAAATGAGTGTGAATTGAAAGACATATATCCATGCTATGGTGATTGCAAAAACACGAACGGTCACTACAATTGTACCTGTCCACGTGGAACTGAAGGAGATGCCTATAAAAAGGATGGCTGTCGCAAAAAAGACAATTTCACATTAGCGCTTAAAATAGTTACTGGTACCTACATTCTGTTACAACTCATGATTTTATCCTTATAGAAGTTATAGCTGAGGATTGCAATACTACCCGATGTACCAAACTTTTTAGGTACCAGATGCTAGTTCCTGCAAACTACCCCATGTACCAAACTTATTTGGTACCGGATGCTAATTCCTGCAATACTACCCATGTACCAAACTTATTTTGGTTGAACTTAACAAATTTCCACATTATGAGATTTAACATTAAATAATTGGAGGCAGTGCCTTTATTTTTTATGATAAATATTACTGAAGAGAGTACGAATTATTTCCTCAGCTCAAGCTCGTTTAATGGTGAACCAGATTTTCTAAAATTAAGTTCAGGAATGTAAATTTGTCTTTGAAACAGAAGTTAAATAGTAAAGCAATAATGCCAGCTTTGCATTGCAACTAAGAAATCATATGCTAATTACTACAGGTGTATGTGTTGGTGCTTTTTTCATTGTGTTCTCCTGCTTCTGGCTGTATCTCGGAATGCAAAAGAAGAGGCTCATCAGAACAAAACAACGGTTTTTTGAGCAGAATGGAGGCATTCTACTTCAACAGCAAATGAAATCTTTCAAAACAACAACATTTAAAATTTATACAAAAGAAGAGCTCGAGAAGGCAACCGACAAGTTCTCAGAAGAACGAGTGCTCGGACGTGGGGGCCACGGAATTGTCTACAAAGGCATTTTGGAGGACGGCACCATTGCAGCAATAAAAAAGTCGAAACTAATGGAAGAACATGAGACCAAAGAATTTGCAAAAGAGATGCTCATCCTATCCCAAATCAACCACAAAAATGTGGTGAAGCTCTTAGGTTGTTGTTTGGAGGTCGAAGTCCCAATGCTCGTTTATGAATATATCCCTAATGGAACTCTCTATCACTACATTCATAACAAAAAGTTCAATGCTCCTATTCCGGCAGTTGAACGACTCAGAATTGCTGCTGAGTCGGCAGATGCGCTTGCCTACATGCACTCCTCTGCTTCGCCGCCAATCCTCCATGGTGATGTGAAAACTGCTAATATTTTGCTCGATAATAAGTTTGCAGCAAAAGTTTCTGATTTCGGAGCCTCGAAACTTGCGCCTAGTGATGAAGCTGAAATTGCTACCTTGGTGCAGGGGACCTGCGGTTACTTAGACCCGGAATATTTGTTAACTTGTCAGCTGACTGACAAAAGTGATGTATATAGTTTTGCTGTTATTATATTAGAGCTTCTTACCAGAAAGAAAGCACTTTATTTTGAAGGACCGGAGGAGGACAGAAGCCTGGCATCAAGTTTTTGTACAGCCAAGAAGGAGGGGAGATCCATACAAATTTTGGATGCTCAGGTAAGAGATGAGCTTAAATTGGAGGTGCTTGAAGAGATTGAGGATTTAGTCATGCATTGCCTGAACATGAACAGAGAAGAAAGGCCCACAATGAGAGAAGTTGCTGATACTTTAGAAAGAGCGAGAAGATTTCAAAAGCAATCAGAGACTGAAGACAGGAGTTTAGAGGAGACCGAGAGTTTGCTCGGCGATTCAGTGGACATACAACATCTAAGCAGTTGGGATAGTTTTACACAACAAGCTATCTTTGATATGGAAGCAGGGAGGCGACGGTTTTAGTTCTGGTATTTGATTATCTTTATCTGAGGCTGTTTCATAATAGTGTATGTATTTCCATCTTTCTACATTACTGGATTCCTTTTTTTATCCTTGATAACATGTAAGTTCTACAACTGTACTACGCAAGGCAACCTTGTTTTCTTCGATCTTTATTTTGGCAATTCTCTTTCTTGTGCTTTCCACCTGCACAGCATAATTCTACAAAATCAGAAATAGAAGGTTGCTGCTCAGCTTAGAAAACACCACGCAAAAAAAAAAAAAATTTATCATGAATTTTAATGCAGCAAAATTTCTTTCTGGTATTCAAGTTTCAATCTGTCGAATATACTACAATTAAATGAGCTCATAAGATAAAAATAGAAAATTTGAATGTTTTAATAAAATTATTGGATATACACAAATTACTTTTTTTTTCACTTTTGCTCAAATTGAGAAACAAGTAATCTTTTGTACGGCATAAAAATTTTGAAAATTTCTTTTCCCAAACATGATGCTTGATAGTCCGGATCAATTTTCCAACCTTTATCTAAGATTCAATGAACAATCACTATATGGACGAACGTGATGCAAGATCACCAAACAAACACATTAACCCTCATTAAACATGCGAAACAAATATCTACAAAATTGAACAGAAAATAGTACAAAATACATCCTGATATTAGAAGAAGGAACCGATATACAAATAAAAATATTGTTGTTGATATCAGTGAAGAAGAGAGGGGGATAATGGAGGGGCCATGGCCCCCTTCATTTTCAAAGTTTTCAACATAGTTTAGTAAAAAATATATTTTTGCTCCCTCTTAATTGGCCGAGCTAAATTAATTTGAAATATGTATTTTCAAAATAACAAATCATGTATGTTGTAATCATATATATAGAGTGTTGATACATACATAGTTACAATCTTGTTTCATATAGAAAGTTTATTTCTTTGTTCATAATAAGAAAGTCATCTATTTATTTGTGTTTAGAAATCAAGTGTTCGTCATGTTAGTAGAAGTTATCAAAGTATTTAATCATATCATATAAAAATAACTTAAAGAATATAATAGTTGTTAAAAAACCTTTTATATGACTAAAATCATATAAAGAATTTAAGAAAAGGTATCTATATAGAAGAAAAGGAAAAAGGTTGATTTACAAAAAAATGTTTTTTTAATAAAATCGACTCCTCCAATAAAAAGTAAAATAAAAAGTTTTTACTTTTTATTTGGCTCTGTCACTAGTTGATATAGATTTTATTATATACGTTAAATGAGTTATTATATATGTTAATGATTTTATTATATAAACTCATTTTATATAGTATTTTCATTATTCAATTTAAATGAATTTTTATGCATATTAATTATATTTAAGTTGTATTATAGAAATATTGTACAAACTAAATCCTTAATATATATAATAACTCATTTACTATATATAATAAAATTTATATCGATGACGGTATCAATAATAATATCTCTCTAATATTTTAAAAGAGTTATGGGATCATCTAAGGTGATTTGAAGGGGTGCCTATCAGACATCACGCGTCAGCTATGGCATGCAGGGAATGAAATCACCTGTCATTTCAAATAAAAAAATAAAACTCTTTTATTCCAATTTGAATCATTAAATTAAAATAAACAGATCAGATTTATTTAAAAAAAATCACCTAATGCAGGGGCTGTTTTGGGGATACTTCTGGAAATAGAATCTGACTTGGTCGAATTAAAAGTGGAGGGAGGGATAGACAATAGTCGGTCGAACTTTCTGATGGGCCTAGAGAAAAGAAAAGAGAATGAAAAGGAAACAAAAAACAAAACAGAGGTCATGAATTATTGGCAACTGAATACGAACTTGGACCCCGCTCAAGCCCGAAATCGGTTCTGTTCCTTTTTATTATAAAAACAAATCTATATATATGAACTTATTTAGTCATAACTTTTGATTGGAAAATAATATTTGAGTGATTATTTCACCAAATTGTAAAATTTTCAATGTATTTATAAATTATATGTTTTTATACAGAGATTATGTTATTTCGAAATTATTTTATTTTTTAGATCTTTTATATAAGAAAATTGAGGCTATGAGAAATGTCTGATTTTGTACAAACCATGGCATACATGATACTCACTGCTGATGCATACGGAATCTTCTCCATCTGCTTTTGTTCCTCTTTAGTTTTGAGATAATATTGTTTTGAAAGGTTTTTGAAGTGCCCAGCTAAAGATGTGCTAACCAGTTTTGCACAGTCCATATTGAACCTCTTGAGTACCTTTGGGATGTACTCCTTTTGACACAACTTTAACAACTCATTCTTTCTATCCCTTTCAATCTTCAACCCCAAAAGTTGTTTTGCAGCCCCTAGGTCTTTCATTGAAAATTTCTTCGCCATTTGCACTTTCAAATTTTCAATCTCTTCAAAGTCAGAACCTGCAATTAGCATATCATCGACATACAAGAGTAAAATAACATACGCATTGTCAAACTTTTTAAAATAACAGCAGTGATCTGTATGACAGCGTATGTACCCTATTTTCAGTATGAACTTGTCAAACTTCAAGTACCATTGTCTGGGGGCTTATTTCAGACCGTAAAGGTTTTTCAACAATTTACACACTAGATGCTCCTTACCAGCCTCTACATATCCCTATGGTCACTGCATGTAAATATCTTCTTCCAAATCACTTTGGAGAAAAGCAGTTTTTATATTCAACTGTTCTAAATGTAGATCCTCAGCAGCAACAATATTTCGAACAGTTCTAATTGTAGTTATCTTGACCACAGGAGAAAAAATCTCAATAAAATCAATACCTGCCTTTTGTTGGAAACCTTTCACCACCAACCTGGCCTTATACCTCTGAGAATCATCTTGCTCCTGTTTCAGTTTGTACACCCATTTATTCTGAATCGTCTTCTTCCCAGTTGGAAGCTTGACCAAATCCCAAGTTTGATTTGTGTAAAGAGACTTCATTTCATCATCCATGGCTTTCTTCTATTCTTCCTTACTCTCAACTTGCATTGCTTCATCGTAGCAACTGGGTTCACCACCATCTGTGAGCAACAGATAGTGTATGGATGGAGAGTAACGATTTGGAGCAGTGATGGTTTGTCTCTCACGTCAAACTGCAATGGGTGGAGTCACAGGTTCTTCCTGAACCTCATGCTCATCAATGTGTTCAGTAACACTCTGACCAGGACCATTGGGAGGGATATCGTCAAGTTCAAGATACTTTGATCTTTTTGGTTCCTCTTTCTTCTTGATCCTATCCTTATACAACACATCATCGTTAAATATTACATCTTTACTCCTGATCACATTTTTTCTCTCAAGATCCCATAGCCTATAACCAAAGCTATCACCTCCATATCCCAGCAAGATGCACATTTTAGAGTTTGCATTCAACTTTGACCTATTTTCAACATTGACATGGACATAGGAGGCACAACCAAAAATTGTTAGGTATGAAAGTTTTACCTCATTTCCTGTCCACTCCTCCTCAGGCAGTTTGCAATCAATTGCAGTAGACGGTCCTCTATTGATCAGATATGCAGCAATATTCACAGCTTCAACCCAAAACTGCTTAGGTAGCCCAGCATTCAACAACATGCTCCTGGCACGTTCTATGATGGTTTGGTTCATGCGCTCAGCTACACCATTTTGCTGTGGTGTCCTTGGTACTGTCTTTTCTCTTCTGATACCGTTCACAGCACAATATTCATCAAATTCCTTGCTACAATATTCACCACCATTATCTGACCTCAAGCACTTCAGCTTTAGACCTGTCTGGTTCTCAACTAGACATTTTCACTTTTTGAAAATTTCAAACACTTCAGACTTATTTTTCATAAAGTAAATCCGGAGTTTTCTAGTCGAATCATTAATGAAAGTAACGTAATAATGAGAACCATTAAGGGAGGATACATGTAAAGGACCCCAGACGTCCGAGTGCACAAGTTCTAACTTCTCAGCTTTGGGAGTTTTGTCCTTTTTAGAAAAGCTAATAATTTTCTGTTTGCCCAACACACATCCTTCACAGAGAGACATATCAACACATGACAGTCCATCTAGCTTCCCCTTTGACACCATTACCTTCATTCCCTTCTTACTCATATGCCTGAGGCGTTGATGCCACACCTTTGCACTAACCTCAGAAGAGGTCACATTTATGGAGTTTTCGTTGAGAACTCTGTAGAGAGTATCATCTCTCTGTCCCTGTGCTACTACCATAGCATCTTTTATAAGCTTCCAAGAAGTTTTAGTGAACTTCATCTAAAAACCCGCATCATCAGTAATTTGTCTTACCGAAATTAAGTTTCTAGCAAGTTTCGGCATATATCTAACTCGTTGTAACCTCAACTGCGTCCCATTCGCCATTCCTATCTATACATCTCCTTTACCAATTATCTCACAAGGTTCATCATCACCAAGATACACCTTACCAAAATTACCCTTCTCATAATTATGGAAACACTCTCTGTTAGAAGTGGCATGAAACGATGCACCAGAATCTACTATCCAGCAAGATTCATCTTTGCTGTCACAACACATGATCAGTACTTCATCTGAATTTGATTCATTTGAGACATTCACCGAATTGCTACCTTTGTCGTTCTCATCTATCATTTTCTTTGGTGCTTTGCAGTCACGCTTGAGATGACATTTCTTCTTGCAGTTCCAGCAAGTCATCTGAGGGCCCCTTGACTGACCTCTTCTGGACTGTGAGTGTCCATTACCCCGGCCATTCGACCTCTTTGAGGATCTGCCCCATTCCTCAGTATTCAGGGCACTACTAGAAACATCACCAGAAGAATTATTTCTCCTACATGTATCTTCATCGAGAAGAACTCCCACTACATCCTCAAATTTCAGAATACTGGACCCTGAAGAGTTGCTTACCGCCATAATCAGACCATCCCAACTTTCAGGTAAACTCGACAAAATAACAAGAGCTAATACCTTATTATCAAAGATAATACCCACAGATTCTACCTGACTCGTGATGGTATTGAAATCACTCAGATGCTCTTATATAGATCTACTTTCAGGTTTCTTCATATTAAACAACTGTTTCATCAAGAATATATTGTTTGACGCCAATGGTTTCTCGTACATCCGTGTTAGGGCTTTCATCACATCTTCTATGGTCTTCTCTTTGGAGATGTTGAAGGCTACCGATGGTGCAAGCGAGAGGCCAATCGCACCCAAGGTCTTTCAATCCAGGATATTCCAAGCCTTGTCTTCCATATCCTTAGGTTTGTTCATTTTGCCCTTGAGCGGCAAGTAGAGATCCTTCTGATATATGTAGTCTTCGATCTGCATCTTCCAAAATCCAAAGTTCGAACCGTCGAACTTCTCAACCTATAACTTCCCTTCTTCCGCCATTACTCCCACTTGAAAAGAACCTCGCTCTGATACCAGTTGTTAGGACTCGACAGAGAGCAATGACACAATCACAAAGAAAGAAAGAGAGAAAGAGAGACAATAAACACATAGATTTTTACGTGGAAAACCCTCAAGGGAAAAAAAACTCACGGCCGCCGCCAATACAAATTTCACTATTCTCAAAAATTGTTCTTACAGAGTACATCAGAGAGACATATTTATAGACTAGGAAAAAATCCTAATTCTACAATACAGTCAAAAATAATATGTGAACCGCACAGTCTAAAAATAGACTACCCGAAGAGTCTAGTCTATTTTTAAACTAGACTCTTCAATGTAAAATCAGGCCTACATACATAATACAGCTCCAGGTCAATGCATATATCAGTGGAGGATGTGAAGGACTAATCTTTTTCAATTACATAATCATATTGCTATATGGGAATTAAAGTAGCACTTTTACTACTGGTTGAGTACAAAACAATTTGATACATAAACTTAAATTCTTAACAGTTTCCTTGAAGAGGTATACCGATATCAACAATTTGAGATATTAAATAACTAAACTCCAAAGCACAAAATTCGCTCCTAAATATATCCAAAACACTGACGTGTTTTTGGAAACTATAAAAATTACTGCGTTTGTATATTATAACAAATGTTTGCATTTGCATAATAATGGTGTTGGATATACATACAATTGTTTGAATGATAATAAAATATATAACAAATATATGTTTGTAGTTGTATTATTTTGTTTCTGGTTATTCATATATATATATATATGATCTCGTTTTTTGTAGGGTTGTATCCATAAAAATTTTAAACGTGGATTAGAGGAAAAAAATGACCAAATTATTACGATCCACGTGGTTGGACAGTACTAGAGTAGTATCTAGACTAAATTAATTAACTTTTTTTTCCATTGCAAATTGTGCATCCTCATCAAATTAAGCTTCAATAATTTGCAACTTGTGCAAATTAATTTTAAGCTATAAATTAAAGTAATCAGAATTTATTTTTTTTTCATATCAACTAAACAAAACTTAGTATTTGTCCATTCTTCATTAAATTAATCTTAAGCTAATACAGTTACTCACTTGTAAAACAAACAAGTCTACATTGTTTCAATATTTTATATATATTGCAACTTGTGCATTATGTCATACTTTTAGGATAATTGTTTGTACTTCTGATGTTTTTAGTATTTTTCGTTTTCCCACTAAATATTCCAATTAAAAATGAAAACAAATAATGGTTTGGTATTTTCCTTTTCTTTGTTCAAAAATTGAGATTATTTAATTAAGGTTATTTCTAGTGTAGATTGGACTTCGATGTTCCAACTAGCTCTTATGATATACATTTTTTAGAAATATCACTCAAATTAAAAAATTAACACTATAAATATATTTTAATTAATTAGATAGTACGTGTATCAAATTTGATTGATGATTCACCATAAAATCATTAAAACTTCTAAAAATTTTAAATTGTTTGATGGAAAATAAATGTTTTTCAAATTGATTGAAATTTGATGCATATATATTCTATTCAAGTAATTGCGAAAATATCTACAATTTTAATTTTTAATTTGGATGATATTCTTCAAAAAATATACCTAGATATATGCTAGTTAATTATATATTTCAATCAAATTACTTTGTGTTATCGTTTTAAAATCTTGTGTTATATATCAAACTTCTTCTCTTTAAAAGCAAAGAAAACAAATAAATGCTCCAGCCTCCTGATCTCCTTCTTCCTAACCTAAACTTCACTCTCCTCGATCCCGTACGTTTTGCCTAATCAATTACAAACCGGAGAGGAAAATCGAACAGTTGCACGTAACAGAAAATATAGTAGAGCTGATTTCGAACTTGGAGTGTAAACAGATCAGATATCTACAACGAATAATAATCGAATCACATTCATATTTTTTTCTAATTTTAGATACGGATTGAGATGCAAGTAGTCTCAGATACGAATACAAATCAGATATTAAATATATAGAGATATGGATATAGATTAATTAATATTACATGAATATGTATTTAAATATGAGTATATTTTAGATATGAAAATAAAAATAACATTCATTTCAATAAAAGATAACTACAATGTTTTCACAACAAATTTATTCATTACAAAGGTTAAATAGTGATTATGAAAATTGATCACTAATTATCATTATATTATTACTCAAAATGTACCAAGAAATTATAAATCTTAATAAAAGATAAAACATGTATGAGCCCAGATTGGATTTAAAATCAGTTGGATTTGTAGTAGAATTTAATATCATATTTCAAAGACCACTTCAAAGTGATATGTGGATATCTGAAATGGATATCTAAATTTCAAAAAAATTCAAATCCGGATAATTATCTAAATTGGTATTGGTATCTGATTTTGAATTGAAAATCCTATCTGCTAAAAAATATCTGAATTTGCAGCCATATTTGTCAATGTATCCATATATGGTACCAAATGAAAACGGATAATATCCAATCCATTTACATCCTATTTGGAAGAGAGGAAGTTCCTAATTTTAACTTAATTTTAAATGATAAGTTAAATGTTCCTAATTCTTTATTTTGTAGGTACATGATGGAAGCTGGTGATTCTCTCTCTCTCTCTCTCTCTCTCTCTCTCTCTCTCTTTCTTTAATTTTAATTATTATTATTATTTTGCTACACAGATATAGATGAATGTAAATCGAAAGATAAATATCCATGCTATGGTGACTGGACAAACACGATCAGGAATTACACTTGTACCTGTCCACCTGGGACGCGAGGAGATGCCTATACAAAAGATGGTTGTCACAAAATAGACGACTCTACCTTGGCACTTGAAATAGCTACTGGTCGGTTCTTTTCATTTTTATATTTTTTTATTTATTCATGAAATAATTTAGTGGTACTTGCTTAGAAAGAGGATCAGTGATTTCAATTTGACTAGTGATGTACCAGTACATGGTTTCATGTATATGTGGTACTCAATTCTACTTCCTATCATAAATGACCCCCATTGCAATCTGTATATCAGCGTAAACTCTATAAATTTGGTTGAAAATAAAGTTGTTAGAGAATTTTGAACCAATGTACTTTAAAAAGGTAATTTGATCTGTTATATAGCACAACAAAATGGAAAACAAATTAATTTTTCATGGAAAGTGACAAATCTTATGCTGAAATTGCAGGTGCAAGTGTGTGTGTTTTCATAGTTGCATTTGCTTCTTTCTGGCTTTATCTCGGGATGCAAAAGAGGAGGCTCATCAGGACAAAACAATGATTTTTTGAGCAGAATGGAGGTATTCTACTTCAACAACAGATTAAATCTTTCAAAACTATCACGTTCAAAATTTATACAAAGGAAGAACTCGAGAAGGTCACCAACAAGTTCTCAGAAGAACAGGTGCTGGGACGTGGGGGCCATGGAATCGTATACAAAGGCATTTTGGAGGATGGCACTGTCACGGCAATAAAAAGGTCAAAACTAATGGAAGAACATGAAACCAAAGAATTTGCGAAAGAGATGTTGATCATCCCAAATCAACCACAAGAATGTGGTGAAGCTCTTGGTTTGTTGTTTGGAGGTCGAAGTCCCAATGTTCCGTTAGCCTGTGTAAAACTATATGCTCCATCAAATCTTTAGCCAAAACACCATTCATTAATGAAATACCTTTGGATGCAATTATTACTTTCAGGCACTCTAGTGTGGTGAATAAACATATATCCTTTTGTCAATCAACCTTTGGGTCAAATTAACATATCTATGAACAAATGTCCAGGCCAGTCAACGGGGGAGAGGAGGATCACAGACGGATCACTTATGCTCCAATCCCCCAATGCTTTTCTAGTCATCACTAGTCCATGTGTGTTGCAACTTATTTTTATACACTATTTTTATGCACTAAACAATTTCAGCAAGCCCAACCCTCTTTCGGGAAAGCTAACACTTACATTCATTTCTAACACGTCATTTTAAATTTGTCATGTACCACCCTACACTTGTCTCACACAGAGAGGTTCGTTTGCGAACAATCAATGCTGAATTTGTACAAAATGACACATGTAAATCCTAATTGCCTTTAAATAGATTCTAAAACTATGCCTAAAGCCTATTCTAGAATGTATCCTGAAATGACTACTCGTCCTAAATAGAATATAATAACTAATGGGAGCTTTTATTAGAATAAACTAATTTTCATATGTTAACTATATTCATAAAAAAAATATTAGGCTTTTAGAAATACTTTAGTATTCTCCAAAATATAATTTTAGAAATACTTAATGCTTTTATTTAGAAATAGCAAAATAGTTTTATTCAAAAATATATAAATAACTTTATGTTTCTATTTAGAGATAATTAAAACTTTGTGCTTATATTTGAAAATAACCAAATAATCTTATTAAGAATTTACTAAATAACCTTATGCTCAATTTAGCTATAATCATGAATAGTATTTATCCCACCCTTAATTAGGGTTAAATGCTAATTATAGATAATGACTAAATTATATAACTAATTAGACTAATAATAGCATACTTTACTTAATAACTTAATAACTATAGTAATTATAATTAATATAACTTAAATTGCAATTACTTACGGTTATTTCTAAGGTCTGTAACCGGTAATGATTTAGAGACTTATCAATTTCAGATTTGAAAAACCAAAAAAAAAATGAACTTCATTGCCCCTAATTCCAATTTTAAAAATCCTAAATTATTGCATAACATAAAGCCTTTTAAACGCAGATCATGACACGTTCATATTATTCACATAAATCAATAAATTATGCAAATCAATATCAAAATCTCAAACAGAACCTCTCCAAGATCGCACAAAGCTCAAGGAATGGTACAATTCGAAATTTCAAAACAAAAAAAGCATAAAAATCAATTAAAGTGAATTTTATCAAACTAATTGCAACAATTAAATTCGATACAAAACAAAAAGCAATTAAAACTTAATGAAGATAGCTTAAGGGTATCCTCTAGATTATTAAAATCTTAATTCCTACATAGGTTGCTCTAATACCACGTGTCGGCTTTTCTTTGTGAGTTTCCTAAGTACTTTAAACCCTAATCAAGATCTACTCTTATGTAAAAAATTAAACTTATGCATAGCGGAACTTACTTTCCATCTTCAAAAGGCCTCTGTATGTTATCAATCAGATAGCTTTCAAATCTCTAGGTTGGTAAACTCTTGATCTTAACTTGAGCGTCTAGTTGCTTCGTTTGTTTATGGCTCTCGAGTCCTTCCAAAAACTTGCAATCATCTCTTTCTTTTCTCTAGCTATTCGAATAATATGATAGAGTATCTAGTCTTTAATGAAACAAACAATTATGATCGTGATAATTGCAAACCTTGGAGACTCAATCCTTCAATAAAAGTGTCAGGTCTTCAATTTAGCACAACCATAACCTAAAATTGACATAACATGCACAACGTGGCTAGAAACATGCCAAAATAACCATCGCAAAAAATAACTTCAGGTCAATCTTAAGTGCTAAAATTAGTTCACACTAATTTCTAGAAAATTATGGAATCTGCTACAGTAATTTCTGAATAAATCCCGTATCACGTGTGCTATAGCCTCGAAAAATTTTCTGAACAAATCCCGTAATATTTGCTAATGTGTAAACATTATTTTAAACCTTATTTAATCCGAAATTATTACATATATTTTAGCTAAATGAATTATAATCGGTCCATTGACATTTATAATTAATTAAATTTAATTCTATACGTTTTTTATTCCAAACCCTACTTGAAATACGTATAATGTCATTCCTTAATTAATCATTTATTTTAGCATTTTCCAATCTTTTTGTAAGATTTGATCTGACATCTCTTCATAGAGATATTATATTTTTTTTTTACCGCTGTATTAGACCTACAATTTAACTAAGTTGTGTTAAAATTTGCTTATTCAGCTTAATTTGAATTTGAATTTGAAAGCCTGGTTGAGAAAAATTCTGCTGGTGCGCACAATGACCCCAATAGAATTTGCTGAAGCTCTACCACCGAATGTGTTACAAATAATGAATTTTTCCATAAGTGAATTAAATTGTATGCTTGGAAATTCAAAAAATTATGGAAGCCATGTCATCAAATTTTCTATAAAAACTCAGTTCTTGTCGGTCAATTCCAATCCAACATCATACATGCCGATCCATACTCGTATTCCAGTTTTAGAACTAATGTTTCAAGGTGCTAACAAAATCAGAATAGTGTTTTTCTTATCAGAATAGTGTTTTTCTTTTCTCTTGAAATATGGCGCACAAACCATGTTCGATAAATTGCCTGTACGAGTGCTTTAAATGTGTATGACGAATGTCTCTCCACTCCCACTACAACTCAACAAGAACAACAATATAGAACTAAACCATAGAAGCTTTGCATATAATCTTCAAAAACAGAACTTTATTATTATAAATTTATTTCTTTATTTGTATTTAGTAGCACACGCTACAAGCAACTCAGTTATTCATTTATAATTAGCCTAGCCGATAGAGCTGTATATATGAAATTCAGACCAATATGCCATTTACAAAATCAGCAAAAGACCAGAACCGTCTGCTGGTACTGCTGCTAATAATGCCCCACTGTTCTCTCCTGCTATTTTTAAGCCGCCTGGCCTGTTCCCTCGAGAGACGATATGAGTTCATAAGAACCTCAATCGGCATGGCACGCAGTACCGACTGCTTCCCTGCAATTGGGCTGATCATGGCATTCGGATTGGTCTTGAAAGACACCCATCCATAGCCCTCGCTCAGTGCTCGCTTCAACACCGCATAGTTCTGTGGCACAACGAGTAGCTGCCCCTGTTGCAGCTGGCCGTCAAAGACAGTCCTCCCATTGTGGTCGACAACCTGAACCCGGCTACGACCTTGTGTGACGTACACCAAGCTGTGCGCATTGATTGTCCACGCTGGCGCAAGGATAGCATTCTGCATTAAAACAAAAAAAAGAAAAACATTTAATCTCATAATGCTCAATAAAGAATTTTATAAGAATTATTATCATCTCGCATATTTTTTTTTTTCATGTTATGTACCCGGTGGAGAACACCTCTCAAAGCGCTCATCTGCACATGATTCAGAATTGGAAGCTTTTGGCTGTTGACATGAGTGATCCTCCCTCCTTGTGGGTTGTAAACATCTGCACGTGATGGATCGTCAATGTTCTCCCTCGCTCTCAACGTGCAAAACATTTCATCTAAGCCATTGTGCGGTTCATATCCGGTGTACCCTCTGCTCTCATCATATCTCCTCCCCTCATAAACCTCTTGCTGTTGCTGTTGCTGCTCTCCAGTTTGTGATGGCCTCAAAACTTGGAGGCCATGCTCAACATAGACTATCTCGCCTCTCGGGTCATTCTGGCTCTGGAGTCGCCTTGCCAATTCCACGTTCACTCCAAAAGCTTCGGCAAGTGACTGAGAATCGAATCCATTTAGAATGTTGAAACCTGACCGTCCGTATGCTTGACCGTATGATTCCTGCCCGTGCTCCTCAGCAAAAGGTTGCCTCAGTCTATAAGATTGCTGCCCTCTTTCAAAATTTCCAGCTAGTAAGAATTCCTGCATAGGGAACATTAATGGTTGGTATCTTGGTGATGCAATTTCAAATTGCCCAGATGGAAGAACTATATTAATTCTGTTACCAGAAAGTAGAAAAATAAATAAATAATTACCCTGTGCCTTTGTTCAAGCTGGTTGGCTGTGTTGCTTACGTCAGTGACATAGACAGCGACAACTGGGATGTCACCATCATTATAGCACCAGTGAGTTACTCCAGCCGGCAATGCGATTACATCACCTTGACGGAAACGGTAAACCCTTTGGTGCTCATCTCTGATCCTCTGTCCCTGTGTTTGAGCCTCCTCAAACTGTCCCGATTGCTGCTGAATCGATTGATAGGTCTCTGGACAGCCTGGAAATACCAATCCTCCAACACCTCTCCCTGTGTACACAAATTATATCATGAATTCATGATGAATATAATCTTTTACTTAGACTCAAATTATGATTTATCAAAGAGTTATAATATATGTGTTAAGTACTTAAGTATAAAAGAAACCTTGGATGATGTAGACAAGAGTAGGGGCATTAGAGTAGGAAGGCACAACAAGGCCTCTCGGTTGAACCACCCGGCGTTTGACGGCAACACCAGCGCATCGTATTTGCTGGTTGCTCTCGTCAAAGTACTCGGTGTAACCGGCTTCTGAATTCACACGTTGCTGGGGTTCCAAGGCGTCGAGCCTCTCAAAACGGCATCCGCCTTGCACTCCGGATCGGCGACTGCTCTGCCATGGGCTCTGCGCCCCAAAAGTATATTGGCCAACAGAACAATGGCACATAATAAGGAAACAGAGAGAAAGAGAGATTAGGGTGGAAGAAGTAGCCATTTCTAGATGGAACTTAATTAGGTTATTGAATGATTTTGGGATGAGGGAAGAATTCTGATTACTAGGAGTATTTATAGGCAGGTGAAGGGGTTTTGGCTGTTTCCTGGTTGTATATTTGCAAAATGGTTGGTGAGATAAAACCCGCAGCCGCTTGGAACATAACCAATGTAGGATCATATAAACAAGATAATTATGACATACTTCATATAGATAGATATAGCTGATAGGTACATTGGACCTGGATGCGTACAAAGTGGTTGGTAAGGTAAGATATATATCCTATTTTGGATTTTTTTAGACGATTATCAATAATAGATCTAATCTACAAACTTAGGAGGAGATGTAATGAAGGTTTCCTTTTTTTTTTTTTTGTACTTCATCAACTGCAACAAGTACGTAGTTTCCATCTGCTGCAGTGCTGCAATTAATCTCTAGAATTTGCCAAAGTTGTAAGATTTGGATTATCCAGAGGTTAGCTATGCTTTTACGGTAATTAATCGGCTTAACTGCTGGAAATGTCAAAACAGATAATGCCAGTGATGCCTTTCCAATTGTATAGCCTAAAGTGAAGATTGAGTGATTGGTGTAAATATGTACCTATGGCTTGATCTAGAGATTAGCAACCCTTGTACGCGAACAAAATTTATCCATGCATGTATTCCAAAGCGGTGGTTGTGTCCCATATGTCGTCATTCTACCAACCTACAATATAAATCCAAAAGGACGGCACCTTCCCGCCTATAAATACCCATCATAGGACCTCTCCCTTCCTCAAAAAACGTTCAGTTGTGTTTCTCTTTTCTTAAATTGGAAACACAAAAATGCAAAACTTTCCTCTTTCATCACTTTCTCTGTTTTTGCTCTGTTATTGTGCATGGATCGGTAGCCCAGTTTGGTTTTGGAGGTCAGAGCCCGGGGCATAGTTCTCGGGGTCCTGCAGGAAGTCAGGAGTGTAGGTTCAAGAGGCTCAATGCACTTCATGTTGAATATAATCCAAATCATGAACCGGGTCAACAAGGCACATAGGTGCTGCAGTTTTTCAGAAGTTACGGTTTTAGGTATAGGTCTATTTTTAGTTAAAAGCTAAGTATAAACTGTGCTCTGTTTTTAGACATGTAATGGGTAGGTTATAGCTGTCATGGGCTAAATATGGCAGCTTTAGATAGTGGGTGCTAAATTAGGATTATGTTCTGTGTTAAATACTATGTATTTTGTATCAGTTATTGAATAAGTTTAGTTAGAAAAAATCCAACAAATTGGTATCAGATCCGAAGGTGAGAGATCAGGGCAGATCCGACCATGGCAGAGAACATGAGCATGTCGAATCCATCGATTCCGCTGTTCAAGGGAGACAACTACGAGTTCTGGAGCATCAAGATACGAACTTTGCTCAAGTCGCAAGGTCTATGGGAATTGGTGGAGAACGGAGCACCGACCACAGATCCCACACCAACAGAAACAACAAAGCGAGATGCGAAGGCGTTGTTCTTAATTCAACAAGCCGTTGTTGACACGGTGTTCACAAAAATTACAGCAGCGGCATCGGCAAGGGAGGCATGGACAACCCTGAAAACCGCATTCCAGGGAAATTCGAAAGTTCTCGAGATAAGGCTACAAGGCTTGAGAAGAGATTTTGAGACGTTGAACATGAATCAAGGTGAATCTGTTCAAGCATTTCTCACAAGAGTCACATCCACCGTCAACCAAATCAAGAGTTGTGGCGAAGATCTTGCTGATAAGACCGTGGTTATGAAGGTGCTCCGCAGCCTTACCTCAAAATTCGACCATGTCGTGGCAGCAATCGAAGAGTCCAAGGACCTGTCCACATACTCTTTCGACGAGTTGATGGGTTCACTGCAAGTCCATGAAGTACGACTTCTCAGATCTGAAGAGAAGGACGATTCTAAGGCTTTCCTCACCAGAGGCAACTCAAGTAGAGGAAGAGGTCGCAGCGGTAGAGGTCGCGGAAGAGGCACGAGCAGTGGAGACAACCGTCAACATCAACAAACAACAAAGAAGGATATCGAGTGCTATTATTGTCACAAGTTCGGTCATGTCAAGGCAGATTGCTACAAGAAGAAGAGGGAAGACGGACAAGGCAAGCAAGGCGTTGAATGCCACTATTGTCACAGAATCGGCCATGTGCAGGCTGATTGCTTCAAGAAGAAGCGTGAAGAAGAGCAAGCCAATGTTGCAGAGGAGAAAGGCAATGAGAAAGGCACCGAAACCATGCTCTTCATGACAAAAACTGACGAGAAATCAGACGTGAGTCAAGTTTGATTCTTGGACAGCGGATGTTCTAACCACATGTCCGGTTACAAATATCTCTTCGAAGAATTGGACGAGTCATACAAGAAGCCTGTGAAACTCGGCAATGACAAACAAATACAAGTTGAAGGTATCGGCAAGGTGGCTGTCCAAACTGCAAACAATACAAGGTATCTACACAATGTATACTACATCCCGCAACTCTCACAAAATCTCCTAAGCATCGGGCAAATGATGGACAGCGGGTATGAGATCAAATTTGAAGGCAACACTTGTAAAATTGAGGAATCATCAACAAAGCATGTGATGGCAACCATTCGGAAGACACAAAATAACTTGTTTCCGTTGGAAATAACAGAGGTTGATGATAGTGCACTTGCAATTATGGAACCTAATCAAAGCAGATTATGGCATCTAAGGTACGGGCATTTAAATATTAATGGTCTGAAATTACTAAACCAGAAAAATATGGTGATAGGACTACCAAAGATAGAGGTAGTCGGGTTATGCGAAGGGTGTGTACTTGGCAAACAATCAAAATTGCCATTTCCGAAGGATCAATCTCTCCGTGCAACCCGAGCACTTGAAGTGGTGCATACCGACCTATGTGGGCCCATGGAAACGACTTCAATGGGTGGGAGTAAATATTTCATGTTGTTCATTGATGATTTTAGTAGAATGACATGGGTATTCTTCATTACCTATAAGAGCGAAGCATTTAAGATGTTCAAGAAGTTCAAAGCCATGACGGAAATGCAAACCGGCATGAAACTGAAAGCATTAAGATCAGATCGGGGTGGTGAGTATCAATCAACTGAATTCAAGAAATTTTGTGAACAAGAAGGCATCTTGCAGCAACTAACCACACCCTACACCCCTGAGCAAAACGGTGTAGCCGAGCGAAAGAACCGAACCGTTGTTGAGTTGGCAAGAAGCATGTTGAAATCAAGAGGCATACCGAATTCCTTTTGGGCAGAAGCCGTAGCCACAGCAGTCTACATCCTCAACCTTTCACTGACAAAGGCAGTCATGAACAAAACTCCATATGAGGCGTGGTTCAGAAGGAAACCAACCGTGAGTCACTTACGAGTCTTTGGATGCGTTGCATACACTCTTATCAACTCGCACAACCGAAAGAAGTTGGATGCCAAATCTGAAAAGTGCATATTCATAGGGTACTGTATTCAATCGAAAGGATATCGACTCTACAATCCTGAAACAAAGAAGACAATTGTCAGCCGCAATGTGATGTTCGACGAGAATACGAGTTGGAGATGGAATTCGGAAGGTGTTGAAGTACCGACTACTTTACAATATGAGGAGGATGAGGACAGCGAGCAGCCTCAATTCGAAACAAACCTAAACGAAGACATACCAACACCAACACGAGTTTATACAAGAAGAAGCAACCTACCGCCACAACAAAAGACCAAAACCTTGCAAGAATTATATGCAACAACACAAGCGCTTTTGGTGGCTGATCCCGAGTGTTTTGAAGAAGCCGCTGGAAAGGAAGAATGGGTTACAGCTATGAAAGAAGAAATGCGAGCAATTGAGGAAAATAACACGTGGGATTTAGTAGAACTGCCAAAGGATCACAAGGAAATAGGGGTCAAATGGGTCTACAAGACCAAGCTCGGTCCTGATGGGAAGGTGCTTAAATATAAGGCAAGATTAGTTGTGAAAGGATATGCACAAAGGCAGGGAATTGATTACAATGAGACGTTCTCCCCTGTTGCGAGGTTTGAAACCGTTCGACTCTTGCTAGCACTAGCTGTCCAATTAAAGCAACCGATCTTTCAACTCGATGTTAAGTCTGCCTTCTTGAACGGAGAACTAATGGAAGAGGTGTATGTCGAGCAACCTGAAGGATTCAAAATCGAAGGCAAAGAAAACTGGGTGTATCGGCTCTATAAAGCACTTTATGGCTTGAAACAAGCCCCACGAGCGTGGTATAGCAAGGTAGATGCATGCTTTCAGACCTTGGGGTTCACGAGAAGCAAGAACGAGCCGAATCTCTACATCAAACATAACATAGGTCTGCTGGTCGTTTGTTTATATGTTGATGATATGATCTACTTCGGTACAGATCAAGGGATGGTTCAAACATTTAAAGAACAAATGATGCATATGTTCAAGATGACAGACTTGGGTGAGATGCATTACTTTCTAGGGCTAGAGATTGAGCAAGAAGAAGGTAATATGTTTATTTCTCAGAGGAAGTATGCCAAAGATCTAGTTGAGAAGTTCGGAATGAAAGGATACAATCTCGTGCAAACACCATCTAATGTCAACGAAAAGCTCACAGCAGAGGATGGCACAGAACATATTGATGCAACACGATTCCGAAGTTTGGTTGGAGGCTTGATGTATTTAACACACACACGGCCCGACATCTCACACTCAGTTGGGGTCATTTCAAGGTTCATGCAAACACCGACCAAACAACACATGGGTGCAGCAAAAAGGATATTAAGGTATGTTGCAGGCACAACGAGCTATGGCCTGTGGTACAAATCTGTGGAGAATCCAAGTTTAATTGGGTATAGTGATAGCGATTGGGCAGGGAGCCTAGATGATAGAAGGAGCACATCCGGGCAAGTGTTCTTCTATGGCGACAATGCAATCTGTTGGAATTCAAAGAAGCAATCAACTGTTGCACTTTCCACAGCTGAAGCGGAGTACAATGCTGTGACTTCAGCTGCACGTCAAGGGGTCTGGCTTAGGCGCATGCTAGAAGAGTTAAATTGCAAGCAAAAAGGAGCAACCATAATATTATGCGACAACCAGTCAACGATAGCAATGAGCAAAAATCCAGTATTTCATAGTCGTACTAAGCATATTGATACAAAGCAACACTTCATCCGAGAGTTGGTTGAGCAAAAGGAAATCGAATTGCAGTATGTTAATACTAATGAACAAGTTGCAGATATCATGACCAAGTCTCTTGCAAGAGAGAAGTTTATTTGGTGTCGAAGAACGATGGATGTAGATGACTTTGGATTAAGGGGGAGTGTTGAATATAATCCAAATCATGAACCGGGTCAACAAGGCACATAGGTGCTGCAGTTTTTCAGAAGTTACGGTTTTAGGTATAGGTCTATTTTTAGTTAAGAGCTAAGTATAAACTGTGCTCTGTTTTTAGACATGTAATGGGTAGGTTATAGCTGTCATGGGCTAAATATGGCAGCTTTGGATAGTGGGTGCTAAATTAGGATTATGTTCTGTGTTAAATACTATGTATTTTGTATCAGTTATTGAATAAGTTTAGTTAGAAAAAATCCAACACTTCAACCCTCACAACAAGTTCAACATGAAGCCGGAAGGACAGAATACTATGATGAAACCAACAAGATGTTTCGGTGCGCTGGTGTATCAGCCCAGCAGTATATTATCAATCCAAGAGGCCTCCTTCTGCCTAGTCACTCCAATGCACCTTCTCTTATCTACATAGTGCAAGGTAATAATTAATATGATTCTTCCAAAGCTAAATTTGCATCTCTAATAAAAAGTTCCTAATAATGTAGTATTTTCGAGACTATCTGGGTATCTTACTATTGACATATGTGTACAGGCAGGGGCTTTACTGGACCAATATTCCCGGATTGTCCGGAGACATACCAGTCTTTTCAGTTTGAATCGGAACAGAATGAGAGCCAGCAACATCTCAGAGATTCTCACCAACAAATTCATCACTTCTGTGAGGGTGACGTACTTGCTTTGCCTGCCAGTGTCAGACACTGGTGTTACAATGATGGTGACATCCCTGTCGTTGCTGTACAAGTTTTTGACATCAGCAACACAGCAAACCAGCTGGAACAAAGACAAAGGGTAATTCTCAAGAAATAAATTTACATTTGACATGCTTTAGTTTCTTAAAATTTAGAAAAGGAACTTTCCATTTTTGATATATTAATTACCTTTGTGAACTGGCTTGATCAAATTTCAGGAGGTTTTACTTTCTGGAAATAAATAAAGCATCCAACAATCCTTGCGAAGGACTACACAATCTGGAAACAACATCCTTAGCGGGTTCGATACACAATTGTTGGTGGAGGCTGTAGGAGTAAACCAAGAACTAGCAAGGAGGTTGCAGAGTCAAAATGACAGGAGAGGCCAGATTGTTCATGTGCCGAGTGGACTTCAACTCATTAGGGCCTCTAGAAGCCAAGAGAAATACCACCACCACCACCAGCAACAGCAGCATCAAGAAGAAGTGTATGAAGAGGGTAGACAGTGGGGACAATATAATGCATCTAATGGTTTGGAAGAAACCTTCTGTCATCTCAAAATCAGAGGAAACATCAACAACCCGTCTTCGGCCGATATTTACAACCAGCAGGGCGGTATGATCAGCTACCTCAACAGTCAAAAGCTCCCCATACTAAACATCATCCAGATGAGTGCCCAGAGAGTAATTCTTCGCAGGGTGAGTAACTAATTATTTGCTTCAAGCAAACAAAAACATTCAGCCATGCAAAAATTAATTATACAACTAATTTTACTAACTGCTTGTTTTTTTGGCACAGAATGAATGCTACTATGTTGACTCCCTTCTGGAATGTCAATGCGCACAGTGTGATGTATGTCACTGGGGGCCAGGGACGTGTGCAGGTTGTCAACCACCGCGACAACACAGTCTTTGACAGGCAACTCCATCATGGCCAAATACTCATCATCCCCCAGAACTATGCCGTATTGAAGAGGGCACAGCAGCAAGGATTCCAGTGGGTCTCGTTCAAGACCAATCCCGATGACATGGTCAAGATTGCTGGGAAGGTCTCAACCTTGAGGTCCTTGCCGCTTGATGTGATCGCAAGCTCATATCGCATAACAAGAGAACTGGCCTGGAGATTCAAGAGTAGCAGAAGGGAAGAGATGGCAATCTTCACACCGCAGTCTCAGTCTCACAGAGAGATAGAGTATGAGCAAACTGGACATCGTTCTCAGTATGAGCAAGCAGCAGGATCATCTCAGTATGATCTCGAGTAGAACACGTCTTTATCTTGTAGCTGAATAGTAAGTTCAATAAGGAGGGATGTATCATTTTTGTACTTCCTTTTTCTGATTAATAAAATTAAATTGCCCCGATATTGCTGTTTTTAATATATCTACTATATTGGTATTATCCTAATTACCATAATTACAATGTGCAATACCTCTGATAATTAAGTTCGTTAAAATTGAAAGTAATTTTCCTTTATAATTTGAAAGAAATTTCTAAGAACTACTATGGATATCACTAATTGTCCCTACATCTTTGAAGAAGCATAAATGTAACCATTTATCAGACCTAAATACATTTAACTAACTTTTGCAATACAGATTGTGGAATTTTAATTTTGATATAAATCATTAAGCTTTGTTTGGAAAAACTTGCATCCATACTGAAGCCCTGCCATGTCTATTACAGGGCTGGAACAGCCTAGCATACATCAGTGCCATAGCATGGATTGCACACCATGCTTGGTACCACCACTTAACTTGCATTGGATTGTACAAGAATTCAAGGAACCAAAACAATAGGATACAGTATCAAACCACAATGAAATTTGAAATAATAATTCAGAACCCCAAGAAAAAATGGTAGCTACTACAAACAGCACAGGAACAATATATGAAGATTGCACTTATACTTGATGCATTTCACAGTAGGATACCACAGAGGAAATATGATATTATGAAGTTTGGTTGATATCACACCAGCATGAATTTCTGCTCATCATTCTAAAATGATGGTTAGTACATTTAACTTCCCCAATAAATCTGGATTTGAGAAAAGAATCATGTAAACTACTCCAATACCCCTCAACCAATTAACAGAACACACTTTCTTTAG
Source organism: Bolboschoenus planiculmis (assembly GCA_031770325.1). Lineage (NCBI taxonomy): Eukaryota > Viridiplantae > Streptophyta > Magnoliopsida > Poales > Cyperaceae > Bolboschoenus > Bolboschoenus planiculmis. The sequence goes on along the minus strand of CM062755.1, from coordinate 2,946,265 downwards.
GTTAAAAGAACAAGCTTCAAGTCTAGACTAACAAATGACGTGTAATCAAGACATAATGTTATGCACATGCAAATGTACCCTTGAGATCACACGATGATGTAAATCATTCCTATTATCAGCTTCAGATAAGGGTATACAACAACTTCGTCACAATACGGAGCTGTACTTCTAGGATTATGACAAAATTGACACCAACCATTCACACAAGTATTTTGTCGAACGTGTTATCTGCCATAAAAAAACATTGACATAAATAGTTCAATCAGCTTAGAATGACGATACCATGCAAGCAATTATTTGGATCGGTATGATGTCCAACAGTACAAGAGAAGTAACACTTCACAAATCCATTTCTTCTTTCCTTCATGGATATCAAGAAGTCAGGAATGTAGCTGGGTTGGATATCTCCGAAGCTTGACTAGCATCGAAGGCATTGATTCTCATGTCACGCAACTGTGAGGAAGCTGGAACGATCGTTGTGTGGAGCTGAAACATTTCTTCATTCATCAATGCATGCGGAGAAGAGCGAGGAGATGCAAGTGGTTCGGACTATGGGTTATGGGTCCCGCATGTCATTCATCAATGCATGCGGAGAAGAGCGAGGAGCTGCAAGTGGTTCGTAGTGTGGAGCTGAAACATCTCATCAGTTCATTCCGACATGGTTAATAAGAAGGGTGATGAGAGATCAAGCGCAACCAAAAAGATTTGCGCGCGTTTAGCACAAGATTTGCGCGCGTTTAGCATATATGTATTTTTTAATAGGTTTTGTAGACATACTTGGCATTGGCAACATATATATTAGAATAAACTAGTAAATTGCCCCTGCTACTGCTACGCAAGGGGATTTTTTTTTAACTGACTTTGAACTTTTGATTTATATTTATGTTAGGGAAATAGGAAATATGAGGATGATTTTGGTTTTTATGGAAAAGATGCCATATTATGATATAAAATTCAAATCATTTAAATCAATTCAAATCTAATTAAAATGAATTATAAATGAAAATTTTAGAAAGAAAAACAAAAAAATACTTATAAATCAGTGAATTTAAGAACGGACATGGAAATTTTAAAGGCTACAAGTGAAAAAAGTTGATGAAAATAAATTAAAAAGAAGGAATATATAAAAGAAAATCGTATGGATATTTTCTCATACCTGTTGATGAGTTTTGTATCATTTTTTAATAGAGGGGTCTCAAAATTAATAGGAAAAACTTGTTGAAACTAATTTCAAATCATACGCAATTTGAATAAGATATACAAATATTAGGAAAAAAAGAAAATAAATAAAAAAAACTAAGAATATTGTTTCTAATTAATTGTTTTCAATTAATTTGTTATGGCATAATTGTCGCATTTTTTTCTAAAGTTACCATATCCTTTCCTTTTTCATGAAATAATTAATGCCCCTTTACATGCAATTAACATTTTTTTATGAATGTATATTAATCTTATATTTCATTCCACAAATATCGCTCCATGTCAATACATACTAATACAAAAAAAGTATTAAATACTATAAATTGTAAATGGTTAAGAATTGATATATCCAAATTGTAATTAGGGAGGCGTAAATCTATGACAAAAATTTATGTAAGAATCTCAATCATATTAGAATCAAGACAATATAATTAATTATTGAAATTAATTTTAAAAATTGGTCAATTAATCTGAACATTTGCAAAATCAAAACAACTACACGCTTAATAAAAATAAAGATAGAGATAGAGATAAGAGGGAGAAATCACTTAAAAATGGTTATTTTGACAATCTCAAAACATATTTTTTTTCAAATTTATTTAAATATCTCTTCAAATAAATATAAAGTTATAAGTCCCGTCTAGCATAATAATAATAATTGTAATATCTCTACGGAGAAATATAGGTTCATATCCCGCAAAAGATATTTAAAAAAAAGATAAATGTTAGGTTAATAGAAGCCCTTATTTCAAAAAATAAAAATATGTAAATAAATAAATATAAAGTTAAAGATATAGGAAAAAAATAAATACAAAAATACAAATGCAAACTACAAAATTACTAAGATAAAAAATTAAAAAGATTCTAAAAATGTTATATGTTCAAAATTTGATGCTTATATTGAAGATGATTTGATAACTTCAACTCATATCATCATGAGAAAAGAAAAAAATTTAAATACTCAAGCTAGCTATCTCGCAATCTGTTCCCAGTCTTAATCTTTGTTTCTGTACTTGTCTGATCAACTTCACTGTCAGTGTTGCCTTTTGTGGAAAGGGTCTTTCATTATTATTTATTTTTTTCAAATGATCCAACAGCATAGTAATTCAATGCTACTTTTGCATTGTATTTTGGATAGAGTGCTGATACACATATAAGATTATTGATACATACCAATACAGATTTTATTATATACTTTAAATGAGTTATTATGCATATTATAATTTTATTATACAAATTTATTTAGTATAGTACTGCTACTATTCAACTTAAATGAATTATTATACATATTAGTGATATTTAAATTAAATAATAAAAATACTGTAAAAAATAAAGTCGTTAACATACATAATAACTCTTTTAACATGTATAATAAAGTTCATATCGTCGATGATATCAATAATGATATGTCCATAACATTTTCCTTTTGATTAAGTGTTCACCAACATACTAATCCGATTTTTTGCATTTTTTTATTTTAAAGGAGTTTATTTTGCCAATACTAATTGCACTGATGCTAGTATGTCTTATTAGTTCAGTTAATAGTTCATTTGTTAAAAGTATCCAAACTGCTAATGTTAATGCAATATTAATGGACTTAACTGTAACGGAGTCTAAGTTCGTTAATCGGTGGTGTCAATTCGAGGAGTTCATATTCTCTGGAGTGAGCAGCTACTTCAAGGGATGAAGTGGACAGAAATTATACACGATACTATAGTGAGCATTGTAGCGAGCAAAATTGAAATTTGTATGGGAAGCTTTGTAGGGAGATTTTTGCCCAATACACATGAAGTACTACAGAGGAAGTGAATTCCAATTCGAGATGTTGGTAAAAATCAAGGTAGCTACACATATGTTCAAGCAGCAGACCTAGAGGGATGGCTCATAATAATACTTAACACTTCAATTTCTCAGCATTTGCAAAATAATTACCATTATGTTTTATTTGGACATATAAGACGATTTTATATCCTTCCCTTAGAGAACAAGCAATTATGTCATAGATTAATTGATAAGGACCATGCATGCCTGACTATTTGTATATTCACCGTTCAATCAAAAGAAATATCTGATCACTTTTTTAAGCATAAAACAAGCTGCTTAATTAGTGGATTATTTTTTTCCCCTTATTGTACTTCACCAACCGCACCCGGCCTGCCGGCCGACCCGTAGTTTCCATCTGCTGCAATCAATCCCTAGAAGTCACCAAAGTTGTGAGATCTGGCTTATCTAGAGATTAGCTATTCTTGTACGGCAACTAATCTGCTTAACTGAAGGAAATCTCAAAATCAGATAACACCATGCAGCGACAGTTTTCCTGTTATATTTCCTAAAAGTGTCTCCCTATAGCTTTGTCAGGAGATAGCAACCCTCGTACGTGATCGAAAGTTATCCTGGTGGTTGAGCTTCGTATGTCGTCATGCTACCAACCTCTAAAATAAATCCAAAACGACAGGTACTTTTTCGATCTATAAATACCCATCATTAGGCCCCTCCTTTCCTCACAAAACAATCAATTCTACTTCTCTACTCCTATACCAGAACGACAAATATGACGAAACATTCCTCTTTCGTCACTCTCTTTATTTTTGCTCTGCTATTGTGCCATGGATCGGTAGCCCAGTTTAGCTATGGAGGTCAGAGCCCATGGCATAGTTCTCGTGGTTCTGCAGGAAGTCGACAGTGTAGGTTCGAGGGACTCGATGCACTCCAACCCTCACAACATGTGCAACATGAAGCCGGCAGAACAGAATACTATGATGAAAACAACCAGATGTTTCGGTGCGCCGGGGTATCTGCACAGCGGTATATTATCAATCCAAGAGGCCTCCTTCTGCCTACTTACTCCAATTCACCTTCCCTTATCTACATAGAGCAAGGTAAAAATTAATATGATTCTCCAAAAACTATATCTGTATTTATAATAAAAAAAATATTATCAATATAGTAATTTTTAAGACTTCTAATTATTTATTGTTGAATCATGCCACCAGGAAGGGGCTTCACTGGAACAATATTCCCGGGTTGTCCAGAGTCATACCAGTCTTTTCAATTTTCATTGGAGCAAAGTGAGAGCCAGCAACAACTAAGAGATTCTCACCAACAAGTTCATCGCTTCCGTGAGGGTGATGTTCTCGCTTTGCCATCTGGTGTGAGCCACTGGTGCTACAATGACGGTGACATCCCCGTTGTTGCTGTCCAAGTTTTTGACTACAGCAACACCGCAAACCAGCTAGATTCAAGACAAAGGGTAAATTTGGGGGAAAAAAAAAATAAAGCTCAAGTTGACACGTTTTTTTTTTAGTATTAAAGTTAACTGGATTGATTAAATTTCAGGAATTTTCACTTGCTGGAAACAAAGAAAGAAGCCAACAATCGTTTGAAAGGACTAGACAATCTGGAAACAACATCCTTAGCGGGTTTGATACACAATTGTTGGCGGAGGCTCTGGGAGTAAACCAAGAACTAGCAAGGAGGTTGCAGAGTCAAAACGACAGGAGAGGCCAGATTGTTCATGTGCCGGGCGGACTTCAAGTCATTAGGGCCTCTATAAGCCAAGAGCAATACCAGCAGCAACAACAGCAACAACAGCAGCAAGAAGTGTATGAGGAGGGTAGACAGTGGGGACAATATAATGCAACTAACGGTTTGGAAGAAACCTTCTGCCACCTCAAAATCAGAGGAAACATCAACAACCCATCTTCGGCCGATATTTATAACCAGCAGGGCGGTATGATCAGCTACCTCAACAGTCAAAAGCTCCCCATACTAAACATCATCCAGATGAGTGCCCAGAGAGTAATTCTCCGCCGGGTATGTAGCGAACAAACAAGAATTCAGTGATGCAAAAATTAAATCATGCAAATATCTAATTATTTGCTTCCTTTTTTTTGGCACAGAATGCTATGCTTACTCCCTTCTGGAATGTCAATGCACACAGCGTGATGTACGTCACTGGGGGACAAGGACGTGTGCAGGTTGTCAACCATCGCGGCAACACCGTCTTTGATGGTCAACTCCGTCGTGGGCAAATACTCATTATCCCACAGAACTACGCCGTATTGAAGAGGGCACAGCAGCAAGGATTCCAGTGGGTCTCATTCAAGACCAACCCCAATGCAATGGTCAACAAGATCGCTGGAAAGGTCTCAACCTTGCGCTCCTTGCCACTTGATGTGATTGCAAACTCATACCGCATTACAAGGGAACAGGCTTGGAGGCTCAAGAGCAGCAGAAGGGAAGAGATGGCAATCTTCACACCCCAGTCTCAGTCTCGCAGAGAGATGGAGTATGAACAAACTGGACATCGCTCTCAGTATGAGCAAGCTGGGGGTTCATCTCAGTATAGTCTGGAGTAGACTGCACATGTTACCAAACTCATGTAGTAGAAATGAATAAGTTCAATCAAAATGGATGTATGACCGTTGTACTTCCTTTTTTTCTGAACAATAAAATCAAATTGCCCTGATATTGCTCTGTTTCCTTTTCTCAAAAAAAAATATATATTGCTCTGTTTTCACATATATACCATATTGATATCATCCTGGCTACAATATTTGAATCAAATGAAATACCAGACATTATAATACTTTGCATGCACATAATGAGATGTATTAAAAAGATGAAATCTGTTGTATATACATTCAAACCACTCTTGGTCATATTTCTTTTTATCGAGAAATAGAAGAAGCGGGTTTAGTCTCAAGCCGATGCCTAGAGTGGAGGTTAAGGAAAGGAATGAAGTATCTCTAGCCAGATAAGACACTTACAGGCATAAAACTAAACAAAGAGATTGCCATTATTTTCAAGTACATGTACTTAGATATGCCACTAAGTTAAGCTAACAATACAACTCAGATTGTCATATCATCACATGTACCCTCCATTATTGAAATAATAGCTGAGAATCATTCAAATGCTAATCACTCGCTTGAACCTATTATTGTTTATCACCCAATATACATAGTCTACATATATTATATACAGGACCTCCTAAGAAATTTAAGGTTCAAGGATTCACCATGTAGGGTTAGAAAACGAAAGTGACTTGCTTGAGGACCTTGCAGAACAGTTTTAAGGATATATTAGAGAAAAGCTCTACTACATGAAATCATGCAAGCTTCATTATGGAATTCAAGACAAGTCACAGGTTCTTAATAAAGGAATATGCAGAGGTATGTATGTCAAGGCACTCAGCATCCCATGAGAAATCCTTTGTCATCCCATCCTTCATCCTCCACTCCCACCTTCCGGGATCAGTCCTCTGCAGAAGTAAGTCTCCTCCATTTAAATATTGTGTGCAATTGATCACATGGTTATTGCAAATCATGCATGATTGATTGTACAAAGAGATTGCATTTCTGTTGACTTACAATTTCAGTAAGGGCATGGGAGAGAGACATTTGTCCGAATGTTGAGATGATGTACTGTGACGTGTTTCTGCTTCCTTGATCATGCCATTCAGATTGCCTATTTAGATGCCCCCCCCCCCCCCCCCCAACATTCAACCCCAAAGAAAAGCAACAAAAAATTAGGAGGAAATATTAACAGACTTATTTATTGTGCATACAGAAGAAATGTGATTTGATTACCTAAAATCATCTGTTATTGAGCTTAGAGATATAGGAGCAGATCCATACTTGATTGCCTTCAGCTGCACAAGTGATTTATGTATAATCAAATGAACTAGTACGAACATGACTATGACCTAGTATGAACACGACTATTGAGTAATGACATAATTGTTCCTCAAACATCTTTTGCTTCACTTCATTCAAACTTCTATATTACAATTTACTATTAAACAACCATCCCACCTGCACATAACAACTCATAAACGAAAACTAAATACATATAGTCAAAGCACTACAAAAAGTTTGCAACAAACAACTCAAGCATAGCTACTGAATGTATATATTGTCTGCAATGCAGTGTGGAATATCCTTTACTATAATAAACAGTAGGATACCAATCAATAGTCAGTAAGTCATGCATATTTCATGAAAATAAAAGGTGAACTTTTTCAACAAGATGTACATACCGGCACTTGAAATAATGGATCTTCCAAGGAAGGACATAACATGATGTCACAGCCAGCAATAATCAAATGAGCCAGGGGTTCATCATATCTTGGAATAAATTTCATATCATGCATCTACAAAAAGAAAAATGAATAAAAAAAAGTGTTACTTAAAACATAGGACAGTTTATGATGTTGAAAAAACGAAGATATGTTGCCATACAACAGCATAGAGTGCAGATAGGGTTAAATCAGGATCAGATCGACTAATCTTTTAATGAATTTGTCAGAAATAAGGTAACCTAATTGAAGTTAACTATATAAAGAACTAGATCCCCTGGTTAGGGACCTATAATTAAAGCACTCGTTGTTCATTCGACAAAAAACTAAATGTGTAAATTAAGGACAAGTTATTAACTTTTCCTAGCCACATAATTGTTTCAGCTTAGTTCAAACTCCAAATCAAGGTTCTCAAATTCGAACGAATCAGCACGGACTACGCCCAAACTCGAATGAGTCAGCACTGAAATTCCGAATCTAGGTTGACCTCGCTGACAGAACCCAGTAAAACAATTTTTCATAGTATTTTTACTGATTTTGACTTACTTTAACCAAACTTGGACCATAAGTTCAACTTTATTCACTTGTACTTCGTTAAAAATTGTTAAAATGTGAATAATAATTGTAAAACTTAGTGTAGTATTCAAAGTATTTGATTCAACTTTTAATTTATGCAATATGTTTGACCCATCAATTGTAAACTAATTGTGTTCAGCCTTTCTGTTTATTTTCTGTTTAAATTATAAATTATACTAATGCAATTAGCCACATGTTTTTGTTCCAACATAATTTCAACTATTATTTTTTTTCAATTATTTTAGCATGAAGATATTTTTTATAAAAAAATCTTATCTGCCCGAATCAGCAAATTCCATCCAAGATTCATCCGATTCAGATCCACAGACTATAAGCATACTCTGATTCTCATTCCAAATTTCACAACCATAGCCCAAATTTATGTCATCAAGCAAAAAGCAATAGTGACTTATTTAATGCAGATATCTTACTCCCAGTATACCATCTCTGTAGTACATGTAAACCATATATAGAGAGAGATAGTACCTTTAATTCATCTTGCAATGATTTTAGTACAGAATTACAGTCCATCAAGACAAACTGCATATTTAAAGGGCAGTCAGTCTATCAATTCAAGAAAATAAATAATAGAAGTAATTATGTATATCAGTCATAAAGCACCAAACAATAAATTCAGTTTCAGTTTACTTTTGAGGAAAATAGTAAGTATAGAAAACCAAAAAAGAAAACCTGTGCACCCTGTCTCGTGACATTCTGCACAGCTATTTTTAAATGTTGAACATCTATGTCTGACTGTCCATGTAAGATGCAGCCAACCTGGGAATAGTACGATACAAGTGAAACTGTGAGAAACAACAAAGATAGATAACAAAATGGCAAAAATTTAGCTTTGCACTTGATTAATTTAAAGTATTTGTACTTCTTCGACTTTTTCCCTTTTTTTTTGTTAAGAACCCAGAAAATCTAAACAAAAAAACCTTGCTGTACTGTAAAGATTTGATGTTACACAACAGTTAGTTGCATACAACAACAGAGATGCGTCTAGAAAGACTGAGACGGCGTATTAGTGCCTCTTTACAAGATTTTTTGCCTTCCATGTCATGGGCAGAGTAAGTTCTAGGGAGGTGCTTGTCCCTTGATGGGTCCCACTGCTGACCATCGAGCCCATATGGAGCAACTGTTAGCTTTTCCCTGTACATTGCAATCCAGTGTCATACATCAGTATATTTGCTTCATTCTTCTGCTTGCAATTTTTATTTGTTTGTATTATTCTAACTGAAATTTTCCTAGTAAAAGTCTTTTTTTCTATACTAGATCTCTCCAGTCAATACAATAAAGGACCCACTAATTATCCTATTGATCAATTTTAGAGTAACAACTAACATTCCCATCCTTGGAACAGAAACCCAACATTGACTAAAAAAACAATACCTTGGATTAGAATAATGGTAAAAATATGTTTGTTCCTCAACCCAAGTACACGATATCATTTTATTGAACTAAAATCTAGCTGAACATCTTTGCATATTGGTTTGAAGTTTATTTGAACCACTTATGAAGAGATTTGGTTCTATTGATAACTAAGCCTGCAATTCAATCCTCTCTTGCTAGAATTGAACTTGGTCTACACTATCTGTATGCAAAGACACCAAATGAGGGTGCTTTTGACGAGTATGGTACACTAACTTTTTCATTGCAAAAAGATCCCTATAATAATTTATGAAATAGCGAAGAGCATATACCCACTTATGAATTGCTAAAGTTGGTTCCAACCCATAGCTTAGGCTGTGAATAAGCCTTTCCCCTGAGTAAATCGGTGACATCACAACCACTTTGTTGGAGTAAATAATTCCTCCCTGAAAGCATAAAAAAAGTATCATAAACAAATTTTGAAATTAAAGAGATGTCACAGTTTCATTTGTAATATTGGATTGTTCAATTAGTAGACTTAAAATTGAGGTATTGCCACATTAAATCAGAGATACTCGAAATGAGCACAGCTATCATAGCAAATTCCATTTCTAACCTTCAAAATGTTGATAAGATTTGGCTCATTATTATCTTGCAACCGATCAGCGCGGTGAAGTGTATGGGGATCAAGTCCACATAGTTCTAGCTTATTTGGCGGTTCAAGACACTGCATACATATATAAAGTATCAGACAAAAAGTTGGTTACTTTTCTGTTTCTATAAATGAGCAAATGAGAACAATCAAGTAAATATCCTCAAGGTATCTCGTTTGTTAACAGAATGTCAAAACTACTTCCTCCTTTTGTCACCATAAGCAAAACTAGAGTCAGGTTAGGCATATAGAGGGGAGGAGAAACTCATGGTACCATTTCCGATAATTTATCCGGGTTTACAATTAAATGGTGAATATATACAAGATGGTTTTGGGATTTTGCAAGAGTGCACTGGTACTATTTCCTTTCAAAGAGCAAACTAAACCATAAAAATATTTTTCCTCAGGTAATAACAAGAAATAGTTTTTACCTGTGACTTGAAGTCTTGGCATGTCAGTAAGATTCTAGTGCTACCAAGTCCCTGTAGTGGTAAAAAGAAAAGAAAAGAAAAGAAAAAGGCAAAAAGTACATCAATTGAAAAAGCATTCCGTATGCAATATGTTCGAAAATGATTGTTTTATGATTGAGTTTTATGCGTTAACAGAAAATCAAATAAGAAAATTTAAGTTGACTTCAACAAACAAAGGACAATTATCTCGTCTTCCATTTAATTTGACAAATTGTTCTTATGACTTGTAAAATTGTTAATCAAGTAAATGACAGATATGCATGCCTGATGAACAAAATTATCCCAGAAGAGAGGTCCAATGATAGCAGTTTGCCAATTATGTATATGCAAAACATCTGGTCGCTTTCCACTTTTAACAATATAATCCATTGAAGCACGGGAGAAGTATAAGAATCTGCACTATTGTCAGAATCTAATTTAGCAGATAGCCAATGTCATATAAGAGCAAGCATTCTGATTTTATTTCTTTTTTGAAGTAGAAAAGAGAGCATTCATTTAAGAATCTTAATAATTTCTAAGGTTAGTTATTAACACTGAAAAAATAATAAGATAAGGGGCAAAATAAGAAGAAACAACACGACTAAGAAATATCATGTATAATCCCTTCAAATATAAGAAATGTCACTTTTTTAGTACAAATTTTGCACATCTCCTGCCCTGCTTCTTTACACGCATACAAGGATATACAGGTAGTTTTGCATTATACATTGTTAAGGAGAATTACAAGAGGAAGGTCACCCATGATGTTTTCCATGTTAGAGGGCATGAGAGATTTTCTCTGCTCTCACGCAAACCAAGTATCGGTGTTTAAAGAGGCACAAATTATCTCATACAAAAAGAAAAAAAAGACTAATCTTGCAAAAGAAATGGTCACAAGAAAGAAGCATTGTCAACTTGTTAGGTAAATGTGATGACTTACCGTTCACAGTCATCAGAGTATCCATAAAACCTTTCGCGACTAAAAAAAGTCGAGTAGTGAAGCGGTTCAATCAGGATAACACCAATACCTTTGTATGCTCTTCAGCAGCAATTAAGTAAACTCAATCAGAGAAAGGAAATAAGATGGAAAAGCCAAAAAAAAACTTTAAAAAAATGAAGGGGTCAATATCTAATTTGATGATTAATTGGGTCGTCTTGCAAAATTGTGCACGAAACTATCAACTAAGGAAAACACTATATAAATCCCACTATATTCCATGATACCCCCACATACCACTAGAAGTCTTGAACAAGAATACCATTTGAAAAAACAGAAAAATGAAGATAGCCATGCTATATTCTTTTCTCATTCATTTATCCAAGGATGAATAGTTTGAGAGTGTGTTTGGCTTTCTTCGAGAACAACCCTGTTGTGGGCAGTTTAGCTCTCACTTTTAATTGGCATTTGCTGCATTTAATAGTAAATGGCTGTGTCCAATTTTGCAATCGGACACTCCTAAACTCAGGAGTTTTACGACTAGTTCATGGGAAATGGACCAAATAATGTTGATAGACACAGAATCTCAGTATGTTATTTACCCGAACCACACTCCATTGTTATGCCACCGGCCACCAAAATAAGATTCGAACTCAGCTTCCATTCTGCTGAGGCCTTGTATCATACCAAGATTTAGATTTGAGTACCTGTTAAAATCATACCAACAGAACAAGCAAGACTATATTAAAAGTTGATCATCGCAGGTAGACATGTAATGTATCAGCTAATGTATTAGCTAAACAATAATAACAGAATAAAATATAAAAGAGCTCTGAATATTATTTTATTTTTGATACAACACAAGACCTAAACCACTCAATTTGAACTCTAAAAAAAGTTTTATTTTGTTCAACACACCACCTCAAATTACTGTTGAGCATTAAATCCAGAGTCCAGACTTAATGCTTTAGTACCACTCATTCCAGAACAAAAAGAAGTAAAAGAGCTAAACTGATCAGAATATGAGTTCAAGGTATAGACAGAACTAAGTGATAATTTCTGAACAGAACTCAAAAAAAAAAAAAAAAAAGAGGTCATTTCCATTCATGACTCAAATATTAAATCAACACTAATTATATGTCCATGAATAACTTACTTGGGTAAAATGACTTCTACCAAATTTCCCTTTCTTTGAAGTGCAGTTGATAAGCCTGTTACATACGTTGCCAAGGACCCATATGATGCAACCGGCTCCATCTCAGTACAAATATGCACAATGTGCAAGGGTTTTCTACAAAATGCACAAGTGTTAACCATGTAGTGAAACTCAGGATCCAAAAGGGTGCAGAGTCAACCAACCACACCTGAACTGGCTTAAACTACAACCTGTTAGCAGGTCAAGAGTTTCTTAATATGCTGTCGTGTTGGATCAACATCAGATCAGTAGGTCATTGACCGATAGTATTTTATTGTAATATCTGTTACAATAAAGTGATGAAGGAATCTATCAGCCAAAAAATTCTCATTGAATATAATAGAGGATATGAAACTAAAGGCAAATAATGGGCATGCAACATGCACTACCTGGTTATTGCAATCGACAATTCAAGATGGTGACCTGTCTGAATAACCTGGGCCAACCACACTTAGTTTAGACCTCATATTAACTGGTCAACATATTATTTATCTGCTTTTGGATAAGGTAAACCTGGCCCAATTATTGGAAATGAAGATGCCTACGCAACTGAGAACCAAATGCCACATAAAGAAGAGTTACATTATTACATCCATAATTCATACTAACACAGGCGATAAAATCCTACAAAGTTAAGAGTTTTTTTTTTTTTTGATATACCTTGTAATTTTCTCTGAAATTGTGCCAAGTTCAGAAAGCAACTGCATGTCAGTTTTTTGATGTATGTCACTGATGGCATTATGAATTGAAACTTTACTCTCCATCAACTTATTTCTAAGCTCAGATGCCTCTCCTTTACTAAGAAAGCCCGAAATAACCATTGAATCTATGCGCAGAAGTAACTCACACAAACTCGGAGATGAGGCTGGCACACTGTTTTTACCTGGCATAAATAAATTGTAGCAGAACAACACAACAAAGGCATAAGCAACATGAATCTACAAATTAAAACAACAAAGTTAAAAAATGAGGATAACCACATTCTAATTATGAACAATCTTTAAGACTAAAAGTATGGTAGCTAACAAATACAAAAATTTGGTGAGCTCCATTTTTATCTAGACCTGAGAAATTAAATCCATGGGATTAGATTAATGCACCTTCACATTCAATTAGGGTCCTTTTCATTTCATCCTCCGATTGCTCCAGTTTCTCCAAAAGGGACTCATTTTCAGTTTTTAATCTCTTGACCTCCTCCGTCGCAATAAGACGCTGTTTGTTAATGTGCATGATGTCTGGAACAGCAAAAGAAAATATGATGAGTAAATGGCAACGTAGCACATTAAGTATTTAGCTATCCACGATTCGACCCTTAGAAAATCATACATGTTACTCCTATAACTATTCTGATTACAACATAACTAGGGAAATAATTGTAAAATTAGACAGACATACTCCTCTGAGCATCAGCGAACAGCTTCCGGACATCAGAATCTAATTTCTGTGCCGACGGAACATCGGAATATTCCTGAAATACGAAAATTTTTTTGGAAGTTAAAAGATCAATTGATAAGATCCTCCAAAGAGAAACAAAAGGGTAAAATTTTACATATCTATATTAAATTATTAACACAGTACCTCTACCTCAGAAGGGACATTTTCCTTTCCATCAATCCTAGAATATCATGAGACAAAAAACTCAGCAACAAGCCATGCGCGGTCTTTTCTGAGAATGAGAAATAATCAAATGAAGAGAAAGCAGAAAAGATAAATGTACCGTAAACAGAAGGTAGTAGGCGCTCGGACGAAACGGGAAGAAGAGGAATTGGTGAGAATGGATTGAAAGGAAGGGAACAAGAAGGAAGCCTTGCATAGAGCCTCCATCGGAAGAGGAAGAGCGACACTGTGCGCGAGAGCCTATGCGAGTGGGGACTGTTGTAGAATGTAGAGGAAGTATTGAGCGCACTAGACTAGAATGGATTGGTGATGCTGTTTGTGGGAAACGGGGTTCGACTGTGGCGGAGCTGTGTGGCCCTTGGTGGGGCAAGGCTAATTTGGGCTTTACTATCTAGCCATTTTGCCAAGGGGCTTTTTAAAAGTTTTTTTTTTTTTGGGAAACGTTTGGAGATAGAGTAAGATCAATTTTATTATTTATATTAAATGAGTTATTATTTATGTTAGTAATTTTTTTATATAATTTATTTTGTATAATATTTTATTATTTAATTTAAATATCACTAATCTGAATAATAACTCACTTAAGTTAAATAATAAAAGTATTGTGTAAATAAATTGCATAATAAAATTGTTAATATGAATAATAATTCATTTAATCTGAATAATAAAATCAATATCGATGACGATATCAATAATGATTTTTGTAGATCAGCTCCCTTTCTTTTAAGCTTATTTTAGAGAATTCAAATTTTGGTCTTGAATTTTCCAAATAAAAATCAAGTTGATTTCTGAATTTTAAAAAAAATCAAATTGATTTCTGAAATTTTCTAAAAAAAAATAAATTGGTTCTTGAATTGTTGCCTCTTGAATTTCTTCAAAAAAAAATCAAATTAATCCTTAAACTTGTCCAAAAAATCAAATTGATCTTTAAATTGTAAATTATAATGAATAAATCCTTGTATTTTTTAAAAAAAAATAAATTAATCATTCAACTTTGTTTAAAAACATACCTTACTTTTTATTTTTTATTTTTTTAAATATCATTTGAAAAATTATTGTCAAGATTATCAAATTAATTATTTTCAATGAATCCATGCCCTTAACTAAAATAGCATCAACCTATATTGCTTTAGACTTTTAGTGAGAAATAAATTAAAATCAAAAGATTGTAAATTTAAAATTCATTGTTAGAAATAAAAAATTGATTTAATGCAGCTTGTTTTATTACATTGAAAAGAGACGGTCTCACGTCTATACCGAGTACCCCTTGGAACTTGAATCCATAATATTTGAAACCTATCGTTGAACTTGTTATTTTAAATACCCAGCATTTGCAAAACGCAATATAACATAATTAATTTCCTCTAGTCATGAATCATGATTTCATGTTTAGAAAAAAATGTTGTTGATACCGTAGTGTGTCTTAGATGTATAGATATTTAGAGTGTTTTGTAGATACTTTTGAGCTTTTAAAATTTATAATTAATCATACTTTCTATTTGGTAAAATCATAAGCGTACGGTCTACCATCGTAGTAATTAGGATGTCGATCTACACGGACAACCTAAAGTATTGGTTATTACAAATTTATTAAGCTAGACTAATAAGTTAAAGTGGGTTTTGAAATTAAAGAAACAAAACAAAACAGAAGTTGGTTTGAGTAGAACAATATCCGAATTCTAAGGATATTAGTTTTCCTATCAACTTATGTATTAATTTACTTGAAATTATACTTTTAATATATCTTGAAATATATAAATGTTTTCTATCTCAAAAATAGTATTAACTAGCATTTTCGTGGGCTAATATCATATCTATAAACCGTTCAAATTTCTTCCTTTGATACCTTATCCTAAAAGTTCAAGACCTAAACTCTTTGATGGTTCTCTACTAATTCTAGATTTCTCCATTCGGTACTTGCCCTAAAATCTAGTATTTATCATTTATTTTTTGAAATTCAAGCAACAACTTGGTACGTATTTATCTAAACCCTTATGTCTATATGTAGAAAAGAGGTGATTAAATCAATCAATACATAACATGAACAAGTAACAATAAACAAATCACAATAAAAAATATTAAAAGCAACTATCACCAAGTTTCAAATACTACGATCATAACCTCTAGAGAGAAAAACTAGCCTCTTTTGGACATAAAAACAACAAATAAATAATTTTTCATTGCAATTCTAATGATTAGAAATAAAGAAAATAAGAAATAGAAAGGTTTCACCAAAAATCCTTTTAGTTCTTTGTTCTTTCTCCAAGAAATCACCTCCAAATTGTGCTTGATCTTCGAACTTGACTCTTTTTTTCTTCCCCTCTTGCGGTTTGCCCTAATTCCTGGCTCTCCAAGTCCTTAAGTAGTCGCCGATCCAATTTGGAAAGAGAATCTCTGAAAATTCACTAGTCTGTCAAATTTTTGCGGGTTACAAATAATAATTTGCAACCCACAAAGTCTTCTTGAAGACTGTTGTGTTGAGCTCTGATACGTTGCGATCCACAAAGAATCTTTGCGGTCCACAAAGCGTACATCCTTATCAGATCTGCTTCTGATTTGGTATAGATTCTTTACTTATTTTTTCAATTAATGATTTCTCTTGCCAATTTGTTTCAATCTAACAATCAATTAGTACAAATATGATAATATCTCGAACTTGATATAAAATCATCCTAAATGATCCTAAATTAAGGAAATTAACATGATTTAAGATATGAAATTCTTACCAAAAGTATGTAAAATTGAGACTTATCATATAGTCATCGATACAGATTTTGTTATTCATATAAAATGATTTATTATTCATATTAATGATTTTATCATGTAATTTATTTTGTACAGTATTTTTATTATTTAATTCGAATACTAGTAATCTGAATAATAACTCACTTAAAATTAAATAATAAAAATATTATACAAATAAGTTGCATAATAAAATCATCAATATAAATAATATTTTTTTTAATTTAAATAATAAAATTAATATCAATAATAATGTCTATACATCAGTTTGCTTACGTATAATTCATAAGCAATACACGAATACAATCACTTTTCAAATAAAAAATTTCCCAAATATTCTTCCCGGAAATTTAAAGGAGGGCCCCTTTAGTCATTTCACACGAGCGTGCATTTAACGCCGAATAAAAGAATTCATTCATCGTAAAGCATACAAAGAGATGCATGCATACTTGACGCATCTTTTGCTGTCCGACCTTCTTAATTCGTGCAGAACGAATCGTGAGGAAATCTAACGGCCAAAATTACGAGAGCATAGTGCAGTACGAAAGAGGATGTCACATCCGTAGGTTTATGAGCGTCCGATAAAGATCTAACGGTCTAGAATAGACTCTAGATCCACTCATGAGGATGAATTGAATATCCTTGTGTGGCATGCGAGTATCGGAAAGCTAACTGTGTCCGCTGTTCTGATCTACACAGCGCATCCTATGCGACGCGGCGCTGAACATTGCTTCACCGAAGCAAAGTGGGGTTCGGTTCCTCTCCAGAGGTACGAACTTCATTGGGTAGTCTTAAAAAATTTACACCGTTAGATTTAGATCGGACGATCTACAATTAAGACAGAGAAGTTGAAATGAACGGTTGAGATTTCCCATAATGGTGTAAATAAGTTCGCTAAGTTGGAGAGATCAAGATCACTTTAAGAAAGTCGACATCCCCATCCCCATGAGTCGCTTTAATTTCAAATAAAAGCTGCCTTCATTTAGCGGTTGATCTATTATTTTCATTTAACCAATAATAATCTCATTTTATTGATAGAATAGAAGTCTTCTTCTCTTTCGATTCTTCTCTCTCTCCTCTCTCTCTCTCTCTCTCTCTCTCTCTCTCTCGATCGATCGATCTCGATTTCGACTGTGTGGCCGAGAGGCCGATCAAAGGATGTCTTTCCAAAGGGTGAGAGTTCTGCTTTTATTGTTGATTCAATCGTTGATTTTTGATTGACCTGTACTGTTTTTCTTTTCAGTTTCTCTTAACTTTGTTTGAACTCTTTTAGTTATTCGACGCGAAAAGAAAATTATCCCTAAGAAAACTAGTGTTATGGTTCTAGGTTAATTCCATACTTCATCCCACTTCTTTTAATTGAATAAACTTAGATGAACTGTTGCCACTTGTTTTTGGAATTTTTTTAGCAGAGGAGTGAGAGGTTTCGCCTCGTTTTTTTATGGAGTGATGTAGGTTCAAATTTCACAACAGGTTTTTGAAAAGAAATAAATATCGGGGCTAACGGAAGCCCTTATTTCAAAAAAAGAAGAAAAGGAGTTCACTTATGAAATGTGCTTTTGTTCTAATTAATTAGTTGTTTGTAGTGGGCATCTATACAAAATTATCAAACTTAACAACCTCTCTCAAAATGAATTCTCGGTAAAATTTGCACAAAGGATGTTTGATCTAATTGATTAGTTGTGCGTTGTTTGCAACTATAAAAATTGTTGTTCTAATTGAAATACACCCACCCAAACACAATCCTCTGACCCAGAAAATTTTTATGAAATTTTTCAAAGGGTGGCCTAAGAATGTTTTATTTGTTGCCTAATGTCGAGTTAAATTGTAGGAAGATAGTTTGGTTTCACCATTCTCTAATAAAGTAAAGACGTTTTCTATTACGTAGTTGTATGCATCTCTGATTGTGAATACTAGAGAGAATTAGGATGGATGAATCTATCATATGCAACCACGTGCAATTTGGGCATGATTCAACTTTAGAGATCATCATTTCTGAGGTTCTTATTGAATCAAAGTAAAATTGGTCCTTTTGTTAGATTAGAAAGCTTTTGTGCAGTGGTTTCACTTGCAATGGATTTAAGAGGAGTAGAGGTTTGCATGGGTGCATTCACTGTTGTTATGTGGCCTTCAATCAATCTCAACATAATCCAGTGGTTCTTTTTGGCAAACAAAACAAATAGATTATCCTTAATTGCAAATGACAACCAACATTTCTCAGTTGGCTCTCTTATTTTTTTTTTGGGTTATTAGCAAATTACAAATATCAATTATGTATTATGATGATAGGAACAATATATTCATTATTTTGTCAGTTTTGACATTGCCCCTAATAAGCTTCAGTTGGTTCAAGCACAGTATTGTTCATTTCATTTCAAATTTTTATGAACCAGATAGGAAGCTAGATATTTGGTGTCTATTCCTAAGTTGCCAGCCTTTTGGTCCTTTTCTGTACATAATCTTGCAAATGAGTTCCCAAACGAGAGGTTTTGAATTGCAAGTTTAGAAATGAGAGGGTGGTAACTCCAAATTTAGTAAGTGTTGGGTGTAATTTGCAAAATGCCCTTTAAGCTAACATCCTTTCTGTGACATGCAGGCAAAGTCTTTTTCCGGGATGGGAGTTGCAGATGAGACAAAGAATATCTTTTTAGACCTGAAGAAGAAAAAGGCACACCGATATGTGATTTTTCGAATTGATGACAAGGAAAAGGAGGTAATAGTAGAGAAGCAAGGTGCCCCATGGGAGAGCTATGATGATTTCACAGCAGCATTACCAACTGACGATTGTCGATTTGCTGTTTATGACTTTGATTTTGTGACTGAGGATAATTGTCAGAAGAGCAAGATCTTTTTCATTGCCTGGTTCGTTGTTTCTTGTTTCTCTTGGGTTGTCTCCTTGGTAATTTATCTTTGTAACATTGGTTTTGAGAAATATCTGATATTAGTGAAAGCTAATTTAATTTTATGACCACATTTTCCCATCAGGAAAACTACTTGAGTCGTTTTTGCAGTACTAATGTACAATGGCGAAATGGCTTAATAATATTTTTAGTTCAAAAGTGAATGCCTCAACTGAGCAGTGAATTTGCCTAAAAGCAACATTTCAAACTAGTTTTCATGAGAATTAGAAATAGAATTAGTGAGACAAAGGTTTGGTTAGGGCCTATAGGAGTACTGGTATGGACCTGACTGATGCATATCAACATTTAAGATTTTTTTTTAGCATGCATCTCGGCTGAACTGCATTATGCAATATGCATCTGGCTGCTGTCAAATTGAAATAGATTACTAATGTATAGTTTGGCACTCATCTGTTATATTTACCTTATACTCATTTTAGTTTAGATTTGAAGTTTTAGAGAGCATATAGGAACAATATTTTAGGTCTATGGTCCAAGTGATATGATGCTTTAAGGCCATAAAGAGGATTGAGTAATCAAACAAAAAATGGGAAAAAAAGAGAGAAGAAAAGTAAAACCATCTTCATTAACTTTTTAAACTTGTTAATTTTTATACATAGAGGTAGTTTGCCTTTGTTCCAAAGCAGCACCAGAATTAGAATATTACTAGCTTATTTTATCTGTACTCTGTTAATCTTGGCTTGCTTTTGCAAATTTCATTGACCTTTTTGTTTTCTGTAAACAAATCCAGCTTCTGCACTTTTGTCTTCTGACAGAAAGCTGGAATTTGTTGATGTTGACAATTTAACCCCTGACCCTAGTGAGGCGTATATTTTTCTTTTTAAGTATCCATTTAACTAAATCTAGCCAACTGTTTGAATGTGTTGATTAATCGTTTGCATGAACTGAGCAGCTTTGTTGGGTTTAATAGAAGAAGCTGGTTCACATCTCAATTGGTCACTTTGGCCTTTTTTCTATAACATGCCATGAACTTTAACGGTTGGTATAATTTTGCAAATATCCTAAGTGTTAAGTGGCATTGCAGGTGGTAAACCAATTTTTTAATTTTGCAAAAAGAGCCACTCTGATTATATGCAATTCTGACCTAACAGTTAGTATTTATTTTATTACCCTTTTGATTCTCAGGTCTCCTGACATATCCCGAGTTCGTGCAAAGATGCTCTATGCCACATCAAAGGAAAGATTCAGGCACGAGCTTGATGGCGTGCACTATGAAATTCAGGCTACTGAGCCTTCTGAAATGGACCTCCAAGTTCTTGTGGACCGAGCTAATTAGTTAAAGCTATAATCACTAATATCTACAAAGTTTAAGTTACCTCTTCTGACGAAACGGTGATAGATTGTCGAATGTACCAGTAGCTTAGGGGCATTTTAATTGAAAGTCAGTTTATCGCCTTATCTTTTTATTCCACTGAGATCTAAACTTCTCTTTTATTGTGAAGTTAGATCTCTCTTGTTTTCTTGTCAAGGTGGTTTCATGTAATGTTGAATTTTGTAGCATTACGCAGTTTGAGAGTGTTGTTAAGTTATAATTGGCTGCAGATCATGTACCTGGTCGAATTAGATCTCTTAAATTAATCTTGCTTTGAGGTACTTTGTCAGTACCTCCTGATTAGTTTCTGTTGCTGGTACTTATTTTCTTTGCAATTAAAGGTGAATTACGCTTCATTTGGTAAAATTGAGACTGAATTAATTTTTAGTCGAGCGAAGGATCGCACATTTAAAGGCTAAAATCCGTAAAATTGGATTAGTTGAGCAGGAATGGAAGAGCAAGACATTAGTAGACTTAATTTGTTCTAATCAAATCAGATGTATAGTTGTAGCTGAGGAATGCTGGTACATAAATAACCATACCACCAAAGATAGCTTTTCAGAGTTTCTGGCTTCAGTGTTTGTCTCAATCCCATTCTCATATTATTTTGGTGAGAACCGTTCTTTCAGTGAGCTCGCATTTACTGAGAACTATTTCTATGTTGGTTCTAGCATTATATTTGGGCCTATTAATAGTTTCAGTACCTGTTTCAGTTTTCTCATCTGTTGCTGGCCCTCTAAATGAGTAATTGAGTATAAAAACAAAGGAAGCTGATATATAGATATAATTATTAATATCGTTATCGATATGAGATTTATTATATACGTTAAATGAGTTATTATATTTACTAATAATTTTATTATGTAAATTCATTCTATATAGTACTGTTATTATTTAACTTAATTGAGTTATTATGTATATTAGTGATAGTTGAGTTGAATAATAAAAGTATTGTACAAAATAAAATTATTAATATATATAATAACTCACTTGATATATATAATAAAATTTGTATTAACAATGATATTAATAATGATATTTTCATAACATTTTTTTCTATTTCTAGTGCCACCGCGTTGCACTCAACCAATAGCTCGTCAGCACATCAGTATCCTTACATATCATATATTAATATCTCATGATACATTATCAGTAAAGGAATTCAAGATTGGGACATGTCCCTCATAAGTAGCCCTTTGAAAGCATGAAAGATTGCACAAGTTATCAAATGATAAAATGTGCAATAATACAAGAACCCCCAAATCAAGTTTTCATTTCTGAAAAAGAAAAAGAAAAAAAAGGTTTGGCACTATGTAAGCCACCTATCCAATGGCAAGATGCCAACCAAGAAGAAAGTGACTGCCATTAATTATTAATTATGTGGTACATTTTGCATTCATAAAATGTACGGTGCCTTCACAATCAGCAACAGGAATTAATGTGACAAATTTGGTGGTTTTCTAGTCAAATTGATTTTTGATACTTGAATAAAGACAAAGAGAATAGCACATTATTTGAAAGAACTTTAAAAAAAAATGTGGATTAAAATAATTGTTTTAGTGTTTCTAATAGCCTTCAGATGTAAGTAATACATTGGATGATTGTAAACATATTAATATTGTATGAAATTGTCTTGATTACTTTTGGAACCAAACTGACAAACTGACAAACTGTGGTTTCCAACTTTTTGGTGCCAAATTTAGGAATATCAAATACCTGAATTTTTTTTTTGTATTTGATTGTGCTAGAGATAGTACGAAATTTGTTGATTGAGATATTTCATCTTAGATATTTTGTATTCAATTATAAATAAAAATACGTTCTAATTGACATCCAGTAAAATATTTTATCCGGACAAAAAAATTTCTTATAAAATTTTTCCATGTAAAATTTGAAGCCGTTTGTTACAATAATAATTTGTGATTTTTATTTACTTTATTCTCTTAAACTCCGTATAAAAACAGACAGTAAAGAATCTAAAGGCAAAAAAAAAAAGAAAAAAAAATCATGATTATCTTTTCCTTCAATTGGAGGTAAAGCAATCCGTACCGGCCTAAATTTGTCTCGTACCAAACGTGTATCAACTCCGTACGACCGTATACCACACGATCCTCTCTTCTGGTCATTTTTCATCCACGTGTCACCAACAAGGTGGGCCCAGAAGAAAAAAAAAAGCTGAATAGTACCAAGTAAAAAAAAAATCAATAAATTGCGTAGGGAAAATTCCAAAAATTTAAATGAATGGATGATAATTAAAGGAAGAGGCCAATTTGGGTTCTCAAAATATCAACGTGTTGTGTCGGTTAAGTGATTTACTTCAATTTTTAACAAATGTATGTATATATAGTTTGAAAAATAGAAAAAGTTAGCAACTTATATTATATATAATATATTAAAATTTTGAGAGTTTGTTCGCCTCTAAATCTTTAACTTTTAAGATTTTAATTTTTACAAATTAATATTTTATATCGTAAATTAGGAACCTCTGAGTTTTTCCTTAAATTCCATCATTTAAACAGCAGTGTAAAAAACTATAAATATGTTCTATCTAATTAGAACCGTAGACTTAACACAGTGATAATAGACCTCATTTATCTTTAAAAAAAACGTAAATTTAAATTCCGTAAAAAAATATTAAAAAAAAATAAATTCCGAAATGTACTCGTCAAAATATCCTTGTTTCTCCAACCCAACGGTTCACACGATTACATAAATTATTATGGTGGAGATATAAATATTTACTAAGGCTACTTTAATAATTCTGGATCTGTTAACAAGGCTCCTACTTCCATCGATCCTTCAATTTCATCTTTTTAACAACTTGTATTTTTTTTTTACGATAAAAAAGTATGGTGTAAGTCTTAACACACTCTTTAAAATGAAAAGAGATCAACGCTCACATGTGCAAGGTACTACTTACATCACATGTTTATATATTTCTCATATTTAGCTGCTCATAGAAATCGCAGATTTATCACAGTGATTGTAGATCTTATTTTTATATAGAGAGATGTAAATTTAACTTTCGTAAAAAAATATTTAAAAAGAAATAAATGTCGGAGTTAACGAGAGTTCTTATATAAAAAAAAAAGAAAAATCTTGCGGCTTACAAATAAGTTTTTGAACTTTTATAGTTTGAATCATAAAATTTAACACAGACGATGATAGATCTTGTATCTTTTTATGAAGAGATGCTGGTTCAATTATGAACTTTTAAAAACTAATAAATTGTTTATTTTTACTAGATTATAAGGACCATTTAGTACATACACACCACATGCTCTTATAAAAAACATACAAAAATATTATTATATATACTATGGTTGGTTGGTTGGTGTTAGAAAAAAAAAAAAAACTTTTTAACAAAGGAACCACAAAGAAAATCTCTCCTCAAACACAAAGCATGTGAGAGCTAAATTTTTATTCAAATCTCACATTAAAAAAGCATATTCCCTTCTCCTTCAAAAAGGTGCTTTTTGACAACACATGTTGGTTACTTCATATGGTTCTTTTGGAGAACACACATGATGTCTCTTTCAACCAATCGTTAGTTGACACGTGTCTGATTATTATCATCCATGACATCTTTTAATCTCTCGCTCTTGTGCCTTTTTTTTTTTTGGGCACCAGAGTGAATAAATTTTTATAGATAAATATTTAGAACAAACTTGTATAACAATTGATAGATTAATTCTCAAAATAAAAAAATATAAATATGTTCCGTTATATTTTATAGATTGTGTTTCAAATTTTGTGTAGTTTTAAAATTAATTGATACAATTCCATCTTAAAAAAATAGAAAACATATTCTACAATATTTCTTAATATTAATTGTCACAGTTATCAAATAAATACGATTCTAAATGTATTTAATTATCCTCCAATTTTAAAATACAATTAGTCATTTAACCGAAAACCTAAACCCCAAGAGAGAGAAAAACAAAATAAAATAAGGTAGTATGCTGTCGGTGACCCGCCACACTGTTTGGTGCTCCTCGATTGGCACAGAAGATCCGAAATTAAAAATAGATCCGTCTCTTTCTCCGGTTTCTTTTCTTCGCATAAAAAAGGTTTTGGTCAAATCAACTGCCATCCTTTCTTTAAAAAAAAAGAAAAAGAAAAAGGAAAAGAAAAGAAAAGAAAAGAACAATAAATAAAAAATGCCATCCATTCAATTGCAAGAAACCAAAGAGAAAATGATTGCCAATTTGTGGTGCTTCCATATGCTTAATTTTTCTTTTTTTTTTTCCTTCTTTTTGATATATAGACTAGTCTTCATTAGGCATGGATGGGAATTGTTGCATGCATATTCACATTTAAATATATATAATAAGAATTCAATTGATTTGTCATTTCTTAGTATACTAGAAATTATATTTATTTGGTATTTAAGAGACGTGTTAACCATCTTCGGAAATTATATTATTAATTAATTGTGTACCTAGAGGTGAATCTCTTATCTCCATTATGAATATGTTCATAATTTTATCAAAAAAATATTCCCACTGCATTTGATAGCAAAAGTATTTTATATAATAGAATTAAAAATTTTGAAACGGATATTTTAAATTATTCAATAACATCTTTTAACTTTAATTTTCAAATATTCACACTTAATTCATTGATTTATTTTTGTGCGCAGAGCATCCGTGGATTGTGAACCGAGGATGGTCGAAAACTCTAAATTGATGCTTGATTAAGGGAAATTCGGTTTGTGCCAAGAATAATTAGCTAATTCGTCTTTATTTATGTAAATATGACGCCTCTTTTTTCTTCTTCTTCTTCTTCTTCTTCTCTCTCTCTTTTCGACATTAGCATATGTGAAGAAATTTGTGCTGATTTGGTCGCATTATATATTTTTTCTTTTTCTTCTTGGCAAGCAACAATGTGGAAGATTGTATAATAATAGAGTTGAGAAGATCTTTTTTTTATCTTTTTCAATCTTTTGTAGAGGGAATGGATCAATAAATGGTGTCAACATTTTGCTGTCAAAATCCAAGAGATTTTGGCATAATTAATTATTGTTGTATTATGTTTATTAATTTTAACTTATTTGCACAATGATAGTGGCAATAAGTCTCGCATTTCTACAGAAAAATATAGATTTAAGTTCCGTAATAAATATTTGAAAATAAATAAATATCGGATTACGGAGAATCTTTATATAAAAAAAATTCCCTTGAAGGAACGTTTAATTAATTTGGGGTTGAATTGAGTGCAAGTCATTTTCAGATGTGCTAATAATCAGATGCATGCATGTACAAGAAAATTTTAATGCCACTTGCTATTAGGTTTTTAATCAGATATAGTTAGGTCAAATTTGTCCAATCATAATAAAAAAATGAGAAAATTGGGAATCTTTCTATATAAACTATTGAATGTTTTCAACTTCAGAGAGATATATATCTCATTATTAGGCCTTACATACAAAATTATGACCTAGGAAATAGTACTGGTACTGTTTAATATTTGTTTTTTTGTTTTTTTTTTGAAATTAAGGTTCTCATTATTTTTAGTATTTATTTTTATAAAATATTTTTTATGAGATTTAAATCTATCTTTTTTTTTTAAGAAAAGTGAGGTCTAACACTATCTGTATTAGATTTGCGGTTTTACTTTGTTTTTTTAGATAGTTTTTTTAGCATTTTTTTTGTTTTATTTTCTCTTAACCTTTGTATATTACTTTGTATATTCCTATTGGAATTCTTGTATAATTGCACTATTTTTAAGATTGACTGTGGAACATGGCTAGTAGATTGCAGTGCACAATCAAGATTTAAATGTTTAATTGATGCAAAGTTGAACTGAATTTAATTAATGTTAGATGTGATAATAATTAAGTTTGACTTGAGTAATTTTTTGAAGTGTGCTTCATTATCAGAAAACCAAAGGTTTATAAATAAGTAATGCATAATTATAAAATTAAGTTGAAAAAAAGAATAAGGAAGAATGAAAAGATAGAAAATGAGATTAATGAAATTTGGAGACTTTGACCTCCATATTTTTCTCAACCAACAAAAAAAAAGAGAAGAAAGATAGAAAAGGAGAAAGGCAATTAAGAAACTTAGCACAATAAATCTCTTGGAAAGAATACAAGTCAACCAACCAATAATCCTGGTTATAATCTCATTATCTGAATTTGTAAAAGGAAAATATTTGGGAGATATCATAATTGATATTATGTTCTATATCATTATTCATATTAGCAGCTTTAGTTTGCAATTTATTTGTATAGTACTTTATTATTTAACTCAAATAGTATTAATCTGAATAATAAAAATACTATATAAATAAGATATAAATAAGTTGCATAATAAAATCACTAATATGAATAATAAATCATTTAATATGAATAATAAAATCAGTATCGATGACGACATTAATAACAATATATGTATATCAGCTCTCTTTGTAAAATGCAATTTTGCTTCAACACTATCAATAAATAAATCACTATCCAATCTCTCCACGGCTTCAATTCTCCACATAAATTAGGTAGGAGCATACATGTCCGGATTAATCAATTAATAATTATCCAATTGCAATTTTCAAATAGAAGGCAATTATCATTTTCCCATTTATCTGTCTAATTTATTCATTAAATATAGCGCTGTCTTGGTCAATTTTAAATAAAATAACATGTTGTCTAAGTACTCAAGAAAAACCTCTGTTTGATATCCAAATTAAAAATAAAGAAAGATATTAGTTATATTCTACAAGCTATAAGAAATTAATTTAATTTCAAACAACCAATATTTTATGGGGAAATTATAGCTGCATTCTTTACATGTATTATTTTCCTACATTTACAGATATATTTATATTTCTCATGAAAAATATTTATATTTTACAATAGTAATATTATAAATCTTGAAAGTTGTATCTCTACTTTATCAACAAAATCTTTGACTTTAATTTTCTAATAATTAAAAATGAAAAATGAAAAATGAAAAATGAAAAATACTTTATATATTAGATATAAATTTGTGGATAATGAATGGTACAACTAATAATAAATAATGCTTGATAAATCATCATGTCTTAGAGGTTTAAAACTCAAGCATTTTTATGAAATGTTGATTATTATAAAAGTGTAAAAAAAAGCTCAATAAAAATACAATTAGACTAGAAATTTTGCCACATTCATAGTTTCATCATGAACAAAAAAAAAAGAAAAAAAAAAATTTGTGGCAATGACTATCAGTGATAAGTAACCCTTCAAAGTATGAAAGATTACACCATTGATCCCCACAATAAATATATATATATGTATATATATATATATATATATATATATATATTGCTATTCTGTTTCATTTCTTCATAGAAATAGGTACATTTG
Organism: Bolboschoenus planiculmis; assembly: GCA_031770325.1. Classification (NCBI taxonomy): domain Eukaryota; kingdom Viridiplantae; phylum Streptophyta; class Magnoliopsida; order Poales; family Cyperaceae; genus Bolboschoenus; species Bolboschoenus planiculmis. The sequence continues at coordinate 2,917,872 of CM062755.1, read as the reverse complement.
TAATCAGCAACAGGTATCGATTATACAATTTTTTGTGATTTTCTAGTGATCAATAGTACAATAGGTACTTGAATTAAAAATAACTGAGTAGATTTTATTGCAAGGGTTTTTTTTTATCAGAGAATACTGAAGAAGGCTTCTGGAATAATTGCATTTGTATTTCTCATGGGTTTCCACTGATTGTAAAATTAATGGATGTATTGATGTCAGATTTTGTTAATTTCCGATGACTAATTATTTTTGAGCTGTTTTGATGGTGCTAAAATAGAGCTAACTCAAAAAAAGCTTTACTATTCGGAATAATATGTGATCCAAACATGAAATTTTTTTTCAGAACAGTAGCAGAACAGCTCTATTCTGTTAAACCATATAAATTAATGTTGGTTTAGCGGAATCATACCAAACATATATTTATACAAACTCAAATAGTAAAAAAGATTACCACTATTTTCATATTTTTTTGAATTAACACTTGCTTTACACTATTCTCAACCACTAACTCAAATGGTATTATTCTTGTGCACTAATCCTTAAACCATCCAAACACACATATGTTAACACCATCCAAACCTAAATGTTACTTAAAAACGTTAATCATACCACGAAAATGGTTTGTTTTGAATATTTATTTAATTTTTAAATATTTTTTTGTAGAATTTGGATCTGTGTCTCTCCGTAGAGGAACAAATCTATCATCACTGTATTAGGCTTGCGGTTCAATTCAGAGTCGAAGTTAAAAAGATGAAAAAATACAGATGCAACCACCGATCTTTTTACTGGTATTGGAGAGAGTAATCTGGTCTCTCGTATAGCACAAAAATTATACAAACAATATATCAAGTTCAAAATTTTATATATAGATGGCACGGCGGAGCCACCTTGTGGCAAAGAGGGGCAAGGAAATTTATTTATCAAAATATGCTTCGTAAAATTATATTTTTATTGCAAAATTTTTTTTAAATATGCTTCAGTTTTAATATATTTATAAAAATATGTGTCAATTCACAAAATATGTCATCAAAACTATATTTCAAATATAAAAATTACAAAAATATATCCTATTCTGAAATTTTGCCCCGTCCTAATCCCAACTCTGGCTCCACCCATGATAATTAGATTTTGATTTTTTTATTTGAATAGATAGTTCATATTGTTTTATATTATTCATTTGAAAATCTTGTGAGAAAAAGAATTTTCTATAACTCTTTACTTTTTTCAATATTAGTTAGGTGGAAAAATTCGTTGATTCTAAAACTTTTGGATCATCCTTTAATAGTGGTTTTCTCAATCCAAATAATTTAGTAAAATGTACTATGTAAAATGTTATTTCATACAAAATAATAAGATTTAAATATTTTCTAAATCACACTGAGCAATTTGAATCGGCCGTTTAAGCTCACTCGAAAATATAAATTGTTAATAAAAATTGGCTTTTCTTCTTATACAAATAGTGAAAATCCATTTTCTCATGGTAATGTTGCTAAAATATAATATTGGAGAGATCACTTGACACTGATCATTTTGACAATTTTGATAACATATTTTCAAATAAATTCGAAATAAATTATAAAAAAATTATTCATATATTTTTAAATTTATAAATTAAATTTATAAATTGATTTTATTGATGAATAATGTCATCTTGTTTTTAGGAAAAAAAAATTTACAAATTGGTTGTATTAATTAATTTCACACAAAAAGGAAACCACAAAAAACCTTTCAAAAATGTCAAAGGAAGCATATTCTGTTCTTGTCAAAGAGGTACTCTTTTTGACAACACATGTTGGCTACTTCTGGCGGTTCTTTTGGAGAACACACATGATGCCTCTTTCAACCAATCAGGATTTGACACGTCATGTGGTTAACCATCAGCCATCAGCCATGACATCATTCCATCTTTGACTCTTTGAACCTTGCTTTCAGTACCAAAAGAGTGAATAAACCTTTAGGTTAATATTATAAAACAAAATTATATGACAGTTGATAGATTAAATTTTAAAATAAAAGATGATATAGATTGATTGTATATATATCAAATTTTATATATTTTCAAAACTAACTGATTGGATGTATCTCACGAGTTGTCTTAGATTAAGCTCAGCTCAGTTTTAACTTTCCAAAAAAATGAGTTGAATCAGATAAATCCTTCAGTGAGATCATATTTTATCATCTTCAAACATATTTAATATGTTTCGCATCATTCATCAACACTAACTGTGAGTGTTGTTATTAGGTTTTTTTAAGATAAAAATGAGAAATCAAAATTATTCAAATTTAAATATTAATAAAAAATATCTATCCGAATTTTAAACTTAGAATATCTCACATAAAAAATATTATCTTTATCATCAAATTAGACGTCAATTAATTGTTTAATATTTTTATGTGTTTCATATTTAACATTAATCAAAGATTAATATACTTGAAAAACAATCAATTACAACATTCATTCAGAGAGGCCGTGAACAGTACATATTGTAGGAGGTTTTCAGTAAATTATCATTTGAAATTTGCCAATGATTTCCACTATTTATAAAAGAAAAAAAAATCTAATTGCCAATGTGAAATTCTACAAAGATTTATTTATAATCGAATAAAATAAGTTAAAATGTGAAACGCACCTAGGAGAAAAAATATTTTTGCGTACTTCCATAAGATCAATAATATATAGTTTTTGTCATTAATTTGATAATCTTTCCACAAGTAAGCTATTTTGTCAGACCTTATTTCAATGGATCATATATTTTTTTAATTATTTTGATTGACTGGTTCACAGCACTTAAACTACAGACAGAATAAGATATTATCTTTTCATAATGGTGTATGCTTGTACCTAAAAAGTAGGTTATAAAAAAACAAATTAAAACAAAACGACAATGACAATTAGAGTTCTCAAAAAAGACGTGTCACGGCAACGGCACGGCACGTGTTGGGGGTGATATGATACGGTACGGCGTGTCAAAATGTGTCGTGTTATACGTGTCGTATGTTGTGCTGTTATTCGTACCGTATCGGGTTTTTATCGATGGAGACACTGCACGGTACGCACGGGTTAGGGGGGCGACACGGCACAACACGGCACGGAACACGCATAGACACGGTACGGAAACATGTGTAGGCATGTATAGGCACGTTTGGCACAGATAGATACGGGTAGGTACGTTTAGCACGGTTAGCACGGATAGGCATAGTATGCACGGATTGTAGGCCGTTAGATATTGATCGAACGGTTGATTTTATAATTTATTGGCAGGATTTTTTAATTTTTTTAATTCTTTTGCATTTTTTATAAATTTTTATAATTTTTTTCCAATTATTTGTTTAATTTTTTTAGCAGCAAATAAATAACGCTTGAATTTTTAATATTTTTAATATTTTTCCGAAATTTTTTACATTTTTTTTCGATTTTTTCAATTTTTTTCCCACCAAACACGTTTAGCACGGTTAAGACACGTGTAGCACGGTGTGTCAACTCGACACGACACGGTTAAGGCACGTTACGTTTAATGCGATGTGTCGAATCGACAAGACATGTGTAGCACGCCGTGCCTTAACCGTGCCGTGTCTTATCCGTGCTGTACGGCCCTCCCCCATTTTTGACATGACAAAATTAGCCCTAAAATAATGTATGCCCCTTCAAGATTTCAGTGACCCAACACACATTTGTTGTGGTTCTTAATTGTCACAACATATCTAAACTCTAAATTGAAGCTTCTTTCCCAAGTGTCAAATTAATTTTCACATGAATTGGTTTGGTTGTATGTATCAAAGTCCTCCATCCAATAGCAAGCTGCTAAAAAAAAAAGTGATTTTTTTTTGTGGTATAAAATTACATTTGTATTTGTCAAGGATTTTTAAAAGTTAAAAAGCGAACCGTGCACATTATTTAAAAGCAAGGTAAAGAACTATGTAATAATTAACCATGTTAATTTTTGGCATCTTTGAATTAATATTGAAGCGATAGCAACATTTTTTGTGTTTAATTTAAATTTAAAAATTCAGAGAATTAGTTTTTAATTTAGTGACACTTTATATGAAAGGTTACAAATTCAAAACCCAGATGAAATGATCTTTAAAAATATTTAAATTTGATTGACTTGATCCTCATCTTTATCTAAAAAAAATTTAGAAACTTTATCCGGGCCGTCCGATCTTCATCAAATAGTTAATTGCAAAATCTAAATCTAAAAAAAAAAAGATTTGTCCAGATTCTATTTTTTTTTCTGGACAGTTTGATTCATATCAGATGGGTATAAATATATATATTTTTTTCATGAGTACACACATTAGTTTTTTTTTTTAATTTACAGGGTGGTCATATCAAACAGTCAGTAAATTTATTTGGTGTGTATTTTTGAATTACAATTGTGCAAAAATAAAAACCTGAACATGCCCCATATTTTTTTTTAGACCTCTCATCAAATATCATATGATCAATCTCAGATTTTGCAATTCAGAACTTTAATCAGTTTTCAAAATTGTTTTCCACTAAAAATAATGCACCGGAGCAATTCACATAAAAATATTAACATTTTAATTTTTTAAATATATTATTCACATTATAAAATAGTAAACTATTTCTGAATTATATTCGCATTATACATGTACAAATCTCAAACTCTGTCCCAATCACAAACTTATTAGTAATCAGTAATTACTAATGCTATCACGTATTAAATTGTATAATATTACACAGATGAAAATCAATAGCAAAACAATCAGTATCCAGTGCAAAATTAAAGGCACAATCAGCAATACCAGCAAGTTGCCTGTATCAAGGTCATCGTAGGTCTAATATAATGGTGATAGATCTCGTTTCTTTATGAAAAAATGTAGGTATAAATCTCGTAAAAAATATTTAAAAAGAATAAATATCGGAGCTAACGGACGCTCTAATTTAAAAAAAAGAAGGAAAGCATGGTCTAGTTTGTGTAGGTCTACTATTAGTTGTTTTAATTGATACGTTATCCCTCCGTTTGACAAGTGAAGTAAAATGAAAATGGAGTAAGTGCTAAATTATTCTAAAACGTTGATGTGTTGGTAGTAATGAAGTAAATAGATAAAATAATGATAGTAAAAAAATGTTAAAAGCTATGAAATTTGATGATTTAATTTTAATTTACCTCCATAGATACTTTAACTTATTTTATCTTAAATCATCCGTTTGATGCATTAAAGCGCCTTAAAGTACCTCTACTCCACTTGCCAAACAACCCATATACTCGAACGTTATTTTAATTAATATGTTATGTTTGTAAAATATTGCCTACTATTTTTTTTATATATACAGTTCAAGATATTTACAAAACAAATGACAATTATATTATGCTCTACTATTAATAATGATTGAATATTTATACTTTTGAGTGGTTAAAGATTTTTTCTAAAATTTGGAACTTTTATGTGATGCTTTTAAAATTTTTTAAACAATTATTTTTATTATTTGACGAAGTCAAGATTAAAGTCCTAATATAAAATAAATAATGAACAATTTTATAAAATGTTTCATCTTTTCAAAACATCAAACAGAATATCCCTCCTTCAAACAACATATACTCTCTAAGTATGTACTTAAAATTTCGTGTCAAACTGTGATATTACACACTGAATTTTTGTTGCATTTTTCTGACTAAATGCTGGATTGCATTGAACTTTGAAAAATTAATTTTGAAGTCAATCTTTTGACCAAGAATCCACAAGAGAATATGCGATGATAGGTGGTGCAATTTTTGAATGATAAGGAAATTGTTGCACAGATAGAAACTGCCAATCCTCTTGGATTATTTAAATATCAATATATTATCAATCGCCTGTTTAAAGTTGATTTTGTCAAAATATTCTTTTTCTAAGTATGAAATGGTACACATCCAAATTTGTGCACCTGCGTTGTCAAGTTAACAATAAACCAAACAATTTTGTAATTATTGAAGTTTGCGTAAATATCAATTCTCAGTTTCAGTAATTAGATTGGCATATTTCATTTCAAATGAAAAGAAATGTGTTTTGGTCTCCATCTGAAAAAAAATACTAAGTAACCATATGATTTCAAAATAGCATGTTTGTTGATTTTGTTAGTCTAGGTTAACTTGTTCTTGATTCGTATGTGAGTTCAAGTGCGTTACACCGTTTGAAATTCATAACTTCTTTCAAAACAAAATAGAGAACAAGTTCTTAATTTGTAATTTATAAATTAAAAATAATTAAAGTTTAATGCCTATTCAACAATATTCAATCATTTGTTGTATAAATTTCGGTACAAAATTTACGCTTAATACACATTTACATAGACGGGTCTAAGTTGAAAAAACAAGGATTAGTGTCCTCTATTTTTTTTTTCAAATGAAGTATTTATCAATATTTTTTATGTTGAACTTGTTTTAAGAATATTTATATTTGGCTGCAACTAAATTAAAATAATATTCATTATTGACTCTCATTGTTAAATTCATATGATTTATATTGTAGTTTCCGAGTTATATATTCCTGACATCCTAGAATATCTTTATCTCTACGATCACAAAAATTAAATTTATTTACCACATTATCAATTAAATAATTTTTTGTATATTAATTTCAAAAATACTTAATAAAAAAAGTTTTTTTTATTGAGTTGATAATTTCTACTTAATAAAAAAAGTTTTTTTTTGTAATTATAAGTTTGAAGACACTCTTATCACTTGTAATGAAATTATAAATGTTAAAATAACACTTTATAAAAACTTACCAATTTAAATATATCACTAAATTAATAAGCGCTCCACATTTTTGAAATTACAGTTGCAAATATCACGTCATAATTAACAAGTCATTTATAAATCAAAATAAAAAGTATTCTCATAAAAAAGAAAAAAACAATTTTCTAATTCCCCTACAGGAATGTTGAAACTTGGAAGATCATTATCAATTCTCCTTACAATATTAACACTTCTACAGAGAGGTTGAAACTTGATAGTTGAAAAAGCACAAGGAAGAATCATACTCCACAAAGCACTTCCATATAATTCCATTCCATCTCTGGTCAAGCAACTAAAACAAACATGCAACACATTCAAAAAATGTGCGTGAGATCTTACGTTTCGTCTCAGTGTGCGTGCATCAAGGAAGCACATTGGTTCCATTGTGAGAATCTCAGTCAGGTGAGAGAGACAGTCAGAAAGAACCAGTTGCCAATTACCAGTTGGTGACTACTGGTAAAGGCGCTTTTTTGGTGGAACAGATAAGTTGGTTGCTTCCTTTGCATCCACAGGTGCATATCAAGAAGCACCATGGAAATCACAGTTGATAATATATGTATGTCTCACACGGTTATACACACCGCGTATCAGAAAGACTGAAATTTGATTGCTCTGATAATTGAGGGAGGGATAGTTAGACAACTATTATTTTGAAAATTTTGGTAGTTAATTTTGAAATAGTTTTTAAAAATAGAAAAAATAGAAAAAGTTGGTAAGTATATTTTTTAGCTTGTAGATTGATTGTGTTTTAAATTTCATATAATTTAAGAGTAATTTGATATTTCATTAAAGACCGTTGTATATATTATGTAATTTTGAGAGCCATTGATGGAGTATTAAATGATACTTAAATTATATAAAATTTGAAACACAATTGATCTATAAGTTAAATAATATGTTTATAAAATTTTTTCTATTTTTAAGATTTTTTAAATTTTTTTTTAAAATTTATTATCAAAGTTATCAAAGTAATAATTGTCAAGGATCCTCGCCCGATAATTAAATAGAAGATATATACATCAACCGAAATTGTTATTATATGTGTAATGGTGATGCTTAAAAATATTATTCTGATATTTAGTCTTAATGAACCTGTTATTTCACATCATATATGTGAAATTGTAGATAAAAAAATTTCAATTAAATGCTATCTGGAATAATGTTCTGAAAACTAGTTTAATGTGATTGAATTATAAATTCACTACTTTGGGCCTCTCATAGTTTATACTGAAAGTTATTTTTCTTCTTGGAGTTAAAACCTACATTCAACTTTTTCAATAAAAATTTTCAAAAATTCAAGAAAATCTCATTTTTTATTAAATTTCAAACAAAATCATTTTTCCTCAAAAGTAGTCACTGCTATAAGTATTTCACTGTTTGATTAGCATAAATCAACATTGAAATCAAGCTTACATATGACCATCATACTGATACACCAGTTTTACATGTGAAAAATTAAACCATTTAATGTTGCATAAAAACTGAAAAATAAAACCTCAGATATAAAAAATGTTATGAATTAAAGATTATCAGTCTCACATATTTGACACTAATTTTCACCATTCCAATTGATACACTATATATGAATTTTAACAAAAAAAAGATCATGTTTAATTTTTCAAAAAAAAAAAAAAGAGGTATATTTGAATTTTTCAAACTTTTAATTAAAAAACATCAAATGAGAGAGATATTCACAACAGTTTAGAAAATACGGAAGTTGTTTATTTTGTTTAAAAATACAAAGAATTGTTTTCAATTAAAAATTGAAATGTAAGGTTACTTGTACTTCATCCTTTCTCAATTACAAAAAGATCCAATTACCTTCACCAAAAAGCAACTGTTCCTACAAATTAAGTAAGAACTACTCAAATGTCTCAATTCCGGTCATGGATGATGCAAGTTGTCTTATAAACAACACAATCATTCTAATTATAGTTTTTAATTTTCTATTATACAGCATTATATATTAGATAGACAGAAAATATTCTACACTGTACTATTCTGTTTCTTAATGTAATCGGATATATAATATATTATATTACACGGTATAACGTAGCAGAAGATATGAATTCTCTTAGCCGTCGGATCAAACCGACCTTCCTAGAAAATAGAAATAGAATATTCCACCAAAAATCTTCACGACTTCCATCTCCTCTCCTCTCTGCATTCCTTTATTTATACCCCCTCTTACCTCCACAAACTAGCAAAACCTCAAGAAAAAAAGGAAGATACAACAACTCATGAGCGAGCAATTTAACAAGCACTACCAGGTCGGACAAGAGATCGGCAGGGGTCGCTTCGGCACCGTATACCGCTGCTTCTCGCGCCGCACTGGTGAAACTCTTGCTGTCAAATCCATTGATAAGTCGCTTCTTGCTGATTCCTACGACCGTGAGTGCGTTGAGCACGAGTCCAAGTTGCACCGCATCGCCTCGGTTGGGAACCCGCATGTTGTTTCCTTACATGATTCCTTTGAAGATGAGTCGTCAATCAATCTAGTACTCGATCTCTGCTCTGGTACCGATCTCCTTGACCGCATCTCCTCTGACGCACCGCTCCCTGAACCTGAGGCGGCCGCTCTAGCGGCCGAATTATTGGAAGCAATTGCGGCATGTCACCGTCGAGGGGTTGCGCATCGGGATGTGAAGCCTGACAACGTTATGTTTGACAAGAACGGGAAGTTGAAGTTGGCCGATTTCGGTTCGGCCGCATGGTTTGGTGATCAATTGGAAGGAGAGGAGAAGATGGAAGGAATTGTGGGCACACCGTACTATGTTGCACCGGAGGTGATTGCTGGGAGGAAGTACAGTGAGAAAGTGGATGTGTGGAGCGCCGGCGTGGTGATATATATGTTGTTGTCCGGTACGGCTCCTTTTGACGGTGAGTCGGCCGGGGACATTTTTGAGGCCGTGTTGCGTGCTAACCTTAGGTTTCCGACGAGAATTTTCGGGTGGGTTTCACCCATGGCGAAGGATTTGCTTCGTCGGATGCTTTCCCGGGACGTCACGAGGAGATTCTCCGCCGAGCAAGCTCTCCGTAAGTTCCATGAATTTAAGCATTTAATTTCTCTCATTTATCTACATATTCTAAGATTGGTGATTTTAATTTGGTCCATGTTTACTTATTTGTTGATTTTCCTTTTTGTGTGCAGAGCATCCATGGATTGTGAGCTGTGGAGGATCCAAATTGATGGTGTAATTAAATTGGGGAATAATTCGGTGTGTGTGTGCTGAGAAATAACTAGTTGGTTTCTTTTTCTTTCTTTATGTAAATATGACGCCTCTTTCTCTTCTTTCTTTCCTTTAATTTTTTTGGAGATGTTTTGGTGTTTTGAGGAATCAGTGCTGATTTAGTTGTCTTGCAGCATTTTTCCTTGGCAAGCGACTGGATGACAGTTTGTATAAGAGAATTGAGGAACCTTTTTTTCTTCTTTTGTATATGTTTGAGGCAATGGATCAATAAAAGGTGTCAGTACTGTGAAAACTCAAAAAGATTTTGGTGTATTATTCTTATTGTTATAATAAGTTCATTTTTTTGTTCAAAAGAAAGTTTTAATTTGGGGTTGATTTCAGCGCATGTCTTTTTCATATGTGCTAATAAACAGATGTCTGAGAGAAATTTAATGCAACTTGCTTGGTTTTTTTATTTGGTTTTTAGTTAGATATAGTTTGGTGAAAATTGTCCCTCTTGTCTAACACAAAGTCACAAACATTTGTCAATTCTTGGAATCATAAATAATTGCGAAAATTAACATACTTCCATATAAACAGTTTGGTATTAGTACATCACTGCTTTTGTTAGAGATTTCTGTTGGCATTTATTTAATTTAATTTTCTCATAATTTATTTTCTACAGGTATTTTTGTATAATTGAACTATTTCAAGAATGACTAATAAAATTTGCATTACACCACCGAGGTTTATTTTGATGCAAATTTGGACTGAAGTATTTAAAGAGAGCAAGTCAAGTTTAACTATGGTTTAATCAAGGTTTATAACTTGAGTGTTTATTTATAAAATTGTACTGCATTAAAGCAAGCAAGCAAATTATAGACACCTTAATTGTAAAAAAAAAAACATATATAACTCATCTTTTATTTCTATGATGACTTAATAACCAATCTTTTATTGACAGCTCAATGGCGTCATACATCAAATGTTAGCATTAACTATCATCAGCAGTGACATCATCAAGTATTAGTTTTTTTTTTCCCCCTCTTTTCTTGAGAGGAGACTTGGGATTCTTCACTATCAGCAATCAAAGGTTTTCAAATAAGTAAAGCAGAATTACAAATTTAAATTTAAAAATAAAAAAAAGAAAGAAAGAAAGAAAGAAAAAGAGGAAAAGACAAAAACCTTAGGACAAAAAAAAATGTTTGAAAGAGTACACCTTAACCAACCAATAATTCAGGTTAGAAAAATAATTGTCTGAATTTGCAAAATGCAAGTTTGCTTCACCACTATCAATAAATAAACCACTATTTAATCTCTGAACGGCTTCAATTCTCCACATAAATTAGGTAGGAGCATACATATCCGGATTAATCAATTAATAATTGTCCAATTGCAATTTTCAAATAGAAAGGCAATTGCCAATTCGCCATTTTCTGGCTGATTTATTCGTTAAATACAGTGCCATCGTAATCAGCATGAATAAAATACAATGTTGTATACTCAGAAAACCTGCTTAATATCCCAAAGTAAAAAATTAAGGAAGATATTTGTTTGATCAAGCATTTGAAGAAAGGAAAAAAAATAATGGGGCAGTTATAACCTTGATTATAATAAACAAAAAAAATATTTGTCCCTATCAAATCTCAACTTGCTTTTCTTATATATTGAATAAATAGGGCTAAGAATACATGCAAATGGAAGGTTCGGTTCTTATTTGACTCAATCTAAATATTTTCTTATTGCTTATCTTTAAATTACATGAATGCTTCTATTTATTCCATTAATTACATGCAATTATTGTATGAAATAGTGACCTGATAGTGTTTTTTTTAAGGTACGAGCAATTGACAATTTCAATTAAACATCTATTTGGGAAAATCCCAATTGGGAAAATCTCCTTGACCGATCTCCTTGACCGCATCTACACGAAATTTAATTAAAATGAAAATAAACAATAATAAGAACAATATTTTTTTTTTCTGTCCTTTCATTTTCCTTGACTATGAATATATTTGAAATATCTCCATTTCTGTCTAAAATTTTTAGTTCGCACAGTTATTTTATTAACGCGAGCTCAGCCCACCAAAAAAAGCCCAATAAAATTATAAATAAGACTAGAAGAATTTGGTATACCAACTATGAATTAAAACCAAGGTTCCTGTCATCCCGTGTATGAGCCTGAGCAATGATTATTAGTTTGTAAGAATTAAGCAACAAGACGGATCATATACCAACTGATATAATGCATGTACCATCACCACCTTCACAAGTTCAGAGATGAAGAAGAGACACTAATAAAACTATGAAAGTTGAAATAACTTGTAGAACCGAAATACACCCTTTATTTGATAGGATAATTGTAATATGCATTTTTTTTATGTATATCATGCCTCAATATAAATCCTACCTTTCTGTTTTATTAAAGAAAATTGCATATTCATCAGTTACCTTATTAGTAAATGAAAAGAAATAGTTTGCATTAAATATATAGGTCTGGAGAACAAAATTTATGTAAAAGGTACTCAAATTTCATCTATTATTAAAAATTACTTTTCTGATTTTTAAAAATTAAGCGCTATCATTCTAGATGTATGCCAAAACAAGATTTAGATGATAACTCAGAGCAGCCTAGAATTATCCTATTTGATATACATGTCTTTTTATACTTGTAATGTTGATTAAAATAAAAAAAATGTTGTCATAAACCTGCTAGACTGCTCATGCACATCGTACCAGGTTCTGGATTCATGGTTTCTCATAGCCTGAGTTTATCAATCAAAAGGTATTGAGGAAGTAGTCATAGAGCAGGGAACAGAAACAGTTAACCAAGTGGTAATATACACAAATATGATCTTAGTTTTAGTTTAATAATGTTGAACAAATCATTTCAAGAAATTTCATAAATTAAAGCATTTAGGCACCTTGGATCTGACAAGTCTACATCATGCATCCCAATCTTCATCACTATCATCTTTTACTTCCTATTAACCGAATTAAAAAGAACACATTATGAGTATCACTTTTCAATTGTTATGTGGCTTCAAGACTTAAAATTGTAAATACATTGGAGGCTGACCTCAGATCCACTCGAGATCTCTTCAACTTCTATTACCTGCAGAAATGAAAAGATAATGACAAAGTTGTATCATCTAATATACAATGCTTAACTTATGTGATATAACCATGAAGCATGTTAATGTTATAAAGAACAAAAGATCTATAGATATGACTGACAAACTAGAATCAGAATAAACAATAGAAAAATCAACAAATGATCTCTTTGAAAAAGGAACCAAGTAATTTCTGAGTGAGTACCTTAGACTTGTTTTTTCTTGGTGTTGCTCTCTCTGCAATCATCATAACAAACTTTTGATCATATAATTTGCAGACCTACTAATTGAACTTTTTAAAATCTCAAAAATGAACTAACCACTTTTTCTTGTGGTTGATGATGGTGCAGATTTACTTGATGCCTCCTAAAATTTCAGCAAACATAAGAAAATAGGTGAACAAAACTATTATTGGAGACCGCACTTGACATTCAAAAACCCTATTTGTAATTTCACCTTCTTTTCTGCTGCTTTCTGAAAAAGACTAGAGAGAGTAGCCTGAACCCGTGGTTTTTTGCTTGATGGATTTTCTTCCAAGCTTTTCCTTAGTTTTGACTTTTCCTTTACGAGTGAACTCTCTGTAGCATTAAGAATAGGAGCCTTTTGATCTATACTTTCGGTCTGTGAAATAACTTGAGTAGTTAAGGTTAACAACAGAAATATTAAGTACTTATGTTTACTATGTACAATGCTCACAGTGTTCTGGTACTACAAGTTGGCACTGACTCTGTTTGTAATAAAAATGGCACAATCCAGAACTTGACCTCCACAAAAGCATTGATCCGATGAGATTTACATTGCAAAATTTGCGGTTAATCAAGTAAGGAAGCGGCTAAAAGATGAACATACTTAGTCTGTGGAGTTTTGTATCAGATTAATTTGGTGCATTGGCTTATTCTCCTGATGTTATACCAAGCATTCTTAACATCTTAAAATCTTTCAAAAATATGTAGATTTCATGGAAAACAAGATCAATGGTTTTGACTTGGCCAAACTAACAAAACTTCAGGAATAATTGCATTTTTAATTTAAATTTAACCAAAGTTGGGTAATATGACAGTTAGGCTGTTCAAATGAATGAAATGTGCGCAATAAAAAAAGAAATTATACTAAGAAGGATATTTCCTAAATTGGAGCTGGAAGGTGCGTTTATGTTTTTGGACCCCAAAACCGTTGCAAGTGTCTGTTTATCTTCATCATCGGGATCAGCTGAAGCATCGCTAGGAGATGACTCTGCGTATCTGGATGATGCATGTACAATTATGTGAATTCACATGTCGTTGCTAGATTTCATGACAAGTTGGCCATATTTGGCGTTTAATTGCAAAGTGGAAGTTTAATTGAGGAAAAATCTTGATCATTAAGAAGAGCTCAGAGGAGGATTAATTGCAATGATGAGGCTAGGCTGCAGCTACGAGATGTAAGCTTCAAAGTAAAATTGCAAAAGAGTTAAGGAAAAAGGATGTAAGATTTGCAAATATCTTACTTCCAGCTTTTCTTAGAAACTCTTGAAGATTGTCGAACCGGAGTCTCTGTCGTAACAGTCTTCCTGTCTGTTTCCACTTTTATCTCCGAACCCTCGGTTATATCATTTTTGTCTTTGTCTAAGTTGGGATCAGGGGAAATGGGTTCAACATGATCTTTTCCAAGCTTGTTATCATTGGTAGCTTCTTCACTTGCACCAGCCCCTCCTTTAAAGTCACACTCAATTTCTTGTTTCCCCTTAAAAGCATCAAAAGCAGATTACATATCATTCCTCAAGTTTCATGTGATCCTAGCTTTGGTCCCTAATTGAACCTTAAACAGTTATAAACTATACCCTTCATATGATTCTTCTTTGCACTTTAATTAGAAAACAATGGCAGGAAATGGCACATAACACACTAAAAAGCTCTAATATGAGGTAAAATGGAAAAAGCTTCTTCAACCAAATTCTCTTTTTTTTTTCTTTCTAAATGTTATTTCCTCTTTAAAGTATTGCTAACAGAAAAATATTCCAATACGTGAACCATATTTGGAGCACAGTAGCCTTAAAAGTTTATTTTTATGACAAAAAGCATTAATCCAAGCATCAGATGATTGGTTTAGAACTTCACGGTCAAAATGGAAATTGGATAAAGCTTTAAGAACCAAGTATGCTGATGCTTCAAAAGAAAAAAAATTATTAGAATTACATCTTGTAGGATTTGGGGGATCTCAAGTCGGAGCTCTTCTGGATTTTCTTCTTTTGTACCTATCCACCATGCTTCAGAAAAGACTATCTGCCAGGAATAAAAATTTTTTATTCATTTCCTATTTTAAATTTTTTTAAAATGAGCTGAAATCTAAGTTTCCAGACAAGAGTTACTCAACATTCCGAACTGGTTGGGTCACATATAGGCAACTACCAGAAGGTAGTGGACCAGCACCTGCTTGCGTTTCGGTGCATAATGTGGTACCTTGAACTCATTGGTACACTATATGTACAATACCAATAAACAGAATGCCCAATTAAGCAGCCAGCACTAAACAAAACCTAAATTTGGGACAAAAGTAGCCCATATAATGATAGAAACAAGAACAAGGAAGTAATATAAAAATGAAGTTCACAAGACTAACCAAACTCTCGAAAATATCTTCACACATGACACCTTTTGACGATCGTGTCAGCTGTAGGGTTAAATATTTGTTCTTTGGGTAAACATGGGTGCCAAACAGCTTCATCCGACCCTGGCTCCACAAACAAATGATATTTAGAGCTGAATGATAAAAGCGGGGAAGGGATATATTAACAACAATTTTATTGCACGACCTTCACAACCAACTCAACTTTTGTCAAACTTCACAAATTTTAGAATTATTTGACCACCAACAAAATGCAAATAAACTAAACTGCTGATTTTTCAAATCACTCACTGAATGACCAATGGTTTCAAAATGAACCAAACTTGGCTTCCAGCCTATCTTAATCATAGAAAACACATACGCAATTTTTATTTTTGTATTATGATAATTGTTGAGTTGCGTCTGTCAAATAAAGTTGCCCTCAATATAGCCTATCCTGATTGAAAATAACCTTTGGAAAACATAACTTGCACACATGTACTTCATGTCTAGACAAAATGTTAATGTTCATAAGGTATCTGCAATTCTCTGTAAGCTAAAATCGAGCCTCTATGACCCAATTTTGCTTCTATGACACAGAAACAATCCTCCAATTGACCCAATCTGTCCCAATCCCCAATTCATACAATCTCTCACCAAGGGAGCCAAAATCAGTATAATGGGACGCAGCAGTTTTAAAAGACAAGTACAGTAACAAGGTACATTCATTCTCAACCACAGTAATGAAGTAAAATTGGGGCCTCTGGGATATTGCTACTTACTTCTTTGTTCCTTTCCAGACAAGTGGTGTCATAAACCTCAGAAAAACCCTTAACAAGAACCTCCAAAGACCGTAATAGTATTTCAGAAAAGAAAACCTTGCCTGAGGAAATTCCAGGTAGAGAACTGGATTCTTTGAGGCAAGGCACGCGAGCTCCCCTATGCGACCGCCGGAGAGAGGCGCTAGGAGGCCGGGAAAGGAGAAGAGGAAGCGGCTCTTCCTCTGACCTCGCTTCACCACATCCCGTCCGTCAAGCTTCACCACCGACTTCGCAGGACGGAGCGGCGCTCTTACCTCCGCAGGAGCGCCTCGCCGGAGAATCCTCTTGGACAGTGCGAGAGATCGGAGCCGCTTCTTCTCCTCCGCCTCCGGATCGGCTGGTTGAGTTGAGGTTTTGCTTTTCCCTGATTTGGCATCGCTTTTCTTCACCATTTTTTTGCTGCTATTTCGATTTTGTGAAAGAGCTGAGGCGGGAGGCGGGGAGAAAGAAAGGAAATGGGGATATCCGTTTCGGATCCCTTTTATCTGAACCCGATTACCCGAACCAGCAAGGAAGGAAGGTGGGAATCTGGATTTCATGCTGACAGATGTGAGAAGTTATATATATATGAGAAGGATCCGCTTACAATAAGCTCTAAAACACATCATAACACTAAATCTACATCACACATCTAATTTTAATTAACGAATCATATCTACCTCTCTCATCTCCCTCCTTCCTGCCTTAACAATATTTTCTCCGTCTTCCCTTTCTTCTAAAAACAAATAATGGCAAAGAAACAAAATTCCCTGACTATACGACTCTCTTTAATAGATGCCTCCCTCGTCGTTCGCTCAGCTCCTCCTCGATCTCGGCGTTTCCATCTTTATCCCCTATCCATTGAACACCTCCATAGTTCTCGTCTAGTACATCCTTGCGAATACAGTGCCTCCGCTACTTGTTTAACCTTCCTCTTGCATTCCAGAGAAATCCTAATTTCAAACGAGAAGTTCCGACCACAACTTAATTCATATAATTAGGTTTTGTTTCCATCCACTTCTCCCTCCTCTGATGCCTCAGATTAGTTAATCAGACATGATTATTAGATCCAAATGAAAATTTAATTTTGCCTAAATCTGATTTTATTTGATTTTGTCAACTCAACATGATCCATTTAATGTAACTGAAACTTTCAAATCTTAAAGCAAGTTCACTGACGATGCAAAATTAACAGTTGGATTCTACACTTAAAGCTAATCAACACAAGATTAAGTAAGAACCAACAATATATCATTTTTAGATTTTTTGATATAGATTTTTTCAAATTTTCCATTTTTTCAAAATCTTATAGGATCAGGGAATAACTGTGTCTTGGCACGTGTCGGTCTCTGAAATATAGATTTTAGTAAGAGCTTAGCTGTACTAATTACCTATAAGTCTATAACATAAAGAGGCTCATTTAAAATAAGAGGTGATAACTTCACTTTTTATTTGTATTTTTTATTTATATTTTAAATATTTAAAAAATAAAGGATACAGAATTTAAATTTTAAAATATATATTTTTATAAAATATTTATATTAAATATTAAATATAAATAAAAGATGTAGAATTTAAAGTGTAAGAATAATTTTTGTTTTAAAATGTTGACCTTGTTTCTTGCATGTTACATTGCTATGGAATCCGGAGGTCTTGGAGTAATTTTTTAGTGGTTGGATTTATTTGCATTTCTTATTTATTTTTAAATGGAGAAAATAGGATCATGTTATTTTAATTTGAACAGTTAAATTAAAATGAACGAATCGGATTGGTGTAATTTAAGTGGTAGAGAGTTTTTCTTTTTGGATAAATGTAGTTTGTTAGTTTTAATCTAACAATATAAATTGATATCATAGAGTTTTAGTTTTTTATTTGGAAAAAAATGGATGATTTCATTCATTTAACTGTTAGATAAGAGCTAGAGTCTTGAGTTTAATTGTTTGGGAGGCAGGAACTTTTCAATAATTTGGAAACTACAAAAACATACATTTCAGTACATTTAAAATTCCTTTAATATTGCAGCTACAATTAGTGTATTAAAGAACACGTGGTATATGAGTACGACACAAATTATATGTGTCTAGCCACAGTCAAAAATATTGTACGCATGCTTAGATGTGCCGTATCCTTATAAATGTTATATTAGGTAATAAGTTCATTGGACATGACACAACACGGCATGTTAAACGCTCAAGTGTCTAACTAGCACATCGTTTGTCTAGATGCATATATAAAATTTTAAAAAATAGTTGTTATAATGTGTTTTTAATAGTTGTTATAAGTATATTTTAAAAAATATATATTATTGTAAAAAAAAGTTTCTCCATTCTATGAAATTTTTCTATTTTTTTCTATTTTTCTGAATTTTTAAATGTTGTTAACAATTAAAATCAGAAATTTAAAACAAAATTGTTAAAATACATTCAAATACATGTAGGCACGCGTAGGCACGGCATGCCAAAACGTACTGTGTCGTTAGAAGTGTCGTTCTTAACACTATTGTAAAAAAAACACGACATGACGTGGCACGTGTTAATTTTTACACGTGCCTATATGACATAGCACATCCGGCTGGTATGTATGTACCTGGCACATGTAGGCAAAGCACGGCATATTATAGTTCACTAGCTACAACATATACAGTAAAGAGCTATTTAGCACTTAAACTGACAGGAATTCATTTTTAGCACTTAAACTGAGGAATTCATATTGAGCCTTTATTTCAGAATTATTATTCTGATAATGCTGGTTTTCTAGATTTCATATTTAGCACTTAAACTGACAGTTGATAAGCCTCCTGAATCTGAATTTAGCCTGATTTTATTGTCCATTTCTACAAAGTAAACAATCACAATCCAATCCGAGCACGACAGAAGCCCAAATCGACCGACATCGAACAACTGCAACTTAACCAAACTAAATCAGTCTTAAACTGATAGAACTGAGACATGACTAATTAAAAGATCAGAACCTGACCCAT
Source organism: Bolboschoenus planiculmis (assembly GCA_031770325.1). NCBI lineage: Eukaryota > Viridiplantae > Streptophyta > Magnoliopsida > Poales > Cyperaceae > Bolboschoenus > Bolboschoenus planiculmis. The sequence goes on along the minus strand of CM062755.1, from coordinate 2,898,492 downwards.
CTCTGAATTCCTGTCATCCAGTACCTGTTGCCAGATAATTAAACAGAAGGTAATGTAGTCTAAGAAAATAACACTTCATGAGAAGATACATTAAGAATTGACACACAAAGACAATCTTAATACTTCAATCTAAGATAAATTTATTATAAGAGACAGCATTACAACCACATTAATTAGCATCCCTTACAACAAATAGACTCGGAGGACAGACAGCTACTCGATCTGTCCTTCCTTCACACAACGCTCAATTGATATGAGCCTTTTTATTTTATTTTCTACTACATATTTTATTATAAAGCCACACCTTAACAACACTGCAACCATCCAACAGAACACACCAGTACAATATCAATTGAGGAGGTTGAAGTTCCTCAGCATAGCAATGAGCTCAGCATGCATGATGGGCTTCGTCAGAAAAGCATCCGCACCGACCTCCCTCAACATTGCACCAGAATTTTCATCATCAACTACAGCCAAGATCTTTGCCTTGACCTTGATGGCCTTGAGGAGTTTAGTTGCCTATCAAAATTCAAAAACCAAATCAAAAGTAATCTGATAATAAAAAAGGATGTAATATTTTTTTGAAAATAGAGTGTGCAAAAGTTTCTTAAAAAATCTTAAGCCTAGGAATTCATATTTGGGATCAAACTGAATCTCTAAAAGAAGTTAACTTTTGGTGGAGAGACATAATTCTTTGTAAAATCAAGTGAGAATAAGAAAAAGTTTGTAAATTCTTTTTAAGGCCATTTGCCTATCATTTAAAAAAAAAGGTCAAAATAAATTAATTTTTTAAGCTTTTCTTACATAAGCAATTTGGTACCAGATAAGGTTGAGAGTGGAACATTGCAAGTACCAAAATAATTAATTACCTCCACACCATTCATCTCAGGCATCTCATTGTCAATTAACACCAAATCATATTCATTTCCATTAAGGAAAGAATTCACAGCAGGTTTTCCATCTTTTGCTTCAGTCACTTCAAAGCCAAATCCACTGAGCATCGCCCTGTGTATCCTTCGCACCAAGGGATTGTCATCAACAACGAGCGCTTTCACGACATGAGGATTTGCCATAGTCCAATCTAGTCTGCATATTTTGTTTGTATGATTATGGATATATTTCAGTTGCAAACAAATTGAATATATAAGGAAACCTAATATTTCCAATGAATAAAAAAAATATTTGTGTCCAGCAGTGAAATAATTATGCAAATAATTATTTGTGTCAAAAAAAAGAAAAAGTATAATCACTATCAGATTCTAATTGTTGGGAACTTAAACAGAAATTGAGGTACCAGATACAATGATGCTTCTTGAAGGATTACTTGTAGAAAATTTTCTCACTATTTTGGTTCACATCAAAAGTGAAATTGATGGTTTAATGCATCAAATTTCTCTGCCTAATTGAATAATTAATTTTTCTTGGTGTGGATATAAGGATTATAAAAAGTTGCAATAAATAGTTCAAAATAAATAAAAAATAATTAAGAATAAAAGGCTACTAGAAATGAAGCAAAATTTGTAACTAGCTAAATTCAATTTTGTATGTCTATAATTGGAATATAATTGGTTTGCAGAAGACATGAAACCCAACTTCCAGATAGTGGAACAAATCGCACGACATTAATCCTTTTCTCGAAGAACAAATTCTTAAATGATAGTACAAGAAACGCATTTACAATATGCACCAGCATTACCCATGCGAAAGAACAAATTATATGGAACATAAAATAGAGGAAGTTCAAACAAACTAAAGAGAAACAAAGAGTACCAGGAAGAAACAGGTGCAGATCGAACGGTTAGAAACCCTTGGCAAACTTAGTATTCTCAAAACATAGTTTGATATGATGCAACTCCTAGTTTCATACACGTTATTTATAGAAGAAATACCACTTGTGTTTAACGCACTAGATCCTTTTTCCTTCGATATACTGAAAAAGCTACCATATCATTGATTTGGTAGTAGTTTTTGTCGGCTTCTGTCAATTTTGATATAGTTGGATACGGAAAAGTAATAAAGATAATATTGCGTTATGTCGTTTACCAGCATATCTAAAAATCCATAGTGCAAATTGCGGACTGGTTTATTTAATGTTGTATTTAGCGTTTGCAAAACTGCGTGCGGCTGACAACATTAAATTTACCCCGGTTTTCACAAGAATCCTCCAACTGTCTTAATTAACCAGCAAGCTCATGACCACAGATTTACTAATATGCAATACAATGTAAAGGGATTATACTAATACATGCATAGGAGTTCCTATAATATATGGTTGCTAAGTCTGGTCATGTATTACATACATTGAATTCGTGACCCTTTTTATCTTTTTGCAATGTCTGATCATAAATCAATGGGTGATTTTTAATTCAGTTCATAATGTACTTTTTCCTGAATATCTTTAATTTCCTTTGTGCTTAAAATGTCTTTTCTTTTTAGTTGAATTGTTGAGAGTTCCCCATGTCACACCCATACCAGCAATTTATCAGTGCATTTATATAAGCACAGGATCTAATCAGCAGTGCACTAAATTTTCTTGCATGCTTGAATTGCCTTCTGAGTAATCATTTGTTTCATAATAATATTAATAGAGACAGCAGAGATGACCGGAAAAGAAATATAATATCAGTCACAGAAATTCAGGCTGGTTTAGACCAACAGTAGATATTATATAAGATATGGAAATTGGAAGTTCTAAGATATTTTAGCTCATAACAAAATGTGCATAAGACCTCTTATTTGGGCCATTTTTCTAGATAACTGCCTAGGGGCAGGATGGACAGGCAGTGATTCTCTATAGCAGCGTCGGCTGTGGGCCGAGATCACAAATGCAGACCTTCTTTCAGGCTGCTTTTGGAAATGACAATCTTATAAAAAAAAAGTTCACCATATGTCAGAAAAAGTGCATTGCAGCCTAGGATTTCACATCCTGGTTTTTCTTGATCTCAGAAGTTACATGTTATTTTCCGAGAGAACAAGTATGATTTTACTTTTCTTAAATAGAAAGATCGGAAGAAAAATACCATTTATTTATTTTTCAAATTGTTCTTAATAGAAAGATTAATCTGTTGTTAAGTAATATATAAGTTGGCAAATGAAGTAAAATAATAGAAACATAATTAGGATTTTGTCCCCCAAAATACGAAAAAATAAAAGCCTAATTAGACAAGGGTCAAACACATAAAAATATTCAGAAATTTAAGCTATTCAAAACAACATCCCTTAATATAACTGGTAATTCACTATTGTCTGAAAAAGTATTGTAGGCCATAAACAAAATTTAGTCCTGGTCAGACTTGATTAGGATTTGCTGAACTACATATTGTAGGCCATAAGCACAATTTAACCCAGTTATAAACTTGATTTGTGTTTGAAAAGAAAGGCTTTCTCTCCCTTCCTTGTCATAGCGAGAAAAGATGTTGCGTAGACGAGCTCTGGTCAGGTTGAACAGCTTCAAGCAGAGATCACATAGAGAGCTTTGGTATGGTTAAATAGCAGCTCGGAACAGGTTACATTTATCTTCCTTGTTTTTGCTTCGTCTCTTTTTTCTTTTATTAACCATGCTCTCTCTCTCTATATATATACATTTTTCTCTCTCTATCAAATCCTATTTGGCAGATCAGTGCCAAGTATCTTCTAAGAGCCTAATGGTATTTCATCCCCTTGTACAAAGTTCGCTCACTCTTTTGATGTTTATGTTTGTGTCAAATGATCATTAAAATTCCTCATTAAGGACCTGAAATTGGTAACTTTAAAGATAGTTTGTTCACATTTGGACGCATCACAAAAGTAAAAACCACATCTCAAAAGAGTATATTTTGACGAGCTAATGTCAAAAAGAAGATTTAATGAAGCATGGTTAGGGCCTTAAAGTAATTGAAAATAGAATATTGCTCTGGTTCAGTCTTTTGTTGTCAACTGATATAAAACCCCGCGCAAGCCTATTGAATCTGAGTTGAACCTGATCATATTATTCCTTTTCAAAATAATTCAACAATCAAAATCCAATTTGAATCAGTAGAAATCCAAATCTATGGACACCCACCAAATCCAACCTTACCCAAAACCAGAATAATCAGGCCTAAACTGACAAAACAAAATCGATCAACATGATCAGCAGTTCAGCATCTGCACTGATCAATCTATGAAAGAACTTAGCCACGGAAGGAATTACTTCTATGCAGACAAAAAAAAAAAAAATAGCTTGCAAACATGAACACTCATAGCATAATGCCCATTGCCAGAAAAAAAAAATGACCACAAACCAGTGTGGCCCAACAAAATAATTGCATAAAAAGACACATTATCAATTGACATGCAAAGACAACTCACTACTTCAATCTAAGATATATATTTATTAAAAAGCACACAACATCACAACCAAATTAAACATACTTTACTCAGACAGACACAGAAGACAAATCTATCCTTCTCACACATAATACATGATAGGCATGAGAAGGCCTTGTCCTTTTATTTTTTTTAAGATTAATATTATATATTAAAAAGTCTCACATAACAACCACTTCAAACACCCATAGAAGAAACACTATCAAGTGTAGTATTTCAATTGATGAGGTTGAAATTTTTCAATAAGTCGTCAAGCTTGGCAGCATTGAGGGGCTTGACCACAAATGCATCCGCCCCGGCCTCGAGAAACACATCATTTGAGTTCTCATCAGCAGTGATTGCCACTATTTTGACATTGAATCCCTCTTCCTTCAAAGTTCTAGTAGCCTACCAAAAAGGAAATCATTGTTAATTAATATCTAACACAAATATTTAAGATTTCTTAAAAGTAGGGTTTGTAAAAGATTTTAGAGTAAATTACACAAATAATCCCTAAAGTTTCACTCCTTTATCATGTTGATCTTTAAAATTTCAAAAATATCAATTTGATCCTTAAAGTATCACTTAATTATCATTTTGGTCCTTAAAGTTTTAAAGATACCAATTTAATCCTTCATATTTTTAATTTGTACCAAATTAGTCCTACATTTATATATATGAAAAAAAATATATATGTAAATTTTATTTTAATTAATTTATAATGGCACAAACATAACTATTAATATTAATTTAATTGATATTTGATGTCGTGAATAATTATATTTTTTATATTATTTATATTGTTTAATAAGTATGTCTAAATTAGTTTTAATGGGTACTAAATGTAGGACTAATTTGGTAGAAATTTAAAACTTAAAGGACTAAAATGATACTTTTGAAACTTTAAGAACTAAAATGATAACCGAGTAATATCTTAAGGTAATATCTTAAGGACCAAATTGATAATTTTCAAAACTTTAAGGACCAAAATGATAAAAGAATAATACTTTAGGAACCATTTATGTAATTTACTCAAAATTTTGTATATGGAGCAAGATCAGGCCTAAGAAATTCTAGCATTGAATTTGAATCTTTAAGAGGTTTATTTCTTGTTGAAGGAACCCTTTTTAACATGAACTGAAAATTACTTATTCTGCATATATTTCTTTTAATTTAATTAAATTCTCGTGGGCCATTGTCCTACTACTGAAACAGAAGAAAAGAAAGATAGAAGAAAAAAGGAAACTGAGCAAGAATAAGAACAGTGCTAAATTATTTTACGTATTTTTGCCACTATGTATGAAAATAAAGGTATCACATATATTTATCTGCTTTATTTTCTGTACCAACTTTATTTTGATGAAAATATACTAAATTATCTAGAATTTTCTAAAGCAATTCAGTATGAATTCATAATTGAACATTATATATTAAAATAACTACCTTCACACCATCCATCACAGGCATCTCCTTGTCCATCAATACCAGATCATATTCATTTCCATCATGGAAATAATCCACAGCAATTTTTCCATTTTCAGCTTCAGTAACTTCAAATCCTAAGGGGACAAGCATCCTCTTGTATATCCTTCGAATCATGAAATTGTCATCGACAACGAGTGCTTTCAAAACTGGAGCATTCGCCATATTCTAGTATTGTCTCTGCACATATTATTAGTATGATTGTAGAGATATTTCAACTTTTATGAGAAGTAAATAGGCAAAATTGATATTCTAAATTTTCATGCGGACAAATTTTTTTTTTTTTTGTGAAATGAGATAAACTACTTAAGTTGTTTCAATAATTGATAGTAACTTATAGAAACCAGGTTGGAGTACTCGACGACATATTTAATTCGTCTTCCTTGCAAAAATAGCTAGTAATGAAACAAAACTCTTCATTTATGCTGCTTTCTGTTTTGTATGTCTATTATTGGAATATAATTGGTTTGCAGAAGTGATGTAATTCCCTATAACTATATTATGAAACTTGACTTTCAAATAATGCATAGAATATCAAGCCCATGAATCCTTAAAGAACACAACATGAGAAATGTCTGTGTAATATATATAGCAGAAATACCCATGCAAAAGAAGAAAAATTGTAGGGAATGAACAAAACAAAAACATCAACAAAGTATGCAAAAATAGAAATGGAAATAAAAGTAGAATGAATACCAGGAAGAAATAAGAACAGTCGGAATCCTCGGCAAACTTAGTATGTATTGAAATATGGCTTGTTATGATGTCGCTCCTAGCATCAGACACGACTATTTATAGAACTATTTGGTCGCATTTAACTGGTAGATATACTACATGACACGTTTGCAATCTATATCGTTGATTTGGTCACGCATAGACCTAATCGACAAATAATTTCTATCACCTACTTTCGGATTACATATCCAACATTTTTGTCGATTTCTCACAACTTTGATATACTTAGATTCAGAGAAAAAGAAAGAAGAAAATCTCACTTTATATGTTACAAGCATATCTAACAATGTAAATTATTAAACAGTTTATTTAATTTTGTTTTTGGCATTTTCCCGTCTATATTGATATTTTATCTTGAACTTTTGATTCACTTGACTCTCACCGCATCATGAAATTGCATGCGACCATCAATATTAAATTTACCCCGGTTTTGAGAAAATCCAACTGGCTTAGTTAATCACAGTTCACAAGGCAGTCGACCAAGATTTACTGATATGCGGTGCAAATTTACATTGTGGTTGGAACAATGTACTGACAGAAAATGGTTGTAATATCCCCACATGAAAACTATCATTAATGTAATAATGTTTGTTAGAATTTTGAATTCATGACCGCTCTGATCTCTTTGCAATGCCTAATTAGTAGGTTATTTTCGGCTTAGTTTGTATTGTACTTGTAGCTGGATATCTTTTATTTCTCTGGTGTCTACAATGCGTTTGCTTTTCTAACTTACATTGTTTGATGGCACCTCATGTAATAGTGGTGGAGCCAAAAATTCCATCAAATTGTATCAAATAAGAAGATTTTTTTGAAATAAAACTGAAAATGCATATATTTTAAGGACATTTTTTAATATTGAGTGGGGTTAATTGACCCCTTTGCAGGCTCGCTTAGCTCCTCCATTGTATGTCATTACATATCAATTCCAGGACACCAGATTACTCATAATTGCACTAGGAGGTACTAACAGGGTTTCTCTGTTCCCTTTTGACAAGAAATTGATGTTGTTCACAAGCCTGTACAACTCCGAGTATCCTCCAATTAAGCATTTATGTTCATCATAATATTAAATCACAGAGAACAGAGATAACCAAAAGAATCTAATATCAGTCAGAAAAACACAAGTTGAGACTAGTCCAGACCAAAGTATAAGATATAGATATAACAAGTGAAAATGCTGAGTTCTTTAATTTATTAAGACCAGAGCCAGTCAATTAGAATAGGTACAATACATGCAGACTGGGTCTGAATTCGACTAAACAGCAAACTAAAGAAAATTCTTCACATATTTTTATCTCATGTGCATGCAGGCATACATGCTAGCACCAAAAATATTTAGGACAAGACCATGCATTTCTTTTTGGAATTCTGTCCCCCATTATGCATGCCATTTGACTGTCCTCTCACCCTTCAGTTGGATAATGTATTGGATGCATTGTGGTGATCTGAAGTTGACCGACGACCCTGATTTTGCTGTTGAGTTGGCGAAAGGGGGAACTTGTACGCAATGCCGGTAACAGGAGGACGCATCAAACTTTCTTTCTCTTGGGTTTGGACCTCTGAAGCACGGCATTTTCAGTAAGAATATCTCCTCCTGATACAAGTAAGCTGCCGATGCATGATGTGATTCAGAGGAGAAACATGCGCTGCACTATGCCATGTTCTATGTGCAACAATTGTTCCACATAATCAGCATTGCATTTTTATGCCCGTTCGCAGAGTGTGTGGCCTGTTAAAAGAGACATTTGTAGTTTGCAGCCTCATATCAGCCACCTCGGTGCAACTGGTATGTACCATATCACAAGAACGGATCAAATCTCTGAGGCCAGCGAAGCTTCAGATCTGGACCATGATTTTCAACTGCACCTGTTGGATGGTGTGGAAGCTATGAAGTGGACATATTTTTGCAGTTGAGCCGGTGCCTCTTTATTTGTTGATTATGAGGAGGTCGGAGTTTGTATGATTTAGCTGTATTGTTGTCTATCAGTTTGATTAGAGTGATTATGTATTTAGTTTTCCTTGCTTTGTGATCAAACTGATGTATTGTGACCTTTTTCTTTAATACATTCTTGGCTTCCTCTCCAAGCTTTCAAAAAAATTTGAAAATAATGCTCAGTACATCTTGTATCCGTACAATTAGCGCATATGCATGCCATTTAGTTATTTTGGAGTTATAATGCTAGCCTAACATTAAAAAACAAAAAAATCTCTTCTCACTTTCTCTTTCCCTAATATAATGAAAACATTTCTTTTTTTTTTTTTTTTGAGGAAAGTAGGCTTTAAACCTACTTTAATAATTTTTATTAAAAAGGAAAAAGATTGTTATGTACAAGGTTCATGCAGAATATACATGCTGGTAATATAAACGATTACAGTTCTTGCCACATTCTAATATCCCTATCAATCATTTCCTGCAATGTGACATTGGCAATTGTTTCCCTTGGAATATCCTTCGATTCCTTTCCTTCCAGATATTCCAGCATGTTGCCCAACAGCGTCTATCCCAAGTATGGCGACTTTGTTCTGGCAGTGGGTTTCTGATTCTCATCCAAAGGTATGCAACATCCTCCTGTCGTTGAACTCTGGCCGGTATCCATAGGATCTGTATCACTGGGCGTTGGAGAAAAAGGTGGTCCACTGTCTCGATGATTGGTGCATTGCACATGACACACTTTGGTGTGCTAGGCCATCTCCTCTTGATGAGGTTTTCCTGAGTGATTAATCTGTTCAGTGCCAGCAACCAGAAGAATATCTTGATTCGTTCGGGTGCTTTAATTGTCCAGATTAGTGTGGTGGTACACTTTTGTATGTGACAGGAACGCATCTGTTGATGACACTGTAAAGTCCCCTTTTGCATTCCATTTCCAGGACACTTGATCACCGTTTTCTCGGATGGAGACTGTGTATATTGGAAGCAGGCTTTGTAAACTTCTTAGAGGAAAAAAGACAGTGTCTTTTCTTGGAAGAGTGGCAGCCATAATGAAAACATTTCAGATGGTGAAAATTTTCAAAGTGATGAATTTCAGAATACTTGATTTGAAGCATCAAATGTACATTAAATATTATCAAGATCTGGTATTAGACTATTAGTAGTACTCTGTATACCAAGACTCCACTTACAAAAATATCCTGGATCAAAAAGTAATCATTCTAGATATTTGTCTAAGATGATCTTTAGCCAAATTCCTTGTAATCTACCAATCTAATAAGAAGAGGAAAAAACATATTCATAAAGAAATAAACAAAAAGATTATCTATATAGCCTGAGCTTGTGAAATACAGTATTTGATAACTTCATGTCACAAGCAACTGATCAGCTGGAGATGCATTAAGATCAACAAAAGGGCATAAATCCTTTCTTGCCTTCAATCCTATCAAAGGGTTTCGTCTCGGTAACAGTCTTGTGTCAATCCTCCATTGCTGATGCACCGAATCCAGATTCACCACCTCAGAATTCACCATTGTGTGTGCACATGGGAGACCCATAGTAGCTGTAAACCTTCCAGTGCAAACAGGATCCACTGTGCCTTTCTTAACCTTCTCGTACTGCTTGTACAACTCCACCAATGCATGCTCTGACACACGGCACAAAATATTCTCGAAAAGAGAAACCTTGCAACAATAATAAAGAACCCTAATTTTCTCACCCTCAAGCCGAGTTATCATCTCTTTATACTCCTTTTCGACAGATGAACAAAATTTATTCTTCACCTCTCGAAGGTCACCGGCTGACACGTTCAGATCCTTCTTTAACTTCTCAAGCGCCTCTTCTGCACGTGAAGAAGCATAGTTGCCGAAGTGCAAGCACTTGTCAGACCATGCATTGATAAATTTTTCTTTCCATGGTAGCCATTCCTGTTTTAGAAATTGTACAGCATCTACCTTCTCTGAGTAAACTGACTCAAACTCATTCCAAGATTGCAAAAATCCAGCTTCAGTTGGAGAGGAGACGACAATCTTCCAATAAGACAAAAATGCATCCCAGTCCTCTTTTGTTTCAAAGTATCTTTTGCAAAAATCTCTCACACTTTTCTCAACATGCCATAAACCAAAAATTTTAGTTGTTGATGGAAACACGACATTTATAGCATCTGTCAGTCCAGACTCTCGATCTGATATAAATACAGCCGGTTGATTATCTTTGTCCTGTCCAAGAATATTACTGAACATTTTTAAAGCCCAGACATAGCTCTCCTCATCTTCCTTTTCGAGAAAAGCAAAGCACGAATGAAATGCAGTATTAAAGCTCGAAAGACCAGCAATAGCCAGCATCGGCATCTTATACCCATTAGATTTATGTGTAGAATCTATCACAAAAATATTTGAAAAACACTTTGTCAACACTACTGATAAAGGATGTGCTGCGAAAAGATGTGTCAGGCGCCCCTCCTGGTTCTGTAAATAATTACAGTTAAACCCAGCTTTTACCAGCTCATCAAATAATGCTTGAACAGTACTCCGGCCACCTAATTTATCTTTCACAATCTTTGCCTTGGCATTGTAGATGGTTTTAGACATAGCTTTGAGATCTGGGTTCCTTTTTTTAAGTGCCTTCAAAATCTGCCTCGGTGTCAGACCTGATTTGGTCATGTCCTCAATAGTTACAATCTCATCTCCTGTTAAACGCCGAGACAAGGGGTGCTCAGAAATATCATTAAATGGTTCATGATTGTGCGTGGAATTTTTCATTTCCACCACCCAAAAGCCATCTGTTTGTATTTTTCCCCGTATTTTGAAGGGACAACCTATTAACCGGGATTTCTTCAATCTCTGTCTCTGGACCGCTGAAATTTTATGTGTATTTCGATAAGATCCACCTCTGTCGCAACCCAAGACCACATACTTGTCAGGCCGTGAGCCGCGTGTGGACAACATGTAGCCCCTCGGCACATAAAATCCTCGAACTGCTTGGATCAACTCTGTGCGAGTTCTGAATTTTGAATTTAACAGCTGGAAATAAGCACTCTCTTCATTCACTGGCACCACATTGCTGCTTGGGTTCTCTTGTTGTTGTTCTCGGTGTTCTTCTGCTCCATTTCCATCTTCTACAATATTGTCTCCTGATGCAATATTTTCATCTCCAACACCATTTTCAGAATTTTCATTTGACTGCGTTTCGAGATCTTCAACCTGCAAAGATAAGTTCAAAATACAAAATTGTAGTATTTATACTAGTAATTTACAAACACTGGAACTTAAGCCAGCAAACCAAAATTCCATCCAGTGTCCTAATTGCAACCAGCAAAAACCTCAATAGGTGAAACTGTACAGCTTTCATCAATATGCAGCGTACGGCGCCAAGAGATTTCCAAAAAGCTTCCAATACTTTCTTTACTACACTCGTAAAGGTATGATAGGGTTCCGCTAATTTTTTTGTCTCAGTTCAAGAAAAGCTTTACAAGTATCAGGAAAGCAGAGGATTATTTCATCGTGAACATCCTCACATATCTCAGATTGCAGATATGACAGGATCTTGTGAATCCCTGTCCTAAGCACCTGTAAGGTATCGGAATTATACCATATAGTAAGTATGCACACTAAACAACCTGACAAAATTTGCTGGCAAAAGGTACAGTACATTACAGCACATTAAGGTATAACACAAACTTTTCTGAAGGTACAGTATAGTAGTATTGTACTGAGAACCAGCATGGTACTCCTTTCTCAACAAAGTACAAAGACATTACAGAGCTTGAATCTCAACAAATCATATTGATTTTTATCTGTACAAGTAAACATATGGCCTTGTATTAGAACCAGCATGGTACAGTAAAGAAATGGGCATAATTTTAAGTTCTGAGACCCTGAACCAAAAACACAAAATATATGGTACTGGTGCAGCTGTTATCATACAAGTGCCCACCAAAATGCTAACACAATGTCATACCGAAAGACTTGATTATGCAATATTACCTCTATTTCTTCTCCCTCAGCTTCAGCATCAGGACCATGATTGTGCTTTGGTTCTCTAATCTCAACCATCCAAAACCCCTCCTCTCGTCTCTTCCCCCGGATCTCAAATGGGCATCCAATAAGCCGACTTATTCGCTTTCGCTTCCTCTGGTCAGCCGGAACATGACGAGTGTCCCTGTAACACCCACCTCTCTCACAGCGCAGGTTCACATACTTGTCAGGCCGGGAACCACGTATGGAGAGCACATAGCCCTTCGTCGCATAAAATCGGCGCGCCACATATAGCAGTTCATTGCGGGTGTCAAACTTCAAGTCTAGCAGTTGTGAGATATCTTTTATTTGAGTGTCCATTGTTAAAATCTAGAAAGAAAAACTACAAGATGTTAGATGTTTATAAGTTCTTATAACAATGTTAGTAATGCATATGAGAAGTAACATTTTGTGTGAGTGTTTAATTGTTTAACCTAGAATGTAGAATCGCAAATATGCCTCTTCGTATTATTATTTTAGCATGCAAAAATTAAGCTGTGAACATAATAATCAGTATCTCAAGTCTAATCCTGGTAAGTGTTCTGGCCTATATGTTAGTCAAAGAGCTTCAATTAAGTGTCATTTATCGACAGAGACGATCTTTCTTTTTTTTCCCCTTTTCAAAGGTGACAGAGAAATGATCATCCTACTTTAACAAATAGATTAACAAAAATGTCCCTAAAATTCCTTAAATTACAGAACCTCTTACCCCTTTTCAAAAACCTACGGCACTGGAGCGCTCCAAAACATGCAAAAATCCTAAACCTTCTTCACCTTCTCTCAAAATCGCCTCAGAACGATTTCGAGAGGTTAATCCACACAAATACCTTTCGAAGTAGAAAGAGAAGGAAGCGCTACACCACGACGCCGCTGGTCTCAGACGGAGACTAGTCAGAGAATTCGATCAGGCGAGATCAAAGGCCCAAAGGGGGGGAGAGATTTATGTCTCAGATATCGCCATAGAAGGAAGAAGACGAAACAAAGCAATAAAGGAAGGAATAATGGAAGGAGAAGGAAACTATCGGGTCCGGGTTTGTTTAAAGGTATTATCGGGTATGGACCTATTTGGATTGTAACCCAATATTGGGCTAGGAGGCCCAGAACGCTATTGCTGCATATGTTGCTTTATCAAATTATCATTTGTTCCAAATTTGTAAATTTTGGAGGACCAAATTGCAAACTATACTTAAGTCATATTCTTGCGCCAATCAAGAATTCTAATGGGAGTTTTGAAAGGAAAAGGGGAAAAAAAATAGAGTAATTACTTACGAGGGCATCAAAGAGATTTTATTTGGAATGAATTTATGTTTTGATCTTTGAATTTTCTTTAAAAAAATTAAGTTGATTTTTAAACTTTTATTTGTACTAAATTGGTCTTTTTTTAAAAAAAAATTAAGTTGGTACTTATACTTCTTCAGAAAAATCAAAACTCCTTAAATTTTTTTTTAAAAAAATCAAACTGGTCTTTAAACTTTAAAATACATCACAGAAATCCTTCAACTTTTGAAGGAATATGTATTTTAGTCTCTGATTTTTTTTCAAAAAAAACTAAATTGGACTTTAAACTTTCATTCGTATATAGAGGTGTTAGTTCTTAGATAGCATTGTTATTACAAAATCCCAATGTAATGATTTTACATATAGGTTCATTACTAAAAATATCTCATTTTAATTTTGAATTGTCCAAACAAGAATTTTTTTTTTCTATTTGAGCATAGAAGTCCAAAAAAAAAAACTAGGATTTTATCAAATAGGATATAATACTGTTTTCTATTCCCAAAGACATAAAAATCTTACTTTTCAAAATTTTTTTAAGTAATTATTGCACGAATGAAGAAGCTCTAACACTAACCCTTGTGGCGCTAAATACCACCTTCAAAAAAAAGTTTTGGTTAAAAAGCATGAATTTGAATTTTTAAAGGTATGCTCAAAGAAATTAACAAGAGTTAAAAACATCACTTTGGGAAGTTATAATTAATTAAAAGTTTACTTACTGTTATGGATATTAAAAATTGAATTCATAGATAAAAAATAATATATAGAATGATTCAGAATATATAGAAGACAAGAAGAAAAATATAACACAATATATACTACCAAAAAGTTAATAATATTTTTTTTAAAATTAAAAAGATTTAGTGGAGCAAATTTCAAAAAATGTTGTACTTGGTTCACGTATCAAGTTTTTTATAGTAAAACCCTTCTATTGCTAATAAATTTGAGTTCATAGTTTTAAGATTTCATGTCTTTATAGTAAAAATCACTATATCTTTATTATTTTTTAAAAAAGAAATTTCCCCAAACTCTGATATCCATTTCTTTCTAGTACCTTTTGTGAGACTCAAATTTATATCTTTTCATAAAAAATAAAAAATAAAGCATATCACAATCCAACTATTTTTAGGTCTACGATTTGTATTTTTTGTTTATTATTATTATTATTATTATTATTATTATTATTATTATTTGCCAACAAGCCCATCAGTGTGATCTTCAATTGTTAAGATCCCATGGTATTACAAAATAATCCACTATTATTGATGGTTTCTAATTTATGGTTTAAAAAACCACCAAATTATTATGACTTCATTGGCGTCTTAATTTGAGAAAAATAATTATTGTACTTTGTTCATGAATCATGATTTTACAGTAAAAACCGCCATAATTTACTTGTTACAAGCCCATGGTATTAAAAAATAATTCACAATTTTGAGTTACAGTTTTGAGAGTTCATGATTTTATAGTACAAGAACAATCCACAGAATTGCAAAATGATTCACTTATGCCACTAGTTCTAGTTAATTTATGGTTTTACAAATTAATTCATCAATCATAATCTATTGATTATTGCCCTCTTTTTTCTGGAATAAGAAATTATTGTACTTGGTTCGGACATGATCACATGATGATGTAAATTGTGAAAAGCTCATGGCATTTCAAAATGATTCACTCATGTTAATTAATTGTTTTCAATTTTTGAGAATTACATCTAATTTATTGGATAAAACAATGTTCTTTATATAAGATATCATAGGTAGTATTCTAAAAATGTGTGTGCCGTGAAACACCACACGATTTTTTTTTGTGTGCGTGTCGTGCTGTATCAAAAATTGAGGGAGGGCGGCATGACACAGTTAAGGCATGATGTGCTACACGTGCCGTGTCGATTCGACACGTCGTGTTAAACGTGACGTGCATTAATCATGCCGTATCAACTTAACACGACGTGCCTTAACTTTACTAAACGTGTTTGGTGGAAAAAAATTCAAAAAAATCGTAAACTGTATTTTTCTCAAATTTTTTTTGGTCATTTTTCTTATTTTCAAATTGAATTTTAAATTAAACTGTATTTACTGGGGTACATTATTTTAAGGATGTTTAACACTACTAAGGAGGTGAGGGTACTGCGGGGTACATTGCATTGGGGACAAATATCATATCTAGCCCATTTTTTAATCCTCATTACAAAATCCTACCAAAAAAAAAAAATCAACCGTCTGATCAATATTCAACGGCTTACAATTTATGTGTGTCGTGCCTATCCGTGAAGTGCCGTACCGTTCTATCTTTGCCTATACATGCCTATTCCTGTCTATTCCTGCCTAACATACCTACATTTATCTATTTGTGCCTACCCGTATTCTCGTGCCGTGCCTATGTGTGTTCCGTACCGTGTTGACCCTTTTAACTGTGTATATCATGCCGTGCCTTCGGGGACGAAAACTCAACACATAACGGATAACGGCACGGCATGTGACACATGTAACACAACACGTTTTGGCATGCTGTATCGCCCCCGACACGTGCCGTGTCTTGACCCACCGTATTGGATTTAGAACTCTAGTCACAGGTTCCAAATATATCATTTACTGAGGTTTATTAATTATATTTGTTTTTAGTTTATGATTTTACAAAATTGCCAATCATAAGTACTTACTGTCATTTTTGTTTGAAAAAATATTATAATTATTTCAAGATAGAATTTGACAAATTTAATGTAAGTTGCTTAAAGCCTGCTGTATTATAAAATGATCTACTCATGTTAATAATTTCCCCCTTATGATTTCAAAAAGTGACTAATAATATTTTCTTATTTTTTTCTTAAAAAAATATATATGCATTTAGATTGCATGTATCTACAATTAATTAGCATAATGTCATCACGTGCCATTCCCTTGGATTAATTAATCAGACTTGATTCAAATTTCAACATGTTTAACCAATCTCACGTTAACTTAAAAAGTTAAAAAAGAATTCCCTGAACTAGTTATAAGTTCAAATAAGCCCAAAAAATTTCACATTTTAGCGTGACCAATCTAAAGCTTGGAATTTATACATTGTTTACTTATAAATATAGTTTTTGATATTAAGAACTCTCGTTAATTTCAATATTTATTAATTTTTTAAATATTTTTATAAAATTTAAACATATATTTTTCTATATTTTTCTGTAGAAAGACGAGATATATTATTATCTGTACTAGACATACGGTTACGATTAGTCGTGTGGTATCAAATAAGTTCATTATAGCCCATTCATTTTTTTTTTCTAAACAGAGCATATATAGTCATTCTTTATTAGATCAAGGAGTTCAATGAGCCTAGTAAAATGGAAGTCTATACAGCAGTTATAATGATATTAGACTTCCATTATTGATATAAAGAAAGAAATCGTGTACTCGACTAGATAGAGAAGCTATTTAAAAAGTTGTACTATGCCAATAGCAGGAAGAAGTTGGCCTCGTTCCTTACATTGCTCCTCTGACCTTGGAATTCTATATAACAAATATTTGAGAGATTTTTGTTATTATTTTTTTTGTCAACGTGGATCTCTAAATGATTGAAAACAATAATATTGTCATTTTCAAATGTTTCAAAGTCTAAGTCTATTCTTTTTAATGGATGCGTCCGCGATAATACTTTCATACATGCATGCATGCTTTTTCATTTCTCAAATATTATATCTTCTTTAAGGATAGTTCTAATATAAATCAACTAATTTTTATGGTGTATATTTTTTAAAAGTATCGTTTAGATTGAAACAATTAAATTACAAATGCATTTCTAATCATTTACCAGAGCTCTTTCAATCCTTCTGACATTGTCCTCCTCAAATGGATGAAAAACCTAACTGCTCTCAACCAAGCAAGCATATATAATACAATAGTCTGGTGCCAAGCACCTAAACACTCACCAATCACCATGCCTCCTCCCCAAAATGCCTTCCTTGCTCTCCACCGCCTCCTCGCCATCTCTTTTCTATGTCCATGCCTTCTCTTCACTCACCTCCACACCTCAAAGTGACTATCCCGTTCCCACAGCTGTAAGTGGACCATCTCTCCAGACAACTTCAGAGTGCAAATGGATGTAAGTGGACCATCTCTCCAGACAACTTCAGAGTGCAAATGGATGCCTCAATGCTTTCTGACATCCTTATCCGCATGATACCAAACGAAGTATCGTTGGTTGCTGGTTTTTACTGTCTCCATCCCTGTAAGACCTATACTTTCTCTGTATTCTTTGCAGGTGTACATACAGGGGAAACGTCGATTATGCCTCTCCAGCACTGGAAATGCCACTCTGGAACTAACATCTGCTAGTGGTCTTACCCTGCGTGAAGCGACGGTGGTCTAATTTGGTCCACCACCTTGGGTGACAAATCTGCAGCCGGAACTAATCTCACTGAAAATGGCAATTTGGTGATCTTTGATAAACATAACTCGACAATCTGGCAATCTTTTGACCATCCGACAGATACTCTATTGTTGGGACAAACATTGGCTGTAGGTGCAAGACTCACTGCCAATGTCTCTTCCACAAACTGGAGCGAAAGCCAAGTTCACCTCACTCTTGCTGGAAATGGTTTGCATGCATTTGTTGGCTCAAACCCTCCACAACTATACCTTAACCATACGATATTCAAAAATATAATAGTGAACACATCTGGTTACTTGAAACTCACAAGGGGTTGCCTAGACATGTTTTTGTCATCCTCAAAGACTGCTGTGCCGGATAAAAGTATACCATTGCAAAATGCGGGCCGTTCACAGTATGTGAGATCAGAATTTGATGGCAATCTCAGGCTTTATGAGTTTTCTGACATGATTCAAAATGTCCTATCTGATTTGAGTTTAATTGTTCCTGCTGATTGTGGTTATCCTACTGTGTGGGGTTATTATGGTATTTTCCGTAATGGGAAATGTAGCTGCTGAAGTAATACTTACTTCCAGCAGGATACCAACCCCGAGGATTTAATTTCGTCTGCTCTCCGTTGATTCCAATATCTTGCCACGACACAAAAATTCATTCTTTGTTACCCCTAGGGAGCATTGCCTATTTTAGTTTTCTTGATCCCAATAGAGCAGCTTTTAGTGGTGTTGATGAGGAGAGTTGCAAAAAGGTTTGTTTACAGAATTGCAATTGCAAAGCTGCTTTTTTTCTAAATAGTATGGGGGGTGAATCTACTCGCAAATGTTACCTTCCCTCAGAGGTATTTTCTCTTGAGGATAATCAGCGTGAGAACAACTTGTTTGACTATTTTAACTCTTCTGCGTATCTGAAGGTTCAACTTCCCTCACCGCCACCTCCAGCTCCTGGTTCTTTTGCCCCACCACCTCCCTCTAAATCCCCTGGTAAAACAGGAGTTAAACTTGGAGTAATACTGGGTTCTGCATTTGGAGGTTTGTTAGTTGTGCTATCCGTAACTTGGTGTTTTGTGGTATTCTCAAGAAGAGGTGAAGAAGAGGAAGAGGAGGATTGCATTGCTGAAGTACCTGGAATGCCAACAAGGTTCAGTTTCCATGAGCTAGAGGTAGCTACAGAAAGTTTTTGCAAAAAGCTTGGAGAAGGCGGATTCGGAACTGTTTTTGAGGGAAGTTTGGGAGATGAGAGGGTTGCTGTGAAACGTATTGATGGTGTGGGACAAGGGAAGAAGGAATTTTAAGCAGAGGTTCAGACTATTGGTAGTATCCATCATATCAACCTGGTGAGACTCATCGGTTTTTGTGCTGAGAAATCAAAGTGGCTTTTGGTTTATGAGTACATGTATAATGGATCACTAGATAAGTGGATTTATGGTACAGATGGGAGTACCCGTCTGAATTGGAGGTCTCAGTACAACATCATAACTGACATAGCCAAGGGTCTGTGTTATCTTCATGAAGAATGCAGACAACGTATCATGCATTTAGATATCAAGCCAGAAAACATCCTTTTAGACAAGAATTTTAATGCAAAGGTTGCGGATTTTGGATTATGCAAAGCTAATCGATAGGAATGAAAGCAGAGTCATGACTTGAATGCGGGGCACTCCTGGATATTTGGCACCCGAATGGTTGACCGCAAAGATAACTGAGAAGGTTGATGTTTATAGCTTTGGTGTGGTTGTAATGGAGATTTTATGTGGAAGAAGAAACCTCGATTACTCCCAAACAGAAGAGAACCGCCACCTAATTACCTTGCTGGAAGAAAAATCCAAGAGCAATCAACTGGTGGATTTAATTGATAGAAGTGTCGAGGATGTTGAATTGCGCAAGGAGGAAGTTATGCATGTAATGGAACTTGCTATGTGGTGCTTGCAAACAGATTGCAGAAAAAGCCCTTCCATGTCGGATGTAGTTATGGTTTTAGAGGGAGCAATGGCAGTAGAAACATTGTTGGATTATAACTTTGTTTCTTCAATTCCGATGATTACTACTGCAGCTAACGATGTGGATCAGTCGGCTCCTCTTATTGCATCAGCTTTGTCATGACTAGCTGTAGCCGATTGAATAAGTGTGATGTAGGATTGGAAGGCTGTACTCTATTACTTATCGTGTGGTTTAGTTTTATCATTAAGTCTTTAGTTTTTTGTTGTAGTCCAATTGTTTGGTTAGTTGGGTGTAGTCAGGTTGGTTTTAGAGTTTTCTTTTTTTATGCTATGTCATGTTGTTATGTAAGATTTGTTATTGATTGTACTGATACTATTGTTTGATTTAATGAAGTTTATTAATAATTTAATATCATGTCAGAGCCTAAGCCTTTCCTACTGTGTTTTGTGTTGTTACTGAACCAGTTTATGTTTTGCATCTGTTTAGACTGATTAAGTAATTTAGTTCTTTTTAGGTTTGTAATTGAATATAACTTGTGTTTGATACCAGCTGTTTGGTACCTTCACATTGTATCTTTTATGTTGTTTTCAATGAAACAGGTGGAATTATCCACTTTTCTCAACAAAAAAAAAATGTCAGAGCCTAAGCCTATTTCATCACTTGATAAGAATTGAAATGTTTATTTTCTACAAGAAAGTTCTCTGTTGTTTTGCATTCTCTTGTTTATGCTTCCGTCACTTAACAGTCAGTTTAATATTACAAAATTATTGTACCAAATAACTAGCTGGGACAATTATGGATTAATTAATGACATCACAATAACTGCTCCCAGTATTTTCCTTGTTTTGATCCTGTTTTTTACTTTGTCGTTGTTACTCTTTCGTTCTCCTTACAACAAAGCTGAGAGCCTGAGATCCCTTGTTTAAAAAAAACAAAAACAAAAAAGGAGCTGAGATTGCACAACTGAATTTGCACCTGATAGAGAGATCCAAATAATTGTGGATTCAACCTTCCTTGGAACAAGAAATATTTAGATCGAGAATTCTAACAAGTTATATTCAACCTTCCTTGGAACTCAAAATATTTGGATCGAGAATTCTAACAAGTTCTATGAGTATCGCTATCCGCAAGGACACTCCATAGAAGAATGCCTACAGCTATACGAGATTAGCTCAAGATATTCTATGAGTATCAACCGATGTTTACAGTTGTTTTTTGTGGAGGTAATGGGCAGAATGGACAGCAGCTGGGACCAAGATCATAAAGAAACGATGACAGTGATCGTAAATTCGGTCAAATGGAAGATGGTTCAAGCTCATCCCGACAGCCTATGGGGATTCCTAAATAACTTAGAAGAACTTTTCACAGGTACCTGTTGGTACCGATATTTTTTCTTGCATACATGGTTTTAGAACTTTAAAGGAGTTGTTCCAAAGTTTAGCTAAATTCTGGGCACTGAATTGTACAATTCTATAATAAAACCTTGCCATAAGTGCCAAACATAACAGGAAGACGGTTGGGTTGTCACAGCAGGAAAGAAAAGAGGAAAAAAACAAAGAAAAAAAGAAATCAGACATTGGGATTTTCCTTGGCTGATATAAATATAATCTATGGAAGTATATTTATGGAAGTAGCTTGGCCGGTTTATTAGGACCCGGAAATATGAGTATTAGTTTAACATGTGGGTTAATAAAAGAGAGAGAGAGAAAAAAGAATAGCTGGTACAGTACTCTATGGCAAATTAAGTTTGCATTACCCCATTGATACCTGGCCTGGAACACCTCTTGGATTTAACAAGGCCACGCCACAGGAGAGAACATATATCTTGCATGCCGGAAAAACTATCATTCTTTCGGCTTCAGTTATGGACCTGTTGCGTTCATTTTGAGATAAATTCTGGTAAAGCTCATGAATTTATTATCAGACAAACAGACACCAAAGCTGTGTATCATGGTATGTTCCCACAATAGATGGAGAGAGTGAACATATGGTAACATTTAGTGGCACTAAGGAATCTCACTAGTACATGCAACAATATACGTTTGAACTGTGAAGGGTCTGCAGAAAAATTAAAAATATACCAGTGGTTTTGATAATCGAAATATCTAAACATATTGGTCTGATCCAAATAGTTCTTTGCAATTTCAGTTCTTTAATCAATACCCTAAACAAATATCCTGATAACCCTCAATATCTGGAGGTTGGAAGTGAAACTGGATGCAAAGCTGTTTGTTTATATAATTGCTCTTACAGAGAGACACGGATTAAAGTTCCGCAAAAGATATTTGAAAATAAATAAATGTCGGAATTAACGGGAGCCCTTATATCAAAAAAAAAAATTGCTCTTGCGGTGCTTATTCTTACCATGATAAATATAACTTACGGTCTGCAGAACTATATGGTACAGTTCTAAGAAATTATGGTTTAAGTAGAGATAAAAGTCTCATTCGTTATAAAATCCCGTAGCTCAAGTGCTCAACTCTTTGTCATATAATCTATCTCATTTTCAATTTATATTTTACTTGCTGGTAAGGTGCAAAACTGAATGCTTGTTTTATTTTCTGTTTTATTTCTTGCTTTGTTTTGTCTCCGAGGTAGTTCATTACAAACAAAGTCAGATTATGTACTGGATTTGGTATGGATACTGATGCTGGTACTTGTAATGCAAAAAATCAATTAGTGCATTTAAAGACACAAGCTTTTACTCGCAAATTACATATACAATTGAGAAAGTTTCTCCTTGCTGACATGATTTAATGTCAGTTGAACTTCATCACACAAAATCAAAAAGGATTGATCTTCAAATACTTCCCCCAATATATGGTCTGATTTACTGACGATCGAATTTCTTCTTTCGGAAGTACTCCTTGACGAACTCACGGCGTGCGGCCACGCGAGCTTGCTGGCGATCCATGTTGGCGTATGACATGTGGGCCCCCGCCGCTATCAGCGCCACACCGAGGAGAAAGAAGCAACCACTCGCCGCGAGCTGCTTCGGAGGGAAGTGCCACACCATCTACTGCTCCGCCACCGCCTCAGACGATCTCTCAGGCGTTTCAGGTCTCCGAATTGTACATTGGAGTTCAAGCAGACCTCTGTAAAGAAAAAGGTCTTAAATGACCATTAAATGAGAGGAAAAAAAATGAGATATATACCCCTCAAGAAATATCTAATTAGATATTAATCCTCTGAATTTAAAATTTAAATATTTATCTATGAAAAACTTCAAAATCTTAAATATTCACCCGATCGATTATAATATAATAAAAGCGTCCTTCATGTCTATGTTTTCTGTCTATAGAAGTTTGAATGTATATTTTTCTACAATATTAAAAAATATTTAATCATAATTTTAAATTGTTGGCATCAGTTTTATTTTTGACATTGATTTTAATGAGCATGTTTATGAAATTATCCAATTCAATTTGTTATTACCGAGCACTAGAGGTATTTTTATGTAGGATTAAGATAAAATTGTAGGAAGAATATAATTATCATATAATGATTTTAATCAATTTTAAAATTTCATTTATTTAGAATTTTATTGGTTTGAATAAATATTCTAAATGTTAATATTTTTATGAATAAATATTTAAATCTAAAATCTAAAAGAATAAATATTTAATTAGATAATTTTTTAGAGATATATATCCCACTTTGCCTTAAATAAAATAATAAACAAAGCATATGCGCCCACATGTACCTTTGTAAAGAAAAACCATTAAATTTCCAAATTTTAATAATACCACTTTCTTTCAATTAGAAAAGAATATATAAATTTTGATTTTCACCAAAATTTTAATGTAAATCACATTAAGTCATTCGGCTTTGCCGATAAAACCTCCAAAATTAAAAAATTAACCCAGTACCAGTATAATATGACTATTGAATTTTAATTAATCCTCTTTTTATGGCATCAGTGCCTCAATTTTTAATATTTAAAAATTTAGTTTCCATTCTTCTACTGACATTATAATACTATACTATAACTCGGTACACATTGTTGAAATCTACACACTACTATTTGATATGAAAATAAATTGCAAGGGTAAAAAAGGATAACTCATATTCTCACTCTAAAATAAAATAAAGAATTGTTCTTTATTTCAAAAAATATCATATTTTAGCGAATAATGTGGTCAAAATTAATACTTCTTGATGCATTATCAAATAATATTAAAAATACATAAAATTTAATTATTAAATTATCTAATATTCAATAATATATCTATAATTTTTTTTTTAATTTTCAATTAAAATTATCAAAATAAACAAACATTATCAAATGATCCCTCCTCATTATCTTCTATCTTCAGATTTATTCCGTCCCAAAACAAAACCATAATTTTACGTAACAATTTTGAACTTTACAAACAAAGTAATAATCACCTATCTACTTCATAAAATCATATCTAGAAAATGATTAAAGTGATAAAAATTATTCCTCTATTTTCTTCACTTTATTATTTCCTGCTTACAAGAGGACAGACAGTTTTAACTTTTAACAACTTATAATTATTATTTTTCTGATTTTTAGAGTTATTCTCCTCGGCCGCCGCTAATTTTAAGGTGGTGCTAACATTGCCTTTAAAATGAGAGAACTCCTACATTGGTTCTATTCCATCCCCATTTATCTACAATGGTTCACACACACAATATTGTAGAATGATTTCTAGCTTGTACATTTTAAATCATGGACAAAAGGAGATGTATCAAATTTAATTAGTTATTATTTATTTACTATGTATAAAATCATATATTTTGAAGCATATGTTTAATGTTAAGATATTGAAAAGAGTTTATGAATAAATTTTATTGACTTTAGTTATTATAATGATTACGATTATTAGTATAAAAATGATATTTTTTATTCTGATTGACATACAAATCGACAATTTTATAAAAAAATAAAGATTTGTACTTGTAATGTATATGATTTATTTTCTAAAAATAATTACTAGAACGTCTATTCAACATAAATTTCACTAAAAAAAGAGAGAATAAAAATATATTATTATCAAATGATAACTTACTTTTCATGTAGGAATTGTTATGACAAAAATTAACATATTATTTTCTCATTTATGTATTCTAAAATATTTTTTACAAATACAAAAAGATTCACCTCAATACTAAATAGATATATAAATAAATATATATAAAAGATCTCCAAATTATTATTTATTTCTACAAAATAATCAAATGAGTTTATCAAATCTGTCCAATTAAATGGAATATGTACTTCTTCACCAAACCTCATATTTCTCACAACCATTAAGGTATATTGCAGAGGATTCTAACGAGATGCATTCTAGAACAGCAAGGTCCAGACAATCTTTGTCCTGAAATAACAACAGTACGGAAGTACTTGCTTTTCCTGCGGTCGTCTTCCTTCCTTTCTTTCTTCCATAATAATAATTCAAACGCTTCATCAGAGTTTCCCTTCAGAAAAAGAATCAAACCATCAGAGAGAGAGAGAGAGAGAGAGAGAGAGAGAGAGAGAGAGAGAGAGAGAGAGGTTAAACCCAAAACCCTCACCAGTCATCAAAGTCTAAAATTCCCATTCCCTATCTCCTCTCCGGCAATGGCGGAAGGCTATTTTCCTCCGCCGGACGGAGAACGGTGCATCCGTAGCTCCGGCAAGGGGCGCTGTAGGAACGCGAGAATGGAAGGTCGGAGCTACTGCGACGCTCACATGAAGAAGTTCGAGCGTGAATCTGAGAAGAAGAGGATGGCGGGTGGCAGTGGGGAAGAAAGAGGGAGAAAAGAGAAGAGAGGTCACGAAAGTAGCGGGGAAGGATCGTCACGGAGAAATGGAGTGGAGCTCAAGCAAGGGGAGAGAAGGGTTTCTGATAGTGCTGATGAGAGGGAGAGGGAGAGGATCGAGAGGAAGAGCTGTGACAAGAGCGATACGAAGAAGTTGGAGATGAGAAAGAGAAAGATGTTGAAGAAAAAGAAAGACAATAATGATTTGAGGAAGAGAGAGGAAGGATCATGCTGGAAAAGAGGCCGAAAGCCATTGAAGGAAAGAGAGGGAAAGAAGAGGAAGAGAACCGAAAGGAGCAAAGATCCGACAATGCTCGAGAGAAGAGAGAGAAAGGCAGCAGGGGAGGGAGTAATTGTGCAGATTGGAAGCGATACAGAATCAGTGTGTAAAAGATTTACTAGTTCTTGGTTCTATTAATGCTATTTTGGATTTTTCTTTTTTGCCTGATCACATTGCAAAATTCAGCAACTTGTATCTGAAAGAGTGAAGCTACAAACTTTGCAATTACCAGAAGAATTTTATCAATTGTCTTACTAAATTTTATATGGTTTTTTTCCCCAATAATGAATATAAAAAAAAAGGAATTGTTATAACTATTTAAGATGTATTTATTTTTGTTATTTTTTCTTAAGCAGCAAGATAAGGATTCCGAAAAGGAGGTTCTGGGATCGAATTTTAGGATGAAGCGGGTAAAAAGCGTAAAAAGGGATGACCTAATCGACAGCATGAACCATAAATCTCTGGTAATCAGTTGCATCCTTTCTAATATTTCGTTCTCTTTAACTCACCTTTTACGTGAGAATAATTGAATGTACTTCTCGGGTTTTATATAGAAAAAGAGAAAGAAGTCATTGGTAGGAAAATATGCACTTCACTGTCACCAGTGTCAGCGAAAAAATGGGAAGGTTATCCGATGCAAGCTCTGTCGCAAGAAGCGGTTTTGTCTTCGATGTGTAACTCGCTGGTCAGTTTAATATTGCATGTCATACAATTTACCTTTTTTTTAATTTAGTTTGCAGTTCTAATGTAGCCTTTCTAATCCAATTAAGCCTTATGGAATAATACTCTTAAATCTCAATTTATGATCAGTCAGCTGCTTGATTGCTATCTAGTTAATTTAAATTAATAAACCTGAGTTATAATTAGTTTCCCGGTGTTGTGCATTACATTAGAGACAACTTCCAGAGAATGTACTCACTCACCTAGACTTAACTTTTAAACAGTAACATCTTCTTTTCAAATGAAGCCCTTAATTGTTATCCATAATTTGTTGGTATGTAGGTATCCTCGATTATCAAAGAAGGATTTCGCAGCGAAGTGCCCGGTTTGCCGAAACAACTGCAATTGCAAGCCATGTCTGCGTGTGAAAGGCCTTGCTGAGGTCTGTTTCAGTTAAATTTTCTATGCTAAGCAATACGATACTATGTTTTATGAATTAATTTGTGCTAGTTGTAGTGTACATTTATTTGAAACATAAAAAAATGTTTAAACATTTCCAGGTAAGTATGTGTCTGGGCAATCTTTTATTGCGGAACTTGTAATACGGCTTACTCGTATCAAGTACTTCAACTTGGAAATTTTATTTAACTGCTTAATTGATCCACGCAGCCACCCAAGAAGGATATTTCAGAGCCAGACCAGTACAGATACTATTGCTATATGCTGGATCTTATGCTTCCTTGGCTTAAAGATTTCCAACAAGAACAGAATGCTGAGAAGGAAATAGAAGCTACAATACAAGGTACTAATTTTATTTCCATGTCATTTCTAATTAATTTTATCTGAAGATGTTTTAATTCTAGATGAACTTCTCTTTTTCTTATAGGTGTTGCTGAGAGTGAGATAAACCTTGAGATAGCTGTATTCGAAAGAGATGATCGTGTATTCTGGTATGTCAAATTTCACAGCCTCCTTTTAATGTTGCAAAGGAATGGAAATAAGTAGATTTACTGAAATGGAATACCACATGTTCATAGCTCAATGTAAGAACGTAGTTAGAAAAAGACTGAGGCAGTAAGAGGCAGTAAACCATTAAGAAACAAAGACAAACTGATGCTGTGAGATTTTCTGGTATGTGTGGCTAAAAAGATTTGAACTGAATTACTGATTTTTACAAGGATACATTTGCAAAGAAAGCAGTTAGAACGTCAGACTAACTCCCTTCTTTTTTTTTTCCTTTTTTCTTTTGAACAGTAACAATTGCAAAACATCGATTATAGATTTTCACCGGAGCTGCCCCCGGTGCTCCTATGATCTCTGCCTAAGGTGCTGCATTGAACTCCGTTCTGGTCTCATCCCTGGTGGCATAGAAGCCAAGTTTGAGCCATATAAAGACTATGGCAAGAAGTACATATTTGGTCAAATTCAACAAAATAGCCGAAATCGCACTAATGGACTTTCTAGAGAAAGCAGTGCATCCCAAGATTCCAAAAATTCCTCACAGGAACTCAGTAATAGTAAAGAGAAAAAAAATGCTTATCTTGATTGGAAAGCTAATGAAGACGGCAGCATTCCATGTGCACCAAAGGAGCTCGGTGGCTGTGGCAGGTCAATTCTACAACTGAAATGCATGCATCCTGAGAACTTTCTTCCAGAGCTCCAATTCAAGGCTGAGAAAATCATGCAACAAAAGGAATTTTCTGAATTGCACTTTTCTTCAAGTCCATGTAGTTGCTCTGGCAGCATAAGTACCAAAAGTAAAATTTTGAGACCAGCAGCAAATAGAGAGGGGTCAGGGGATAATTATATATACTGTCCAACAAGTGTCGATGCCATGCAGGAGGGACTGGACCATTTTCAAAAGCACTGGATGAAGGGTGAACCAGTAATTGTGCGGGATGTTCTGGATCAAACGTCCGGGCTCAGCTGGGAGCCCATGGTGATGTGGCGTGCCCTAAGGGAGATAACAAGAGACAAGGCTAGCTCCGAACTGGCCGTGAAAGCCATTGATTGTCTTGATTGGTGTGAGGTTAGTTGAAGAGATGCACTGTGATATGAAATGGTATGCCACTGTGGGCTTAGTTTATACTGGGTTAAGGATTTCAGGATAGTTAGGTTTTTCTGATTTCTAGTCGTACAGTTGTGAAATTTATGGTTTTAATATTCTATGCCTGTGGTTTCGGATCTTGTTTCCTACATCCTTTTCTTTCAGCTGTTATTGTGACCGTTCTTATTAATTATAATTAGTATATGATAAATTTCCGTTACTCAACTTTCTCAAGGAGAGATAAACATGAAAGAACATGAAAGGAAAGGATGTAAGAAAAAAAGCCAAACTATTATTGATTTCTCTTTTATCCAGGTGGAGATAAACATCCACACATTCTTTACCGGGTATGAAAGTGGGAGATGCCACTCAAATGGCTGGCCTGAGATGCTCAAGCTTAAGGACTGGCCTCCAGGTAATTGGTTCAGTGAGAGATTGCCACGTCACTTTGCCGAATTTATTATGGCCTTGCCCTTCCCTGAGTACACTGATCCCCGCTATGGCCCACTCAACCTTGCTACCGTACTCCCGAAAGATGTCGCAAAACCTGATCTAGGCCCAAAGACATACATTGCATATGGGTTCAGAGAAGAGCTTGGCAGGGGTGATTCCGTCACAAAACTTCACTGTGACATGTCTGATGCGGTAGGTTTTATTAGATTTGGCAATTTGATTTTTTGGATGACCTCTGAATCCATGAGTTGATTCGGGTTGAGGTTTCTTGACCTGCTGATGCAGGTTGTATTTACATCCTTTGTTTCATTTATTTTTTGGAAGAAAAAACTTACTAGACCAAAGATCTTTTCCAATCCCTAATTCACATAGTAATTGCCAATATTAGATTAATTTAGAACTATTACTGAAGATACTTGGTAGATTTTATGGCATGTCATGGTGCTGTTACTTTTTTTGTTTTTTGTTTAGGCCAGCGTTACATCATTTGGCTTCAATAAATGTTTCTTTTTCTCTTTAGCTGTGTTGCCTTTATTGCACTATACCTTTTTTAAGACCTGGAAAATACTCTTAATATTTTATGGATTTTTAATATTGTTTCTGTTATTTCATCAAGGTTAATGTTTTGACACATACTGCTGAAGTAAATCCTGGTGACGACAATCTAAAAGAAATAAAGAAACTAAAAAGTAAATTGAAGGAGCAAGACTTGGCTGAATTATCCTGTGGCGGCACAGCTACGTCATCTGGGAACATTGATGTTGATAGCAACAAGGATGATGAAATGTCTGATGATGTAGGAACATCCTATATATTAATATCTTTTAAATCAGATGCCTGGATGGCTTGCATAGTTAAAGTTTCATACAACTGATGTAATGTTCATTTTTCGCAGTCTTACAAGAGTATTTCTTTAAAAGGTGGTGTTTCTGAAGCAAATCGATATAGATCTTATTTAAGAATCACACTTCTTAATTCTGAACCAAGTTATATCTGATTAAAAACACCACAATCGTTGCCAGATATTATATGCACTGCCACTAATATTGTCACTAATTCAAAATTTCAGACTTCAGATATATTTATGAAAATTCCATTGTGTTGTCTTCTTTTGACAATTATATTTGATTTTGTAGGTCCAGCAACCTGCAACTAAATCCAAAATAGAAGAAGCAGGATTTAGTGATGTGGGTTCTATTAGTCAGGAAAAGAAAATGGACAATGGAGACGTGCATGCCGAGCTCAATGAGTACGTCAACCCAAACACAGAACAAAGAAAAGAAGAGCCATCCCGTGATGCAGAAAATGGGTTCCAGAGTTCAGCTGATGAACCATGTCACAAATGTGACATATCAGATAAAGAAAAGGAAGTTTCAGAATATGGGGAAGCACTCTGGGACATTTTCAGAAGAGAAGATGTGCCGAAGCTAAGAGAATTTCTCACCAAGCACTCAGGAGAGTTTAGACACATTCATTGCAACCCAGTCAAACAGGTATCCTATGATACGACCAATGGTTGCTGTACCACCTATTTTACTATTATCAGTTGAAAAAAACTGCAATTTGTGCAGTTCTTTGTATCGTTACCTGTTATTTTGACCATCACAACTATGGTGCAGAGATCCTTTGTGTTAAATGATTAAGGACCCTGTTTGTTGTATTTTCTTTATTTTTCCTTTTCCTAATAGAACTTCTTACTTAGCAGGTTTGTCACCCTGTCCATGACCAGTCATTCTATTTGACAACGGAGCACAAGAGAAAGCTCAAGGAAGAGTATGGTTAGTTAATTTGATCTACGTCTTGAAAACCCTTTATAAACCTTGTATTTCTTTCTGTTTTGCATAAAAGTCCAAGGAGGTCTTAGTTCACAACTTGTGACTATTAGTTGGTGCTTCAAGGAGAATTCAGGAAGTTCTTTTCCATTGAAATTTTCTTTCTTATTCCTTTTTTTTTTGACTTGGTACAATTTTATAGGAATTGAACCATGGACCTTTGAGCAAAAGCTCGGTGAGGCAGTTTTCATCCCTGCTGGTTGTCCCCATCAAGTCAGAAACCTAAAGGTATAATCAAAGTGATTGGAACCACTAGTCAAAATTTCAATCTAGCCTCTTTTACTAAATTTATGCACTAGCTTTAAGTAATGCATACTACTGGAGGTACTAGTTTGGTTTCCCAAGTAATGCGTACCACTGGAGGTAAATTGAAGCAAACTTATACAGTTGCTAATCAAGGAAAATTATGGTTTAATTTAATCTGATTGAGGCTTTTTTGGCAACATTTAAACATACCCGAGCTTCATTCTAAATTTGAGAGAACTGATGTTACTGTAACTACATGAACTTGTAGTCATGAACATTCAACAATAGTTGAAATCAGCCAGTATAATAAATAATTAAGATTTAAGAACAATGTAACTGGTAACATAGTTTGCGGTATTTAATAATTAAGATTTAAGAACAATGCAGATGTACTTCCTTACCTCAAATCTCCTTACTCATGGCATGTCATTTGTGAAAGCAAGCACAGGAGTTCTACTTTTTTACTAGTTTACTAGTTTTCAGAACCAATAAAAATGACATCTGAAAAGCATTGAATGTTAACAGACCCAACAATTAATTTTGACTCATCTTTTCAGACCTTTATTTGACATATTACATAATGTATGTTTTGAGCAGTCTTGCATAAAGGTGGCGGTTGATTTCGTGTCACCTGAGAATGTTAGAGAATGCATTAGGTTGACCGATGAGTTCAGGCTGCTTCCATCTGAGCACAAAGCAAAAGAAGATAAACTTGAGGTACTTACACGAACACTTGTACTATTTGTACATATCCTGAAAAATATCTTGTACCCAAATTGAAAAAAAATATATTATTTTTGCTTTATTTAAATGCTAAAAATATTCTAATCAGATATTTTCCTTTAGCATGCATAAGTACCTGCTTTGATAATTGGTGAGATTCCGTGAGACTGAAGGGGTACTTCGGTATTTAACATTTTTTAATGTTTACCAGAAATGCTTTCTTCCTATAGGGGCAGGCATTACCACTTGAGGTTTTGCTTGGGTTACCATAAAATTTCCCTTTTTTGTTTTGGATAATTCTATGTAATTTTCCAGCCATTTTATTTGTTTGTTTTCTGATATGGGGGTTGGTTTGTTGTGTTCAGGTTAAAAAGATGGCTCTACATGCCTTGAACAAAGCCGTCAATTGCTTGACCAATAAGGAACTCAGAAATTGGTGAGCACTAGAAATACTGAAATACAAACTGTTAACGATTAATATAATGTCATGATGTATGTATAGTACATATCGTTCATTTAGAAATAAATGTATATTACTTCAGTGGACTCATTAAAATAGGAAAAAAGGCAAAGAGAACAACAATGATAAAAGCACGTCATAATCCGTAGCATATCCTGACATATTAAAGCATTTTAGTTTGTTATAAACTAAAGATGTTTACCCGACTGTCTATTTTCTGGTGCCAGCTCTAATAATAAAGTGCTAACAGATTCTGAGGGTTCCAAGATTCATGGTGAAACCAGTCGAGAGAAATCTCCATCACCGGCAGAGGACCTGTCACTGGGCCCACGGAAGGTGAGACATTTGAGTGAAATCTTGCATCATTCTGATGAGAATCTGGTAGGTTCTAACTTGAGCTAATTGGTAGCCTACTTAAAGTTGCCCTTGGTAATAAAATATGGTGAGGTGTTAAGTAGATCAATATTAATATATATTAGGCCCCAAAATAATAGAATTATACAGAAAGGAAAATATAGAGATGCTTTTATTTTATTAAGTTATCGACAAAATGTTGCTAATTATATAGTAGTTTAGATCCTATATCATACCTGCTTGATTTTGGCGATACATCTTCTGTGCTTTTTTGTTAAAATTTCCCCTTAACCAGATGAAGTTCCAGTTCAAATTTAGTTGTGGATGTTTTGTAATTTTGCATCCTGAAAACATATTAAGAGTCGCTATTATTTCATAAGCGCACATAAAAAAGCTGATTTTCCTATATAAGCACCACATGTATCAGTACTTGGCATAATTATTTAACGAAACAGATCACTGAACAAAATTATGTTGACAATCATGACAATCTTTAAAAACAAAGCTCGTATTTGAAATCTAATAATTTATATATGATTTATATTATTTGCGTATTATGTTTATAAAAAAAAAATTGGCATATGTTTTATCCTGCACCAAATAATCTATCCGACGCCAAATGATTAAAAACTTGCCATGCTAATTGAAATTAATGATCTTTAATGTATCATCAAACAACACTTGATTGCATGAATTTTAATTCTTAAGTTATTAAAGTGTGAAATGACATACTTATAAATTCACTTTTCTAATTTCCAATTTTATTTTAATTTTCTAAAGAAACTATTGTCAAAATAAACATTGTCTAGTAATATCTCTACTTCTTTGCTACCCAAGTTGAGTACGAATCTGAACTGAACTCTTTGTTCTGGTACGGTTCCAGTCGCTACAGCGCTGACAAGAACTGAACTTTGGTACCGTATCATACATTATTAATCAGCTTAACTGAAAAAGGAATTAATTAGACAAACAAATTAGAGTACAAAAATCAGAGATTGCAAGTTTTGATTACAAATTCTCATTTTTTTTAAAAAAAAAACAGCCACCAATCCATCAGGTGAGCCTCTGAGATTTACACTAGCTGATCCACCAGCAAAACATGACATTTTCACAATAGCACCCTCTAAAAAACCAAAAATTACAAAACAAACACAAAAAGTATTTTACTTTACATGGCTCGCTTCAGGCTTTGCGCCTCGGCCGTTCTATTTTCTCCTAATAACAATTCCTCCATAATCAATCCCTTAATCATAAATAAAAACAAACCCTACCAAGATCTCTAAATATCCTCTTCCCGGGAGAAATTTTGCAAAAAGGCCCTCAATACTTCCCGATCAGTGTGTGGCCAATCAGACGGTAAAGGACTACCAGGCGAGTCCAGCTGGATGTCTTGGATTAGCTCCACGTCATTATCCTCCTCGGGAATCGTGTCTAGAATCGGTGTCGTCTTGAGCCTTGCCACCTGTACCATCTCAGGTGGCGCCACCTCCATCTTGAACCGGAGATCAAAATCCCTCGCCATCTCGTATTAGACCTTGTGGCGATTAGAGAGAGAGAGAGAGAGAGTTGAGAGCGAATATGTAATCGTAGGTATTCAAACCGATCTCTCTTGGATGGGAAACAAAGAGAGGAGGAGAGGTATATATAGACGGAGAAATGGGGTATTTGAAGAGAGATCTCATCTGGGGGTGAATTTGGGGGAAGGGATTTATGAGAAACGTGACACGCAATCACGCACGAGAGAAACCGGCGTAGATATCATTTTCTATGTAAAAAAGAGTAGAGACACACGTGAGTTCGTGACTGGGGCCCACTTGGCCGCGTGGGAGGAGGTTGATGCGAGGAAGGTAAGGATCGGTCGGGTTTTCTGTTTCTATTAACTTAGTGGCCTATTGTGTGTGTGTGTGTGTTAGAGGTTTGACTTGTAGGATTTAATGGATAATGAATTAATTGTGTGATTCAGAGTGAAAAAGAAAAAAAACACAGAGCAGAAGGAGAAGTTTTTTTTGTTTGGGGTTTTGATAACAAAATATATTGATTATACTTATGTGGATATGGGGCAAGAACTTCACCGCGTGAAGTGAAGTACGACAAGAGATGTAAAAACATCACTCTGAATGAAGATTGGTCGTGATTCAAATAAACATTATTTTTTTTTTTTTGAGAAATCCTAGCCGTCTCTCCATGCAAGAAACTCTCGGTGGCGAGAGGACATTGATTCACCTCTCCCTGGTCACACGTCCTCTATTGATTATCTTCTAAAATTTGTCTCTTTTTTCAATTTTCA
Source organism: Bolboschoenus planiculmis (assembly GCA_031770325.1). NCBI lineage: Eukaryota > Viridiplantae > Streptophyta > Magnoliopsida > Poales > Cyperaceae > Bolboschoenus > Bolboschoenus planiculmis. The sequence goes on along the minus strand of CM062755.1, from coordinate 2,863,309 downwards.
TTTGTTCTTCATCTCTCTTTTCATCGATTTTATCTTCTTTTATTCTCTCTTCCTTTCTCCGACAAAATTCCACTTCCTCCCCCCCCCCCCCCCCCCCCCCCCCCCCCCCCCCCCCACTCCCATGCCTCCACCACCCCTCGGTCCTCCCTCTCTCCTCCACCCTCTCATCTTCACCCACCTCCTGGCTGTAATTTTTTTTGAGAATGAAGTTAGTTGTCTACGAGCATTTGATGTTAAAAAAAATAATGAATTAATGGCTCATTTTCATTGCGTTGAAAATATAATAGTGGTATTTAATTAGTTTCTAGAATAAGGAAGCTAATAGATTAAATCTTACACAAAATAATAAATTTTAATGCTATATTTAGTTGAAAAGTGACTCAAATATATATATATTTGTGGTCTTTTACCTTCATAATAAAGGTAATAGTTTAGGATACATTTTTTAAAAGAATTTTTTTAAAGTCTCTCTTTAATTTTTACAGGTTTATTAAATAATTGCAAAAAAATAAATATGAGCTATTTATTTCAACTTATCTAATACGAAATTAAAAAAAAACCCCACCAAAGAACTATAATATACAATTCATCTCATATTCCTATATTTCTACGAAGGACCAACATAGCTGCCACACCAATCGCTACACAGTGAAGGGTCAAGGGAAACCGATAGATAAAAACTGTTGTCAACAGACAGGTGGCAGTTTCGTGGAACGCTTCGAGAAGCTTCCAAATGGGTAGTTTGTTTCTTGCCGTGAGGCGCAAGTGCAAAAAAATTAGTAACATAATTAATTAATTAATTAATTAATTCGTAGTCCCTGAATTATGTCGATATTTACAGTTTGGTCCTTTTCTGTGGCTACTAGACAAAAAAAAAAAAAGTGTGTCCAATGAGAAATTACCTAGAAGATAGAACTTGTCATTGCACGGATAAAATAATTTCATTTTTTCCCCAAAAGAAATGTCAGACTCAGATAATTTATCCCTGTTGTCTTTTCTTATTTATGTTTTATTGGAATTAATTATTTTGTTAGAACGTGGTCATAACCGCGTATTAGTATTGTAGCAAAAAAAAAATGACATTTTTTTTCTTTCGACAATTTTTTCGCTAAAATCTTGTCCTTAAATATTATTCAAATTTTCAAAGATATTTTTCTCTGATCTTTTAGTCACTAATAAAATATTGTTTTTTTTTTGCGCTGTTCTGAGCTAAAATATGTGATATTGACTGCTTTACTAATAGCCGATAAATGTTAATTAATTTGATTTATTCATTCATGTATCAAATTATTTGAGCAAGTTATAGTGTTACTCTTCATAATTGGACTGAAATAATGGGCAGAAATTCTTCTTTTAATGTTTATATTTCTCTTGATATTTTTAATAAGGTGAGAAAATTTTATGTAATTTTTTTTCTTAAAAAAATTATGTAAATTTTATTAAAAAATTATGTATTATGTAAATTTTTTATTCAAAAAATATTTATGTAAATTTATATGTAGGTGGTGAATTAATAGAATTCTTCTAGATTTTCTTTTTCATATCTAAGCATGCTCTTGATTAAATGTTTTAATTGAAATTTGTCAATGATTCAATGGAGGCTTCTTAATAATTATATGACATAATAGGAGTTTAGGATCCCTCATATCTAAGTAATCTTTTTTTTTTCTATTGATCCCAATTGGTGATGATATCATATCATTTAAAATAGTTTTAATTGTTTAAGCATGAAATGTATTGTACCTCTTGAGCATTTCTATTCAAACAATCCCTTAAACAAATCCAAGAAAATTTCTTCAAAAAATTCTTTATATAATATATTAATATATAGAGAACGGCTTAATTTGACTTTTAACATCTTGGTTGGTTCATTGAACCTCCAAATATTCTGTTCAATTATTATTATTATTTTCATTAAAATTCTTAGCAATGGCTGCTAAGTTTAATATTTTGTTCAATTATTATTATTTTTTAATTAAAATTCTTAGCAATGGCTGCTAAGTTTAATATTTTGTTCAATTATTGCTCATGTTCTCTCTCTCTCTCTCTCTCTCTTTCTCTCTCCTTTCTTTTTTCCAAACCTTATAAAAGCTGCCTGTTTTGAATATATAAAAACAAAAAAGAGGCTGCATGAATATATATAGAAAAAAAAAGAATGGTATTAATGTGATAAAATGTTGGTATCACAAAATATAGTAGCATTATTTTTTATATAATTTAAAATTATAAATTTAAATATCAAATTCAAATCGTTAATCCGATTTATAAGAAAGATGCGTTTATGTGAAATTTTATGGTTTGTTGAGTTGATTTTAATATTTTATACTTGATCATTTAAGTCAATGATTAATAATGTATCAAGACGTGTCTTCTAGAAAATAATATTACCAATAACATAATGCTGTTTATAATTTAAGTACCAATCAAGTATATTTGGATTAAACATTTCGACTAACATATATATAAATTTTTAATTATGAGACATGTTAATTTTGACTTCTCAAACAAATAATTTAAATATTTATATTAATTTTTAGACAAATTCAATCATTATTTACAGTAAAGATAAAGAGGTAATATTGAAATTAATAATTATGATTAATTCAAATATAATCATCATTAAAAAATTTAATTCATAACATAACCTCTGAAATTTTTTTGAGGTATGATAATTTTGGGATTCAAAATGGATAATATGAGATCTTGAATACTAAGAGAATATAGATATAGACCTAATAAAAAAAGTTTATAGTATATACCTTTAACCCAACTAATATTAAATGTTGACCTATATATGTGAGGCGTCAATATGGAAGTACCATAAATTTTACATTTCAGAAGTACCACATATATGGTATATTATATCCATATATTTTTACTTCTAGAAGTACCACATATATGGTATAGTATATTAATACATTTCATATTTTTCAAAAGTATCACATATATTATACAGTATATTTTGTGTGTTGATACAACGTCTCTTGAATTGTTTTTTTATGAATTATTTTTTTTATTTTATCCGCTATCACTGTATATAGGTTCATAAAATCAAAGTTTTTAGAGGGTTTTTTATTGTCAACAATTATTGCAGCACAACGGGATGTTAATTTTTGGGGCAGAATATATTTTTTATATAGTATATTTTGATGATATTATCCAGAATGTCATTGAGAATAATAGTTCATCCAGAGATTAATTCTTTTGTAAAATTAAGCTAATTTTATTTCAATTTATGATAATATTATCATTACAATTAAATATTCGAAATTTTTGTTATAAATTAAAATTTACACTATGGATTGAGAGTTTAGATTGAAATTTTTTTTCAAATATAATAACAATTAAAAATTTTATACATAATAGAATACATCTTAAAATTTTCATTTGGATAATTGAACCGATAAGGGATTTCTTTGTCTTTTTTATATATATAAGGGTTTTTTTTAGTCCTAATATTTATTTCTTTTTAAATATTTTTTCACGAAACTTAAATATACATCTCTTCATAAATATACGAAATTTATCATAACTTATAGTTCAAAAAGATATTTTCTTTGTCTTTTCTACTATGCAATTTTTTGGATTCTCAATGATATATATTCATCACAGAATTTGCAAAGGCAATTTAATTACATTATAATTGCTAATAATTTGATGATTCTAATTAGTAGCGAAACTTGATCAAAATTAATAGGAGTTAAAAAAAATTTAAAAAGACTAACTGTAATATAATTAATGAAGAATTATAATAATTTGAGAGACTGCAACCCTCCTGATCTCCACTAAACTCTCTCATTGATCCTGATTATTAATTTACAATACAAACTCAAAGGTTGATTTGCAAATTAGTCAATCATTTTTGCATCAACATCTTTTTTTCCATTTCTCTAATTTTCTCCTTGCTTTTTAATTGCCATATTTCTTTTTTCTATTTCTTGTAGCATATACCTCACCACTTCACATTGAAAAGAGAAAAAGGAAACAAAACATGAAATAATTAATATATAAACAAACAGATTATAATTATGATCTCTTGTATATTTACATCAAAGTGCAAAAAACAAAATTAAAAAAAAAAGGAGAAGAATAATTGCCACACCAAATTCTCCATTAATTAATTCAAAAGAACATCTTACATCTCAAGCGGCTCTCTGTTTTCCTCAAAAAACAAAACTAACAAAAGGAAAAATCTACATATATAAATTCATCAAGAGCGCGACTCAAGTATCGGATGGATGGAGAAACAAACCCTAATCGAATTCAATTGTCTTCATCTCTTCTCTCATCGTCGTCGGTATCTAGATCCAACGCCGTCGTCGCATCTTGGAAGATCTCCAGGTCATCTTCTTCAGGGATCGTATCGAGCTGCCTCTTCGCTTTCTCTCTTGCAACCACCATGAGCTCTGGCGGGGCCACCTCCATCTCGAACTGGAATCCATTTCCTCTCGCCATCGTCTCCGATCTGTACTTCCTTCTTGACTTCTTGAGCCTTCTGACTTGAAATTGGAACTGGATATATAGAGCTCGACTAGAAGGAAAAGACTTGAAAAACTTTGAAGGTTTGATGAAGAAACTGGAGCGAATCGAAGGTGATTTATAGAGGAAGAAGGTGAGATGGAGAGGTGCCTTGCGAAAGGCGATGCGTCTGTTATGACCGTTGGATGGTAGGTGCCACGTGGCAGTGCGACTATTTTTGACGCGTTGGATTGGATCTGAGAGGGATGGGGTAGCACTAAGAAAAGCTTGAAAGGGGAAGAAAGGTTAAAAATAATACAGATTTAATTTTGCAGATATGCCCTCTAATTTCCATGTAATCTGGAAAACTGGGCTTACAAATTGCAGTTCAGACCTTGTTACTACTTCTAGAAGTTTTGACTTGAGAAAATGTCAAGTTCCTTTAATGCCTTGTAGATGGAATATGCAAGTAAAAGTGAGAATTGCTTAGGTAAATATAAAAAGAAAAATTATTTCTATATCTTATATTTTGTATTTTTATCTGCACATTAAAAATATTTATAGTAAATAATTGATTTATTTATATCTAAATATGAAAATATTTATAGTTAGTTATAAAAAGTGTTTCTCATTTTTTTTAAATGATTATAGAAAAAATGAAGTTAAAATTTTTATTATATAAATAAAAATATAACTTATAAAATTTATAATATCAGTAATATAAAGTATAAATAATCTTTTTATTAGATATAAATATTTTCTGAAAAAAATATAAACACATCTGAGGTGCAAATAAGAGTTGCAAATAGGAGGTGCAGTTATCACTTTTTATATAAAAATTATATATTCTTTTTTGAAAATGATGAAGCAAATGATTTAAATTTTAAACACTAATTGAAGTTGTTCAAGAGACTATTGCTAGTTGGATTTTCTTTTTTTTTAAACATTTCATTTAACATAGAATTATTTTTAGTACTTCTGATATAATTCAAATTGATCAAATTGTTGATTGAAAAGATAATCGTAAGTATAATAACAAGATTTGTAAATTATTAATGTTTTATTTAAAATTTGGCATCGGTCAAATGACACAAAGTGTGAGAGAAATAAAATTCATTCTAAGAAATTGCAACAACTCTCTCAGTTTTCACCAATAAAAAATATAAACACTTTTACTATTAAATATAAATATTTTTAAAAAAACATAAAAATAATCCTCCTATTTCATATATGCTCCAATTACTAAATAATATCTATATATATCTTTTCTTTTTTTCATAAATATTAATATTTTAATATTTTTTATTTTTAAAAAAAACAATGATCTCTAAATTATACTTACATTATATTTAAACCACAAACACTAACTTTCAATCAATTATTTTTACCTTTTAGATACCTTACTCCATAAAAATAAATTTTAGACATACATATATAAAAAAAATCCCAATAAAAAGAAACCCCCTTTTTTCTCTTTTCCTTTTTTCTTGAAAGACAACCTTTTCTTTAACTACCAGGAAAGAAAGAAGCTCTTTAAATGAGCCGTTGATATTGAGCCACGTGGCAATTCCAGCTGGGAAGGAGCAGGGACGGAGATGCTTGCGCCACGTGTCCGCTGTTTTTTCTTGCACGTGGGATTTTGGGAACTTCCAAATTTTCTGTAGCCATAGATTGTGTGTCGCTTTCTGTAGCCAAGCGTTTTAAGTCGTTTTCATTCAATAATGTAATGAGACTTTAATCAGAAGTAAGAAAAAATTTTGACATGTGTTTTAATTGGCGTGTATGATATGTGATATAGACATGTAAGAAAAGTTATGCGGCTATGGTTTTATTAGAAAATTAGAGTGGTTTTTTTTTTTAGTGTGTAGCTCATAATTGTTAAAATATTAAAATATTAAAATATTAAAATATGTGGCTATATTGATTCCTAACAAAAAAAATCTAGAGTTCAATTTCATATTTGTAAAAATATCTCATCTTAGTTTTAACATTACCTACTTATTTTTTGCAAAAGGAAAAAAAAAATATTCACAATCACTTCATCATATAAATCAAGAATAATTTTGAAAAAAATTCCATATAACAATTGTTGGCACAAAAATGCAGACCGCTTGTTAGAATACACTTAAAATATCGGATTGGAATGATTCAGTCGCTAATAATGAGTGTTACAGTTCATAACAATATGGTTTCATATATATCACGATCCGTAGTAGTCTATTACGGTCCGTATTGTTGTGATCAAGTACGTTGGTTTAAACACATTTGAATGTTATTATAAACACATTTGAATATTATTATAAATACATTAAAGTATTAGTATAAATATATTTAAAAATTAAAACAAACACTTTTATATAGTGTATATACGTGAGATGGGGAGCGTGAAATCTTAGAAAATTTGAACATTTCATATTCGATCTACAAAATCTTGTGAATTACAGAATTAGAATACATGATTGATGTATAATTATTATTCCTATAAATAATTAGAATACATGATTGATGTAGAATACATGATTGATGTATAATTATTACACCTCTATGTCTTATTCCTATAAATACGTGTCTTTCATTTTATTAATTTTACTGAATTTTTGAAAAAAAAAATAATTACACTTACTTTTCTTATTATTTTCTTATAGTGACAGGCACTAGACAAGTACACATAATTGATAATTATTCTAAAATTGTCGCTATTACATTCGATTTATTTAGAAAAGTAATCGAATTGAGCTTTTTATACTGACGCTGCTTCCCAGAATTGAGCTCCTAGAGGTAGTTGGTAAATGTATTAATTGCTCCTGGGTCCATGTATGTGGAAAAATTAAATTGCATTAAATTTTAAGTAGCTGATATATAGAAATTTTTATGATATTTGTTTTAGTTTTTATATTAAATGAGTTATTATATATATTAATGATTTTATTATTTAATTTATTTGTATAATAATTTTATTATTTTAAATAAGTTATTATTTATATTAGTGGGTCTGATTTTTTTATTTAGGAAAATCATTATTTATAATTAAATCAATAGGAAATTGTGATGTGTGTTTCGAAAAATAGGAGAGACGAGTTTTAAAATCCCGTCTCCAGCTTATACGGAACAATTTTTTGAATATTTTAATGAAAATCAATATTTTAATTGGGACGAGATTTTTCCCCGTCCCATCTCATGGACGAATATAAATAAATTATTATTTATATTCGTGGGTCTGATTTTTTTATTTAAGAAAATCATTATTTATAATTAAATCAATAGGAAATTGTGATGTGTGTTTCGAAAAATAGGAGAGACGAGTTTTAAAATCCCGTCCCCAGCTTGTACGGAACAATTTTTTGAATATTTTAATGAAAATCAATATTTTAATTGGGACGAGATTTTTCCCCGTCCCATCTCATGGATTTTTTCAGCCCAAAGCCTGGCCAGGGAAATAAAAGTCCCACCCACTTTTTTGAGTTTCTCTGTCCAGGTTTTGAGCTGGAAAACTCATGAGACCGGATGGGGAAAGAAATCTCGTCTCAATTAACATATTGATTTCTATTAAAAAAAAATTCAAAAAATTGTTCCATACAAGCCGGTAAAATCCCGTCCCTCCTATTTTCCAAAATACACATCACATTTTCTTATTTATTTAATTATAAATAATGATCTTCTTAAAAAAATCGGTTAGTTGGTTGTATAATAAAGTCGTTAATATGAATAATAACTCATTTTATATAACTGACAAAGTTGGCATCAAACGATAGTATCTCCCAAACATTTTCCTAAATTTTAATTTTTTTTTTCTATCGAATGATCTAAAAACAGTCTTATTTTTTTTTGGGGGAAAAAATAATTGCAGAATGTTGATGAAAAATACATCCAACGAGTTACCAGTACATGTTCCAAAAATTATACACCCAGTAATTATATATACAATCCTACTGAGATTTGGTACTACATAAGTCTGGTAAAATTGTAGTACCAATTACAATTATTGAAGAAAGGAAATTTCAGTTCATGTTTGTCTTTAATTATTTCTAATTTTATTTCCAAAGTTGCTCAAATATTTTTGCATCCAAATAAAAAGGAGGCACTTGGAGTAGTTTACTTTTACTTTTACATGATACAACAAGTCAATCTATGCTACTATACATATAAAGAAAAACGTTTGGGAGATACCATCCTTATATCATAATCGATACCGATTTTATTATTCATGTAAAACGAGTTATTATTTATAGTAATGACTTTATTATATAACTTATTTTTTATAATATTTTTATTATTAAACTCAAATACCACTAATATGAATAATAACTCACTTAAGTTGAATAACAAAAATACTGTACAAATAAGTTATATAATAAAATCGTTAATATAAATAATAACTCATTTAATCTGAATAATAAAGTCGATATCGATTTTGATATCAATGACGGTATCCGTATATTAGCTTCCATATATAAAGAACCCTCTAGACTCTCATGACAACTAATTAGTATCTTGATATTTTTAACATCTTATTTATTGCATTCTGACTATATATATTGTTTCAAATTGTCTTTTAAAATGCTCTTAATTAAGCTGCTAGATATTTTCCCCATATATTTTGACCGAATTTTCTTGACATTTATTTTTAGAATTTCCTAAACATTTTACAATTACGAAATTAAGTATACATCTCAACATGGAAAAGTATAAATTAAATATTTTTAAAATTTTAGCTGAAAAAAAAATATCGATGTGATATGCATCATTAGCTAATTCATAAATGGCACAAAACCTTTAAACATATGAATACAATCTATATAAAATTTATGAGCTTGACTCCCATCTTTTTATCAAAAAAAAAAAAATATGAATGCAATGTTTCTAATTCTGCCACTGTTTATATCAAAATTTTACATTCACAGACTTACATAGGATGTATAAGTTTGATTTGATTTCTATCACACAAACAAGAAAAGAAAAAAGAAGTAAAATCCTAATTATAATGTGCTTGATTTAAAAAAGAACAACAGCATATATATTCTTGAACAGATCCTCAACTGTACATCTAATACCTCTTCTCTAATTTCTCTCCATGCTCAACAAATAAATGTGCATATATAGAGGAGAGGATGACCTTCTCTATCTCTGTTCTTCTTCTTCTTTTTTTATTTATGATTTTTAGATCGATGTCAAGCCGTACTTCTCAGTTCCGGATTCCTTCGCTCCAAGTAATGGCGGAACATGTCGTCTTGAGACAACTGCGAAGGTGTTTTTCGGAACTTGACGACGTCCACCTCGTCTTCTTCTTCAATTATGGTGTCAAGGTTTCTTGTTATCTTTCGCCTTACGACTGTTATGAGCTTCGGAGGCGCCACCTCGGTTGGAAACTGTGACCTCATATCTTTATCCATTGTATGCATAACTATCATGGGTATGAAAGCAAGCACACAAAATCTTAGAGGAGGAGGAGGAGGGGGGGGGGGGGGGGGGGGGTAGAGAGAGAGAGAGAGAGAGCTAGAAAGGATGTACAAGCTAGTTAGAGAAATGTGTATTGAATAATTGCTCTTTTATACAAGAGCCTTTGTAGTATTTCCTGATAACTTGCTAGGTTTGCAAACATAAAATTCTGGGTTGAATAGTTTCAAATAATATATATTTTTCCTAGTTCAAAATATTTCTGGTTACTATGACATCAGGTCATATATCAGCACATCTATGCTGGTCCCACTAAATTATTGCATTTATTAAAAAATGTAACAAACTCTCTCTTTATTTCAAAAGTAAACATACTTGAATTGATTTTTTTTTTAAAACAAGGGACACACTTGAACAGGTTCATGCATGTATCATGTATCGTGCCTAATAATTAAGTAGTTAATTAAAGGTATAGAAAAGGGAACTGATGAAAAAAATTAGGAAAAAATTAAAGAATCTCCATGTAGTGGAGCATGTGGGAAAATCTTAACTCCTAAGCATTGTATTAGAGAAGAAAAATATCATCACTTGTAAAATATTTTTTTTAAAGAAAATTATAACTCATTAAATTTTAAAATTTATATGTAGAAAAAAAAAAGTGCATCTAATTGATTGTTAAAGTGTTGTTTTTTTGCATAAAAGTCATAAAATTTAAATTTAATGTAAGAAATTTAAAATCCAATACTCAACATTAAAAGTGAATTAAAAATGATTTAAAAATGATTAAAGATCTTGATCATCTCATACTAAAAAAAAAAAAGTTAGAAAAACTTGGATTCTTACCAGATTTGGTCCTTTTGAAAAGGAAAATCCTGTAGGAGAACTTTATCAGATTAGCCACGTTTTACATTTAATAACTTTTTTAATGTAATCTAATATGTGCACTAAGCTTTCTTGGGGAAAGGGGAAGAAATATTTAGCACTATATAAGAAGCTTTTTGTCATTTGTTTTGGTTGGTGGCAAGTGGCTATAATATAATATAATATAATATAATAAAATATAATAAAATATAATATAATGCATTATGTTAAGATGCTTTGGAAAAAATATTCCGTTATTTTGTGTTAAAAAAATTCCATTTTTCGAAATTCAAACGGTTAACCCAAATCACATAATGTGGTACATATACTGAAAAATTATTGGAGATACAAATTTTATATCATTTTATTATTTTCTATAATAGAGAGAAAATCATTTTTTATTGAAAGGACTAATTTTTAGATCAGTAGATTCTCTCTTTTTCCCAAAAAAAAAAAGTCTAAGAAATATAAATTTTGGTGGCAATAGAAATTTCAATGCATCATTACATTAAACAGCTTTGAATTAAATGTTCAGATTTCGAAAATTCAAAAATTGAACTCAAAAATCTTTTTATTTTCCATAACATCCAAGTACAACTCAAATAGGAGTGATAATTGCACCCCTTAACTGCACCATTTATTTGCATCCCATATGAATTTGTCCTTCTTTCAAAAAATATTTATTTCTAATGATAAAGTGTTTATATCTTTCATTATTAAGATTAAAAGTTATGCAAATTGTATTTATATTTGTGTAATAAATTTTTAACATCAATTTATTATATAATTATTTAGGAAATAAAAAGTGATAAACACTTTTTATATTGATTATAAACACTTACAAAATGTATACAAATATATTATTTATTTAGTATAAATATTTTTGGTGTGTAAATAAAGGGTGCAAAATATGGGGTGGAGGAATAATTTCTCCAACTCAAAATGTATGAAACTAAATGTCTTCATGCATCACATTTTAGTTTCTTGATATAGTATTTGTGCATCACATAATCATGATAAAATTTTAAAATTTTTCACAAGAGAAACAATCAGAAAGGTGTTACTGTGTCAGTCCCCTTCAGTTGTGTGGCCATGGATTAAGAGATTTGAACCATTAATTGACATAAATAAAATAGTAGCATAAGGCATAATTCAAAATTTCAAATTTAGTTCATTTTACTTGATTTTCATGTGCTTTCTTTCTTGGTCAGATATGAGTGACCTGTTATGGAAATTTTTGTAACAAGACAATAGGATGTGTACAATTTTACTTTACATGAAAGAACAATGGCACAAATTTTGTGCCACAAGTTTCTAGGCCGGGCCCACTTGATCTCCTCACAAAATTTATTGTCACAATATTAAGGGGCCTATCATACATGTTTTGTCAATGCCAAATTTTGTGCTTCAATTTATATATTATTTTAGTACTAATTGGGGTTTGTGATTGTGCTCTTTTTTGATGTAATTTAACACAAATTCTATAGTTGGTCTTCCCTGCCATAAGTAAATTTTGGCATAGTTACTACCAAATTTTCATGATAATAATTAATTCGTCAAACTCTGAATTATTGGCAAATTTGAAGTTTTTAGTATTTTTTTTTGAAGAAAATAGACTAATCCCAATTAAATTATTGGCAAATTAGAATATTACGGCTTTGAACTATAGAAGTTTATAATCCCAATTAAAGTTTTCCTAATTTAACTAAAATAGAAGTTTTTAGTTATAAAGTTTTTAGTATTTTTCATGATTTGTTAATTATTGGCAAATTAGAAGTTTTTAGTATTTTTTTTTGAAGAAAATAGACTAATTAAATGATATTACGGATTTGAATAATAATTTTATAATTTATTAGTTAATTTTAAAAAATAATACCTGAATTTTATAAAGAATGAGAAAATTGTCAAGAATAAATGATAGAACTGAGAATCTTTTTTTTTAATTTAATCCATGGCAAGGCCTTGTTGACACTTATTTATCAAACAGGCTTTATTCTCTTTATAGGCCTCTAAAGCCCAGAAACAACATTTTATTTTTGGGCTTTTCATTAAATATCTGAACTATTTAAAATCATAGGCGTCATAATATATGTGTGTGTGTGTGTGTGTATGTATGTATATATATGTGTGTGTGTGTATATGTATATATATGTGTGTGTGTGTGTGTGTGTGTGTGTGTGTGTGTGTGTGTGTGTGTGTGTATGTATATATATGTATATATGTATGTATATGTATATATATATGTATATGTATATCAAGCTTTTAAAAAACATTTAACGGCTCTTAACGATGAGGCGAGCAATTAATGGTTTAACGTTTAAACGGAACTAAACGGACGTTAAATCATAATACGGGTATTTTTGTAAAGTCTATTTTTTAACATTTACAAAGAATAAGTTATGTATATTTATACTTAATAATTAAAAAATAATGAAAATAAGCAAAAATAATTATTATATCATTAGTGAGTGCTTAATCTAATTAATACTACAATATTATCACATCATAAAAGATTAAACAAAAATAAGAAGTTCTAAAGAGTTGGACACTATAAATTATATTTTAATTTTTTCAATCATAAAAATTCAATATGTTTATTTTGAGTGTTACAATTGCTCATAATATATAATTTTCACATTCAAATGAATTTAATAGTATTTAATCACTTTGAAATAATATAAATAAACATTTTATTAGGATTAAAATAATTTAATTCTCAAAAAATGATTAAAACGGTTTTTTCTCAAATACTTAACGTCAAAGGGTCTAAAAAACGATTACACGGTTTAAACGGAGTATAAATTCCGTTTTTTAAAAGCTTGATGTATATGTGTGTGTGTGTGCGTGTGTGCGTGTGTGTGTATATATATATATATATATATGTATGTATGTATGTATGTATATATATGTATATATTTTTTTTGAGATATAAGGTCGAAGTTATCCGATTTTAAATATTTATAAAAATATTTTAACTAAATTTCAGACTTGCAATGTATGACATAATAATATTATTACAAACTTCAAGGTTTGCTGTTGGAATTCAACTTCATCTCCACTAAAATTGTAGATTGAATATTGTTAGGATTCTCCAACTTGGTATGAATATGTTACTAATGAATTGTTTCAGGTCATATATAATTGTGGGTTACAAAAAAAAACAAAGAAATTTTTTTATTTTCAAAGGTAATTAACCACTCCAACCATAGTTGTTTAATTCAAACAAGTGTACCAATTGTAAAATTTAATCTGGTTCAGATTCTCTCTGAGGTGTTATATAGAGAACTAATTGAATTTCATTATTTTGAATTAAAGATCCAATCGTTAGACAGCTAAAATAAAGCAAATCACTTCAATTTTTATATTTTGAAGGGAGCTGATATACTGATACCGTCATTGATATCATCGTTGGTAGTGACTTTATTATTTATATTAAATGAGTCATTATTTATGTTAGCGATTTTATTATGCAACTTATTTGTACGATATTTTTATTATTCAATTTAAATGAGTTATTATTCAGATTAATGGTATTTAAATTGAATAATAAAATATTATATAAAATAAGTTACATAATAAAATCATTAATATAAATAATAAGTTAATAACTTATTTTACATATATAATAAAATCCATATTAATTATGATATCATTATGTCTCAAATATTTTCCTATTTTGAATATGCCTTCGAGAAGTAATAAATTATCCATTGTTCCACCGAGTCAAACACCAAGCGTTGAATTAGTCGGAACCCTTTCCTTTTCTTTCCTTTTCTTTTCTTTTCTTTTTCTTTTCTTAATATCCAATTATCCAGAAAATCAATTGATATCATGGTCAAGTTATTTATTGGGTATGGACTGAGAGAACAAGTCAATAATTTATTTAAAAACAGACTATACCGTTCTATGATTATCCAATAAATTAATTTAATTGGGTTGGCTAGTCTAGTCGTTGAAAGCACCATAAATTACGAGGTTCTTCATGGACTAGAAAAGATGCAATGTCAAAGGCTTTGCAAATAGTAAATGCTATATTATATAGCTGAATATATCCTGATCTTATTATAAAATAGCATATATTATTTAATTGCATATTTGAAAACATGTAGTAATGCTCAAATAATACAAAAGGTTAAACCCATACATTTATGTCAGTTAACACATGCATATAAAGAACAGTTATGAAAAGCATATCTTCACATATTAGTCATATTTTTGTGATTTTGTGAAAATAGCGAATTAGTATGCTATTATATTCATAAAAATCAGGATGAATGGGATCACAAAACCAGCTTTAGTGAAAAACATTCATAAAAATCAAGATGAATGAGATCAGTCTCAGCTTTTGATTTAGTAAAAAATATTCATAAAAATCAGGATGAATGAGATCAGAGAACCAGCTTTAAAACCAACTTTTGATTTAATGAAAAGTCACGAGTTTAGAACTCAATAAAGAATCTTTTATGAACATTATATTTAAAATTGGATGACTTGACTACATTTTATCTCAATAAAATAAAGCCAGAATGAAGAGCAAAAATTTCAGTAAATTACTTCTCAATTTTAAAATTATTCACTAATTGTCCTGTACCATATATTTCTTCTAAAAAGCATACATAGGTCCATAATTCTCTATACCTTTCTGTAATTTAATTTGGGACTATTTTTTTCTTCTTCTTTTTTTCCCCTTTCAAGACTTATAAGTAACAAATCTATAACTGTCAAGCTCCCAAGCTACTGTACTTTTCGCTGAGTATGGAGCTAGAACACAAGTACACCGAAATACGCACATAATCAATGCAACACAAACACGTGCGTGTCATTAATTAAGCACCAATTTAGAGAGCTTTGTTCCAAAACGGCCTCACTAAAACCTCAGTCTCAGACCTGAAGCACTAGCCGACTTCCTCACAAAATTAAATCCATTGACTAATAACGGATGGGTTAAAGAGTCCTCACTAGCAGTATTACGCATGAAACACCGTCTTGATTCTCCCATTTCGGGTGTTGACGAATCACATGGTAGATCAGCATCGCTCTTCTTGGCCCGCCTTGAGTACACCTCTCTTTTATTCGAATTGGTGGTGAAAGCGGCTTCACTGAAGAGTGTCATTTCAGTGCATTGTTCTTTTAACGGGTCAGATTTCTGGGGCAAGAGACCGTAATATCTCTGGAGAGTGCTCATTGCTGAAGAGGTTTTGTGGGGTGGAGATTTAGATTTGGGGGAATATACTGAACCTGAATTGGTCTTTTTTGTGGATGCTTTAGGTGGCAGTTTTCTGTAGTAAAAATATGTTTCGTCAGATCATTTCGATTTCAGTTTTTGATAATAAGGTACAAAATGTTTCATGGGACCCAACATATATAAAATGTTGGATGCTCCACATGAAATCTTCAGCACTGGAATACATAAGATTTACTGGTAAATGTATTTATCAATGGTTGTTCTTACAAGAATTTGTTTTCTTTCCTTTTGGTAAAACTAACATTCTTACCAGCCTTAAATAGACATCGCGAGGTAGCAAATTTCAACTAAGTGTTCTGCTACTTCAATCTTGAAGTACCAGTTACTTGAAACATTTGTAACAAACGATCCTAGACAAAGCATAACCCATTTTTTTAATCTTTGTATGAAGTTGACAGATAGAGTTAGCTTAATGATAAATTAACCCCCAATTATGGGTAAGGATATTTTAAGTCAACCTCCTTGTTTCTTGGCTTAAATCAAGCTTTCTCTTTTGAATAAAATAATAAATACAAAGGCAGCTCATACTTCAATTCGGCTTTTGAATACTATAAGTCCTCGCTTAATGTAATTTGTTTCTAAATGATAATTTTCTCAATTTTGAGTTTAAAAAAAACATTATTACTAGGTAAAAAGAACAAACATATAATAAACAAATTACCTGTTCTTAGAATTGGTCAAAGAACTATGGAGAGGTGACTGGGTGTGACATCCCGGGATGGGAATCAGCAACGATTTGTGCGCGAACATCTGAAGGTCACTTACTAAATTGTTTGTCCTTTTTATATCAGCGATCTACAATCAATAATAACCAATATATATAAATCAGCACAGTTGCTTTTTAATCAAATCAAATTGTTCTTGCACAGTAGTAAAATTTTCCTAATTGCATTTTTCTTATTAATATCTTTGATTGTTTCGTTGCATTGGATGACTTCCGTAAAGTAATTTTAAAGAACACATTATGTTTGATATGTCAGGATAAAGTATGTAACTTGAAACAAGGCAAAGGATAAAAAAATTAAAATTATATACAAATAATGGAGTCCGGCTACAGTGCTTCTATAAACATTAGGTGAAATGCTTACAGGTTAAATTTCAAAATCCTACGTTTGAAATAGCAATCTAAGTAACTCAATAAATTATTCATATCAAAATCTTGTAGAAACTAAAATTTCCTATTTTTAGAATTTATTTACTATTTTTAATGTTTTTTAAAAAATGACTCTTTTGACCTTCAAATATTGATATTTTCTTTTATTTTTAGGATCATTTTTAAAAAACCATTAAAAATAGTACAAAAATTTTAAAAATAATAATTTTAGTATTCTACAAGATTTTGACATGAATAATTTATTAAATTACTTGGATCGAAATTTTGAATACGGGATTTTGAAATTTGATCCGTAAATATTTCGGACCAAAATGCTTATGGAAGCATATTAGCCAAACTCCAAATAATGAATAAATGTTATTAAATTTTGTCAACAAGAGCTCTTTGTCTATATAAAATACCATCTACTTATCACCGTCCAATTCACCAATTTTGTCAACGAAATCTTTGACCAGGTATTTGTACCCAATTCACCAAATTTGAAATTGTCAACTTGACCAATTTAATTAATTAGCACCTACTTTTTCACTGTCTAAATCACCAAAATCCAATATATTCCTAGTTAACCAATTTGGCAAGTTTTTTGGAATCTTTACACAAGGTGAGTCTATCCTCTGAATAATGCTCTTAATTTACTTAATAAATAAAAGAATTTTATTTAGCAAAAGAGGGGGGAAAAATGTAAATGACATTTCTAGTTCTAGGACAGAAATCACTTTTTCTGGAATAAAAATTACCTCGACGCCGTATTTAATGGCGAGACCAGCTAGCGTATCCAATTTGGAAACCTGATGAACTATACAATTGCCCGAATCGGAAGAACACATATTGGACGAAGAGATCGAATCCGAATCACGCGAACTAGTGTCGAACTCTCTCTCAGGAGAGCTGGATCCGTCGTCGGAGCTGAAATCCTCCGAGAAAGGATGAGAAACCACCTCCTCCCTTCTAATCCCCATCTCAAAACGCAAAATACAGCACTTAAACCAGTGTTTTTAATCGAAATAGAAAGGATCGAGTTCCAGATCCCCAAATTAGGGGAAAATTGGAAGGTTTCGTTGATTTTTGAGCGCGATTTCGTCGAGAATTAGGAAGCGTTGGTGGTGGTGGGTCGCGCTCTATTGAGAAAAAGAAAGAAAGAGAGAGAGAGAGAGAGAGGTATTGAAGAAGGTTTGGTTTGATTCTTAGTCTCATATAGAAGCTTTGAACGAATGGAGATTTAAAAAAGGAAAAATCTATGTTCACGTGAGAAGTTTACGAATTTCTACTAACTGATAAATTGTAGTCGATTTTGCTGCCTATCTGGGTACTATTAGAGGTTTAGTAAAGTCTTGCGTGTTATTAGCAGCTGTAATGGTTTTCTTCCCCAACGATTACGAAGGTTCTGTGTCTTTGGTGGAGGTTGACGCGGTATCTGTGGACTCTCTCCACCTTCCACGTGGGAAAGGAACTCCATACAAAAAAAAAAGTTTAATATATTTTTTTTTCAGAGTTAGAATGTTTCTAAGGGGAGAATTTTGTCACGCTCTTAATTTAAAATTTATTGAATCGATTTTAAATGATAAATTTAAATTATTTAATAAATTTTTTATATTAAAACTTTGTAGGATAATAAAAAAATTTATTTTTAAAATTTTACAACTATTTTTTTCATATTTTATAAAATTAACTATTTTTATATGTAAAAATTTATTATTTTATTATTATTTTATAGTTATATTTAAAAATATGAAAAAAATAGTTAAAAAATTATAAAAATAAAAAATTTTAGTATGTTATAAGATTTTAATATAAAAAATTTATTAAATAATTTGGATTTGTCATATGAAATTAATTCGATAAATTTTGAGTTAAAAGCACCGATATATTTGATGCTCCTAAGAGCACCCTAATCCAATTTTTGTTTAACTTTCTTGTAAGTAAATTACTATATTTGTGGAATGTTAAAACTTGATATTGGTTTACAAAATAACATCCATGTGATTTTTTTTAATATGTTAGAGAAATATAACATAAAATATTAAAATTTAGAGGGTTTGCCTTCTCCAGGGTCAAGAATGCCATCCTTTGGAGACCCGTACTCTGTCAGGTCCCAATACCAGTTTATAGACTTTGGAGGGTTCAAAGTGCATAAGTACATTAAACTTGTTGAACCTCTTGAGGAATATATTCTCATACGTAATTAAAGCGCTTTAATTTATATATTCATGTCCCATCATTTTATTTCAAATAAATTAATATGATAGAGAGCAAAAAATTTAGCATTTTTTATTGATACTCTTCTTTAGGGTTCCTGTCATATATATTCCATAAAATTTGTTTTAGCTTTTTCATATACAAGAAGTACAATTATGATTTCTTTGGTGTCAAGAATCATTAGTATTCTTGTGTGTATTAATATTTTAAATTTCAAACTAAAATTGGAACACTAATATTGTTGTTGTCTGTCAACTGTCATAACTCATAAGTGTGCATCCATTTAAAGTTTAAAAAAATAGAGTTGTATAAATCTAGTTCTTGAATGAAATGATAATTAATTATAAATGCGTCCAATTTTCAGACTCTTGATTTTATACAATTGAATAAAAAAAATACTTGGGAAAGAAAAGGATAAAATTTATTAGTTAAATTTTCAAAATTTACAAAAATCTAATACAATTATAACTTATAACCAGCTTTGACCATTTCTAATATAAATATGTTATGCACTTGAAATCCTCTCATACAAAAAAAAAATGCTAATTTTTTAGTGTCACTCATGCCTCATTTTCAAAAGATGCAATTCATAGGCGCTTATTATTATTATTATTATTATTATTATTATTATTATTATTATTATTATTATTATTATTATTATTATTATTATTATTATTATTATTATTATTATTATTATTATTATTATTTTATATTATTATTATTATTATTATTATTATTATTATTATTATTATTATTATTTTCTTTGGATACCATAAGCTTCTATAGAGAATTAGTCACAAGCAAAGTTGGAGCAGCACATGCAGTTGACCCCACTGTTTATTATAAATTTATGACAGTATATATTGTTTATATGCAGTGTACTTTTTATTTTAATCCATTGCTATATTGTATATATATTCTTCCGTACGACATGGATATAATGACTTAAAAAAAATGATATTTATATATAAAATATGAGGAGTGAATTGAACCTTTTATATATCTGCATATCTTATTTACATCATAAATATTTAAAACTATTCAACGTAATTTTTAACTTAAATTTTAAAATATATATTTTTGAAAAAAATATTTGTAATTAATGCAGATAAGGGTGCAAACTTAAAGTGCAAGGATAATTTCCATAAAATAAAATATATATAATATATTTTATTTTAAAATTTCTAACAACTTTGTTTTTTCTTTTAACATAGGAGAATACAGAAGCTAGCTATATATTAGGATCTAAATTTTTGTTTTGACAAATTTGACACTGGTTCTATTAAAAAATACATATGCATGTAGGTTAATCAAGCATAATGAGGGATCACTTAATAAATGACAGTGATTGTTTTGATACTTTTGAAAATGATTCTTCAAAAAAAAATTAAAATAAAACTAAAATTTGAAAAGTAAATATGTAGATATATTATAATTATTATTGGGCATATAAATACTCCTACAATAAAATTTCATAGAATTTTAGTGTTTTTATATGATGGATTAAGAATCGTTAATTTTGAACCATTGAAATTTCAAGTCACTTATTGTACAAACAAACATACAACAAATTTCATATTTTTTTTATAAACATGATAAGTGAATAATACAACTAATTCTTATAATGTTGAATTTCAAGTTTCAAATTTATTTTTTTAATAGTCAAAATAAATAAGTGTCCAAGTGATGCTCCCTCAATAACTATTATGCTCCTTGATATATGTGATCATTGAATGTATACATAAATAAAATTTTAAATAATTAGATACGCCTCTAATACGCATCATAATATAATATTGTATGAATATCAAACTCATCACAAGTATGTGCATTATAAATGCATAATTGTTTTGTAGTAGTTAATTAATAACTGCATCTTTGAATTTCAACAAAACTCTTGTTTTCTCCTTTATTTAAATCATAGAAATGATTGAATTTCATTGTACCTAACAAACTTTATATTTCCAACTTTTGTTTTCCCCTTGATTAGTTTTCAAATCAGGGAAGTAATAAAATAGAAAATTATCAGTTATTTGAATTTAGTTCACACAAAATTAAAATTATATATGAAATTTTTTCTCTTTGAATATGTATATACATATATATATATACATACATATATATGTATGTATGTATGTATATATATGTGTGTGTGTCATTTCAAACCACATTACATGTGCTAAAATTAAATTTTAAAACCCTAAACTCCTCCAACTATAAACTATATTTTCTTGGGGGCTACATATCTAAAGCTGCGCCTCATTTTGTGCTAATTTGTTACACAAAAAAGTAACCAAAAGGGAAATAAAAAAAAAAGGTTTAGGACTTGATCAATGAGTAGAGAGGCACATGGGTTAACTATAATAAAACCAAAATTAATTAGTGGAATAGATTTTTGTGGTCAATTAATACCAGACATGCAATTATTGCTTGTCAAGTGTGAAGTGTCAACACGCTTCTGTTTTTTCTTTTCATGTTGTCTTCCACTTTCTGACCAAATGATACAAAGCTTCATTGTATTTTATAATTTCAAGGACTTTGATGGTAAGAAACCACTTTATTTATTTATTTATTTATTTAGTGGGTCGTGCAAAATTAAAATTTGAAATAAAGAGACAAGTTGTTTAGTTGTTGTTAGGACCAACAAACTTTACGTTATGTTGTAATGAGAGTTTACTAAATTTATCAAGATAATGAAAAAATAATTAATTTTGAAATCAAAAGGAATTAGTTTTATGGGACCAACAAACTATAACACTGAACCGTATGTCTAATACAATAATAATGAATTTTATTTCTCTATAAAAAAATATAAGTTTAAAATATTGTAAAAAGAATTTTTGAAAAAAAATAAATGACGAGGTTAATATAAATCTTTATTTAAAACAAAACAAAACAAAATATAACACTTTTAGGTTTTAAAACGAGTGAACTTTTTAGTTTAACTTATCAAATCATCAAAAAATTAAGAAAAATCATTATAGAAAACTCACATATTCGAAATCCAGATAAATCTTTTATGAAAATTTAAAATTAAATAATTTACACTCCCCTTCTTTTATCTCAAAAAAAAAAAAAAAACACGTAAAGACGAACTGAGCAATTTTATATTAACACAGCAATTGGGTTATTCTCTTCAGAAGAGGAACTACATTTCAAAATTATATTAAGACAACAAAAACAGGTTATTGGGTCAATTCCAATTCCAGAATTTTCTTTTCTCAAGGCCCAATTGGAAAGAGGCGCAACGATTTACTACAATCTTAGTGTTTACAATCATTATCTAATCAACAACAAGACTACAAAAACAACCCAACCCCACACCAGATTCTTACTTCCATCCTTAACCAGAGCAGTGTTTCCAATCCATCGCTCTACATACGCAGGATACGAAGCAAATGATTGTTAGATCAGGTTTAATTAGGCTCTCGCTTTATTTCTTAATTCATGGAACGAAGTTGCTTTTGTAGTAAATTACCACGACTTGGTGTTGCTCACCATGTGCTCGATCAATTGCCTGAGTGAAAAAACTTCTGTTTCTGGTTTGGTCTAGACATTGTTTTACCAGATTGAATTGTGCAGTCTATACTCCTTATCATGTTGGTGCATTCTATCTGTACCAGCCCATTCGGTTTGGTACCGATAGCACTGGCGCACCACAAGATGAACCCCAAGGAAAACAGAGAATAAATCAGAAAAGAGAAATCTGACCAATAACAGATCATGAGAATTCTTGTATTAACAGGGACATACTAACAACAGAAATATTGTATCTTTTGTATCATTGCACAAATGTTACATTGTTTATTTTTTATTTTCTGTAGATGTTCTTTCACTAATGAGCACATGCACAAAGGTTTTCTCTCCACTCACTACACATCTTCAAACCCTATCGCACCGATCTCGAAAAGCCCTGGCAAGTGTTTCGTGTTTATCCTGTCCTGAGAAACAAAAGGTCATAGTAATCTCGGGCCCCACGGGCTCCGGAAAGAGCCACCTAGCGCTCGAACTTGCCAAACAGCTAAATGGAGAGATAATATGTGCTGACTCAGTAACTGTGTACCAGGGGCTTGACGTTGGCTCTGCTAAGCCATCTCTTTCGGACCGAGCAGAGGTCACACACCACCTGCTTGACATATTGCACCCTTCTGAGGACTACTCTGCCGGGGATTTTTACCGAGATGCACGTGCGGCTACTGAATTGGTGTTGCAAAAAGGACGTGTTCCGATTGTCACAGGCGGTACGGGATTGTATCTGAGGTGGTATTTGTACGGCAAGCCGGGTGTACCGAAGGGTACACTAAATGTTGCCACAGCAGTTTGGTCTGAGATGGAGGATATTCAAAGAAAGGGAGATTGGAACGAGGGTGTTGAGCATGTGGTACAGGCTGGGGACCCGAGTGCACGTGCCTTACCAGTCAATGACTGGTACAGGCTAAGACGCAAGTTAGAGATTATTAGGTCAGCAGGAGCCCCTCCCTCGGCCTTCCCTATCCCATATGATGAATTCCGCAAGCACGAACCTGTCAGAGATCTTGATGTAAAGGATTTGGATTATGAGTTCATTTGCATTTTTCTTACCATGCCCCGTGTTGAGCTGTACCGGTCAATCGACTTGCGATGTGAAGAAATGGTGAGGCACCCCGATGGGTTGTTGTCAGAGGCCTCATGGCTTCTCAATATCGGGCTTAAACCTGATATGAACTCTGCGACCCGTGCAATCGGGTATAGACAAGCCATGGCATATTTATCAAACTGTCGCGAGAGAGGTGGCAAGAGCTCCGCTGAGTACTTCTATGATTTTTTATCGACCTTCCAAAAGGCGTCACGGAATTTTGCCAAGAGGCAGATGATTTGGTTCAGGAATGAGAAGACGTATACGTGGATGGATGCTTCAAAGAATTTTGATGAAATTGTGGGTTTTGTTCGTGATTGTTACCATGGTAATGTCAGGAGAGAAGTGCCGAAAGATTTGGAGATTAGTAAGGAAAGTGGTGGGAAGGAGGAATGCAAAAAGATGAAGTTGTACCGCACTGAGAACAAGTATTTTGTTAAGGATGAAGATTTCAACGGCATTCTTGATTGGATTGAAACGACACAGGGGCATTGTGCCAGTTTGGTGAAAGTTTGAATGCTGTTTTCTATTTTTCCAGGAGGTTTTCATCAGGGAAAATATCTGAATGCTCAAGTACAACCAACATTTAATTATGGTTAGAAGAAAAATATTTCTCAATTATATTGTTATTGTATTTGAGGAGCAAAGAATGTGTTTTTTTTTTTTTGGTGAGAAGGTTTCCTTGATTCAATTTGGTATTTACGTAGTTACTGTTGCTGCTGCCAAAAATATATTTGAAATTGATAATATGTTTTCTCTTAAATCTTAATCATGTCCAAAATTCATATGAGACTGATTTTTGCACTGTAAAGTTGAAATGTTACAAATAATCCTATTTTGATGGGCAATTTAGTTAAAGAAATGGAATCTGAGCTTTGTGGAGGCAAGAACTGCACCAAGTAATGTTTGCAGTACAAGTACTTTAGACTTATATATAAAATTGATTTGAGGATTTTTAATCATCCAATAACAATGTTCTTTTTATTATCTGAAAAAATAGTAAAAAAATTTTAAAAAATATAAAATTTGATATTTTATAAGATTTTGATATGAAAATTACATTGAGTAGTTCGGATTGGTCATTTATAACTCCAAATTTGAGATTTGAAGTCATTATACGGGTCCATCCATATAACGTATTGTATTTTAAGACTTTTTTTATATTATCGGTACAATTTCTGATACAAAACAACTGATTTGGATCGAAATGAATTAGAACTACCAAGAAAAAGCAAAGTAAATGAGAGAAGCCACAGAAAAGATGCAAACGTCTGGAGCAGATAAGTAGTGTAAGACTTGCTTTGATTATTTGAAGCTCTTTTTTTTTTTCCCATTATGTACACGATAACTACTGAAAATCACAGCATTCATTCAGTGAAACATAAAAGACGACAAAAAGAAAGAGAAAAAAGAAAAAAAGTGGAGATGCGGGGTATCGATCCCCGTACCTCTCGCATGCTAAGCGAGCGCTCTACCATCTGAGCTACATCCCCTTTTAGTTAACAATTTATCAGAGAATTTAAAGAACAATAACAAAACCGCGCTTTATTCGTCAGCCCCGCGAAAAAAACTGTGAACACTGGATAAGAAATCAAACCAACGCTCCAATTGCGAAAGCTCAAGGCAGAGAGAAAGACACCTTCCCACCAAAAGCTCAGCCACAATCTCTCCTTCTCTCTCTCTCTCTCTCTCTCTCTCTCTGTGAGCTCAACAACTCCACTTCCACATCCACCTCCAATGGCGAGTCTCCATCTTACAGACCTCACTCCTTTCCTCTACAAATCCCACGCAACAAGAAGACCCTCCCGCTTCATCATCCCCAGAGCTTCTTCTTCCTCTTCCTCCTCTCCTTCCAGTACCTCCGTTGCCAAAACTCGGCGACAGTTTGTGACTGAGACGGCTGCGACTGTGGCAGCGGCGGTCCCTCTGGCGCTTGTGCCTTCGGGGAAGGAGGCGAAGGCTGATGAGTTCCCGCAGCTGTCCGAATGGGAGCGCGTCTACCTCCCGATCGATCCTGGCGTTGTCTTGCTCGACATTGCCTTTGTTCCTGACGACCCCTCTCATGGTCTGATTCTTTTGTTTGTTTACAAAATTACTCTTCAATAGGTTGTTTCTCGGTAGTGTAGTTTGTTTTGTTAGTTCAACATTTTAGATTATCACAGTGTATTTATATACTGTTCAAAGGCATAGCCTGTTAACATGCAACCTGCAAGTCGTATTGATTGGAGTAATTCTAGCGTACATCCAACTCTTATGTGGTACATCCAACTCTTACGGTATATATTTTTGAGAAATTTTGCTGAAATTAAAAACTAAAATTATAGACGTGTTTCTAGTCATTTAGATAGAATATGTATCAAATTTGAATCAATTTGAAAGATATTTTGCCTTCCATCAAATAATTTTTAAAAATTTAATGACGAAGTTCTAATGATTTTGTAATGAATGACCAAACAAATTCTAAATTGACTGAAAATTGATACACGTTCTATCTAAGTAATTAGAAATGCATCTGCAATTTTTATTTTTTAATTTGAACAATGTTTCTCAAAAACATGTATCGTAAGGGTTAGATATACTATAAAAGTTAGATGTAATTAGAATTTTTTAATTTTAATACTGTTTTAGCTAAAAAATGAATATGAGCAGTTATTAGCATCACCATTACTCAACTGTTGAAATTCTCTCGGGAGCCTGAGCAAATAACTATATGTGATGGTAAGACTAAACGGCTTAGGTGATGAGATCCATGTTGAGTAAGGTCCATTCAATGGTATTGGTTAAGGTTGGTTCGGAAGGTTTAATAACTGTGTATAGTGTACGAGAGTGGGACAACTGTGAAATATTTGACTTTTTAGCGACAAATTGGAGGCCACTAATTAGCTCCTAATATGCAAACAGTGAAAAATGCAGACTAACTCGAATTTCATAATTTAGCATTAGTATACTATGGTTGGACTGTTAGAGCTGTCATTTTACTAATCAAATACTAATATGTGGATAAATTAGTCCTTGGGAAAGGAGGTTGAAAATTGAGGGCAACACAAATTTTATCTACTTATTATTTCTACCATGCATTCATCAATAGGAATAGCGTATTATTACCACCATACTTTTGTCAATAGGAATAGCTAACACACGTCATGAACTCCTGATCCATGTCTGATCTATGTTTGTGGGTCCGTACATCTTTTTTGTTTCTTACTAATTTGTTTTGTTATTTGCATAACATTTCAGGTTTTCTCCTGGGGACAAGGCAAACCCTACTGGAGACGAAGGATGGAGGCAATACGTGGGTCCCACGCTCCATTCCGTCAGCTGAGGATGAAGATTTCAACTACCGGTTCAACTCCATAAGCTTCATGGGGAAGGAAGGTTGGATTGTTGGAAAACCATCAATTTTGCTCTACACATCTAACGCTGGCGAGAGCTGGGAACGAATTCCTCTTAGTGCCCAGCTTCCTGGTGATATGGTATTAATATATATATTTTTTGGCTCATGTACAGGGAAGTATAAACTTTTACCAAGTTTTGAAATTGAGCCTCAGTTAAACCTAATTTTTCTTTTGGTGGAAATCGAGCCTCGGTTAAAACCAACGATGCACACTCAATCAAGTTACGAACACCATGTCAATTGAATGGGGCTTAAAAAGGGGTAAAACTGTCAAACAATACCAGTAATGAAGCAGGTCTAATAAACCAGGTCACTTTGTCATTAGATGGTACAGACTGACTAATATGGCAATGGAATGTAAAACAGTATATTTTGCCATCTATAAAAGATTACCAACAGTTAGAACACCTCTTAACCTTTAAAACGATCTTAAATAGCAAAACTCTTATTAATTGTGGTAAATAGAAATGTAGGCAGAACTAGATGGTTAATTTACATCTTCTGATTTTTTATTGTAGGTTTACATAAAAGCTACTGGTGAAAAAAGCGCTGAAATGGTGACTGATCAAGGTGCAATTTATGTGACATCAAATCGGGGTTATAACTGGAAAGCTGCTGTGCAGGAGACTGTCTCAGCTACTCTAAATAGGTAGCTTCATGGCATATTTAGCTGTTTACCATAGTAATTGCAGTAAATCAAATTTTGGTTCAACAGTTTTGTGAGCTTGTTCTCTAATGAAGACTAAATGAGAGAATCATCTCTTTAAGCTGAAGCATCATATTTAGCTGTTTACCATAGTAATTGCGGTAAATCAAATTTTGGTTCAACAGTTTTGTGAGCTTGTTCTCTAATGAAGACTAAATGAGAGAATCATCTCTTTAAGCTTAAGCATTTGGACTCCTACATATCTCAAAAATTTGTGCCCCCTTTTAATTTTTTTATAAATACCTTTGCAGTGTTCTCCTCAATTTCATTACAAAGATGATTTTCAATCTGAACTTCTAGTATGCGATGTTTTCATGCATTGTAAGGTCGCATATGATGTTACATGTGTTTGCATAAGATGTGCATAGTGTGTGTTGTTTTGCAAGAAGCTGAGATTGTATATGTAACTTTTGGCATTTGAAAGGGTACATGTGAAGTTGTCCTTTAGCTTTTAGAGCACTTATGTGCTAACATGTTATTTTAACCAGCCATTAGCTGTTGGTCAACACTCACCATCCATTTGTTTATCAATTGTGCAGAACAGTGTCAAGTGGGATTAGCGGTGCCAGCTACTACACTGGAACATTCAACACCGTCAACCGCTCTCCTGATGGACGCTATGTTGCTGTTTCAAGTCGTGGCAATTTCTATTTGACCTGGGAGCCAGGCCAGGTACCTTCTGTTCTAACTAATTGTTCAACTGAGACTTCTACAAAAGCTCTGTGAAATGTGGAATGTACTTAAAAGACACCTCAGGATTTTGTCATACAAGATAATGGAGGAAAAGTAATGAGGACTTTCTAGTAGTTGGATTTTGGATCTTGTTGTACTAGTGTTTGGTTACAAGTCATAGGAAAAATAAACTACCCTCGTGAAACTTAATTTTGAATATCTATATAAAGTAGGGGCTTTTATGTGAATAACAACAACTTATTGGAGTTATCTTCACTTTTTTTAAATAAGAAATTAAGAATAGAGCTGGAGACCTGAACTTTACATGGCTGGTTGGGTCTTGCAATATATTTTGTTTTCTAGAAAAATAATCAGGAACAATGTATTTCCAGTTTCCAAATTACTCAAAACTAGCCTTTTGATGTACACCCAAATCTTGATTACAGTATATTTGCCCAGGTAATAAGTTTATTTTCCTTCATAATAAGTTGTTCTTAAATACTTGTGCAGCTTTTCTGGCAACCCCATAACAGAGCGGTGGCAAGGCGCATACAAAACATGGGGTGGAGAGCTGATGGCGGTCTTTGGCTTCTAGTGCGAGGCGGTGGCCTTTATCTCAGCAAAGGAACCGGCGTATGCTTTCAACACTTCATACAACATATTAATGAATTTTTACCTATATTTAGAACTATGTGATCATGATAATACTCTGAGTGATGCTTGCCAAGTAAAATTACCAAAGTGAAGAACTTTTTTAAAGCATATGTAAACCTAAATGAATTTTGTCCCAATGCAATTGAAATACCTTTTTCAATGCCTTTATTTAAGATGCATTGCTATTGATTTCAGATAACAGAAGATTTTGAAGAAGTTGCAGTGCAGAGCCGAGGATTTGGTCTCTTAGATGTGGGTTTCCGTTCACAGGTGATATAATCTTTTCGATCCTTTTCTTCTCAGAAATGTTGTCAAGTAACCAAAAAGAAGTAATAAAGGACACAGAATCTATTTAGGAAATTTTAATAAAAAAAATATATTATTCAGGAGGAAGCATGGGCAGCAGGAGGAAGTGGTGTGTTGCTGAAATCGAAAAATGGCGGGAAGAGCTGGTCACGTGATAAGGCGGCCGATAATATAGCTGCTAATCTCTACAATGTCAAGTAATTGCATTTCACTTGTAAAATTCATTTTAGTTTTTCTTTTTCATTGTATTCCCACAGAACCGTATCGACCACTACCAGATGATGTCACTATTATTGCTATTTTTAATATGTTTTTCATTAAGGAGGCCGAAAAATTTCAGAAAGGATGAGTAAGTGGCTGAACCACTTGGTACCGGTACCATCAAGCTTGAGTCTTGTTCTTCTTTTGAAAGATTTTTGTTGTTATTATCATTGTTGTTTTGTTGCAGATTCCTCAATGATCGCAAGGGTTTCGTACTTGGTAATGATGGCGTCTTGCTCCGGTACGTCGGGTGATGACTGGTATAATAAATTTTTCATTTTGCATAGTGAGGATGTACTTGTAAAATTAATGATTGCATCGTGAAGCATTTTTTGTATCTATGCGACTATGAGAATCACTGTATAAAAGGTTATAAAAAGATACTTTGTTTAATTATTTTTTTTTTACAAAATTTAGCATTCAGTTTCTGTTGAAAACAAAATTAGATCTCCTACCACCATTTCGGTTGAGAGGCAATTGAAAAAAAAGCAATATAAATCTTGAATTTGATAGGAACTGTTATCTCAGCTATATTTGATGGCCCCTGGAAGTTTGAAATTAGAATTTATTGAAATTATAAAATTAAAATCATAAATGTTATTTTACCTAAGTTAGAACGTATATTAATGTTAAGTAAAATTAGAATTTATTGATCATTCATTACAAAGTCATTAAATTTTATCATTAAAATTTTAAAATTATATAATAGGAGGTAAAATATCTTTCAATTTGACTCAAATTTAATACATATTATATCTAAATAATCAAACCCTTAATCAACTCGCGTTTTATTTTCTTTTGGTAATTTAGGGAAATAATTGAACTGCAGCATTGACAAAATAAATATTGTAAGCAACCTATAGAGAGACTACATACAAGTATAGATCTAAATCCTCTGTAAAAGAAGTTAAAAACTCCAAACTCTGGCAGGCGCAGCAGCACTATTACTATACTAAATTTCTCTTATACGGTCGAATTAAAAATAAAAATTATTGTGCTGCACCTTTTTATTTTGCGCATAGCAACTAGATAGAATATAAAAAAAAATTGTTCTTAATAAAATACATCTTATGCTTCTCCTACATCGGAATCATTGGTGCTGGATTTGTATTTATTTAATAAATATATCTTATTATGAAATAAATAGAAATCCAGCACAATTTTTCTGACCAAGAAATTAATTTTCACTTGGCTTACCAACATGGAACTTGCTATTTTTTTATTTAGTGATATAAAAACCAATACATTTCCAGAGCATCAATAACTATGGTGCAATTGCAGGGGCTCCAAATATTTTTTCCTTCCCAAATTCAACTCTTTCAAGCTCTTTCCTTCTCTCTCTCTATCTCTCTCTCTGAGTCTCTGTTGGACAAAGCCAAAGCAGCTTGATTTCAAAGCGCTCCGTCAAAGCCAGATGCCTCTAAACTAACAGTAAGTGCTTTTCTTAGCCTAATTAAGCAGAATTCTTTCTTACTATTCTCAGTATGCATGCGATGCTTGACTTGGCTGTTTGCTTGCTACAGTTGCAGGATTGGTCTCCAGAATTGTCTCAGAATTCTTAGTTTACATGTATCGTATAATTGGAATCGGTTTGAACTTATTCTTGTAAACCTCTAGTTCCAAGAAAAGTTCTTTACTCTTAATTTCTAATAGAGTGATTCTAGCATATATTTAATTTTTATTGTACATTCAATTTTTATAATATGTTTTTTTGAGAAATATTGGTTAAATTATAATTAGTTAGATAGAACATGTATCGATTTAGCGTTAATTTAGAATTTAATTAGTCATAAAAATTAGATGACACTAGAATTATCTCTCTTAATAACCTCAATTATCTTTCATTTTAGGTGAACAAATCAATTAGTTTAGGTGATTGGCCTTGTACCCGATTAAAGTCTGCGCACAAAGGGTATGCTCGTGAACCGCATTATAAGGGGAAAAAAGAAAGAAAGGAAATTTACTGGTTTATGGGTATTTGCATCCATTTGTCTGAGATTTCTCCTATTAGAAAGCACCACCATTGCCGCTATTGTCTTTTTATCCGTTGATTTATCTAGTTAATCCGAGATCTTTATATATGAATGTAATCAAGGTGCTGAATTAATTATTGTTCTCTAAATGCAGAGTGCTCTGATTACCATGTCTAACATGATAGGCGGCCGCGAAGCTGGTGAAGGGAGCACACCAAAAAAGAGATTGAAAACAAGATCTGAAGTTTGGGAGCATTTGGTAAAGATCGATGATGGTACCAGAGCTAACTGTAAGTACTGTAACCGAAATTTCAGTTTAAAGTGCGGGACGACAACTCATCTCAAACGCCACCTTAGCTCTTGTGATAAATTACCCAAGAGAGGCATAGCCCAACATCTTACCACAGCTGAAAGCAACAAGAGAGCTGCCATTGACGAACCTCCAACAACAGCAATTAGAGATGAGGTTAGAGATTTTGGTTTGACCCCGGAAAAGATTCGGGAAGTCGATCTGAAGAACGCAATATTGGCTGACTTCCCATTTGCACCTCCACATGTCAAAAAGGCTTGGAGCAGTTTGATGGTAATGGACATGGAAAAAGAAATTTGTGCATACCATCAAAGGGAAAAAGAAAAGTTGGTCGCTGAATTAGGGAATTTAACTTCCTGTGTTTCTTTTAGCATTGACATCATGGAGGAGGGGTGGGTCTCAATAACTGCACATTTTATCAATGATGACTTCAATTTGGTGAAGAAACTAATTGGTTTCAAGAAATTACCTTATGTTTCTTTCAAGTCATATGAAGCAGCAGCAGCAGCAGATATTATAGAAAGTTGCATGTCCGACTGGAAACTTGAGAATAAAATATTTACATTTACATATATTAATGAGTTGGAGGCCCACTTCCCTTACTACCACGTGATTCATTCATTGGAAAGAAAGTTCCATAAAAATAAGTTACTGAATGAGTATGTGATGCATTTTCTATGCTTCAGAGAAAAAGTAGCAGGCAACTATTTTTATGGTTTGAAAGTTAGATGCTCTGTTGAAAAGGATAAAATTATAAACTTTCTTCAAGATGTTCTACAAAATTGGAGCAAAAGGTCGACGTTCAACAAAATTGCAAAAGAGAAGAGGCTTCCTCCCATAAATGAAGATTGGTTAAAGGTCCGACCCACAGCTTGGTACGCAGAAACTAAGGTTTGGAAATTTTGCTGTTCCATAGTCAAAATGTTCAAGGATGCACTGCTCTATAAAGAAGTATTCTCTCAATGTGCGCTTACAGAAACAAAAACAGGTGAATCTCATTTTTCAGAAATAGATCCGCAAGGTATTGATTGGCAACAATTGGAAAAAGAAGTTGACCGTATGGGGATGATCAATTCTATTATTGGTCTATTGTTCAACTTCAAGCACCCAACATCAAATCTGTACTTCGGAAATTGTATAAAAGAATTTCAAGAGGATTTTGTACATCATTATGATTTTGTCTACCAGATCTCTCAGGGAATCTTTTTGGTTGCTTGTGTATTGGATCCTAGATACAAACTAAGATTCCTTGAATATTATTTTGAAAAAATAGAACCTGATGACTACACAGAAACAAATCATGAAAATCATGAATCATTTAAAACACTGTTTGGTTTATATGCAAAAGAAGAAACCAACCGAGCTTGTTCTTTATCCCCTGGAACTGCCAATACACAAGCCGATAGTTCCTCAAAAAGTTCTATCGATGAAGATCCTTCAACAATTATTGATGGGTTCCGTCTGTACATAAAAGAATTGAAAACCACCAGAAGATTTGAAATGGATCAGTATTTGGCAGACGAGATGGTTGAGATAGAAGACATAGATTTCGACTTGTTGGATTGGTGGAGGGAAAATAGATCGCGTTATCCTGTATTATCGAGGATGGCATGTGATGTACTTGCCATTCCAGTTTGTGTCTACAGAGTGGAAGAAAATCTCAGATTAGACCTAAGTGTTCTCCAAGGAGTAAACCCTGAGCTTGTGGAGGCTGTGATTTGCTCGAAGGATTGGATTCTCTCAGATGTACAAAGGTAAAATATAAAAAAATGGAAAGATATGAGAGAAGAATGAATAAGAACAAGTACACAAAGCTAAATTTGATTGATTGAAATATTGAAAATCAATTTAACTTTGTAGCCTGCAGGAAGTTGGTCGAAAGCTGAACAATAAAAAAACCTCAGTTTTTGCCCCTGAAGGTAATAGCCACAATGCCGGAGAAGAGACTGATATTTCAGATAACGGGCAACATGATTCTGAAATGATTGCAGAGGTACTTTGGTATATGAATATTTAAATGCCAATTAACTAAATTAATAGGCTAAACTGATTTACTAGATCAATTAACTTTTTTTATGTTATTTACAGGATATAAAAGATATGCCAAAAAATAATCAAGAGGAACAACCTACTCCTCACGAACAATTCAGTAACATAAATGCACCAGACGAAGAAGAGAAAAAGACAAAAGTAGCGATATATCAAGTTATAGAAAAGATACGAAGGACAAGACTTTGTGGTAATTAATATCAATTAATGAGAATCTTATACCATGCATTTAATTAGGAAAAATAACAATTCTTGTTATGTGCTGTTCTTTAGATAAATTTAGACTGGGCTTGAACCGTGAGGAGATTTTAGCAGTTGAACTCGTAGAGCAGATTGAACAAACAGCTGTAATTGTTAAAATGGAAGGGGATAATTCTATTCGTTTAACCGGTCATATGATGAATAGTCTTGTTCTGCCTTCTGGTGAGGATGGTGAAGCAAGATGGTTAAGTGATGAGGTGTATATTTTTAACTCGAATGTGTAAATTAATTCGACTTTTTATTTTTTTCTTAGATGCTGATATCTTTGTTGTTTTGACAGGTCATTGATGCCTACATTAATATAATTAAACATCGAAAAGATCCTTCACGCAAAGTCCTGATAGTAAGCACTTTACATACTCAATGGTTGCGTAGAGACATCCGGACAAGGTGCAAGACTACTTTGAACACCATCAAAGATTTTGGCATAAAATTTCTAGACAGTGATTTAGTAAGGGTCTTATTAACTAATTACAATGTTTATCCTATCAAGTTACAGGAAAATTAAAAAAGAATATATATCATAAATATATTTTGCTTGCACAAGTTTGTTTATGATTTCTATGAATAGGTTTTCTTTCCAATCAACAATGGTCGTTCGCATTGGCTTGCGGGAGCATTAAACTTTGAAAGCGAGGAGCTTCAAATCTTGGACTCCAAGGTCATAACAA
Organism: Bolboschoenus planiculmis; assembly: GCA_031770325.1. NCBI lineage: Eukaryota > Viridiplantae > Streptophyta > Magnoliopsida > Poales > Cyperaceae > Bolboschoenus > Bolboschoenus planiculmis. The sequence goes on along the minus strand of CM062755.1, from coordinate 2,828,169 downwards.
ATAACTCAGCCACCGGAAACCCATACGATAGCTTAATATCTGAGCTGGTACGTAGATTTTATCTCAATATTCTGCTCTTATGCATAATATAAGTTCATTAATTAGCACTTGGCAATGTTAATTTCTCACACAGCGCTCAGGTATCCAACAATGCATTCTTTCTGCACTTCATCGGAATGAAGATATGTGGGCCAATCGGAGAAGTGTAGATGTAACTAGGTGGAAAGTAAGTATCATCCGCACAGTTCCGCAACAAGACGACCTTTCTTCTTGCGGTTTGTTCACACTTAGATATATAGAATTCTGGAATGGTAAGGAATTGAAGACGACTGAATTCTCTCAGAGTGACATGGAACGGTTCAGAAAAAGGATTGTTAGGAAATTAATTATGTCCGAGTTCAACTTGATGAAGGTTGTTCCACAAGAAATAAGAAAGTTACTGAATGAAGCGATATGATGCGGGGAATAGTACTGAGAACTTCCATTTACTTCTGTTAACAATAAACGACAAAACTCTATTATATGTGTTATTTTAGATGTTATGGTGTTTGAATTTATGGAGACATGATGGCACAATTAAAACGAAAATACTGGTGTGTGTATAGAAGATGTGATATGTATTTTATATATCTAACAGCTTCCAATTTTTCTCTTGAGGCATTTCATCTGTGCATTTTGTAACCAACTAGCAGTACTTGACGACCACCGCCGGACATACCCAACTGGGAGTTTCTTTGAAATTGCATCCGATCGATTTTCAAAATAGCATATGAGATCTCTGCACTTGATATCGGATGCCGATTTACAGGGCATAGTTCCTTTTGCAATACTCTTCAGTTGTTAACAGACTAAGATGTGATTCTGATGTTTAATTTCTTCATCAAGCAAAATGCACATTGTCAAAACTAACATAATACTTGCGCGTTCTAGCAGATATTGATCTTAATCGATTCAATTTCTAAATTGTTAAGAGGAAAAATCATGTAAACATTAATTACGACAAAAAATGGTATGACGATAAAAAAGAGAGGAGGAAATGGATGTAAATGGATAATATTTTTTTAAATATTTTTGTTTCTTTTTTTTGGCAAGAACATCGGTAATTCTAACAAGAGCAGAGAAAAGAGACAATTTTTTTTTAAAAAAAAAGAGAGAGACAAATTAGAGATGATTGCATTAAAAAAAATTTTTGATAAAAAAAATGTTTTCATTATATTGATCATATTATTATGAACTATACCATATTTACAGTATAGTTAACCATCTATCCAAGATACAGAAAAAAAAAGCTGTAGTAAAAAATAATTCCAAGATCTTACCAAGTTTTCTTGGCACATACTTGCATTAAATTTAAAAGCAATAATGGCTTTACAATCTGTGTGAAATTAATATGAGTCGTTTCATAAAAAAAACATTTCAAGTATTAAAAAAGTTTGAAAGAAATGAAAAATAAAATAAAAGATAACATAAGTTAACAGTGAGTTTCTTGAACTCGCTTAGAAAGATAACAGACTGTTATTATCAAACACCAAAAAAGGAAGAGGTAAAGAAGAAAGAATTCACTTCAACTAAATAAATAAATAAAAAAAATCATAGGCCCGGCCCAAAAACACTCCTCCAAACTTGCACATCCAAAAGAAAAAAAAGAGAGAATCCAATCACAGCCGGAACAACTCCTTTAGTCCCACAACGCCCATTTAAAAAACACCGAACCCAGCGCTGCTCTATAAATAGAGGGGAGCGGGTGGCGATTCAAACCTCAACCGTCCCCGTCAGGGTTGAGAGGGAACGCGCTCATGAAGTGTCAACTGAGGCGTGTTCTGCCGACAACCGATGTGACGAACTATTAATTGTAGGCGATCGAGCGCCGCTCCTACCTTTTGAGTTGGATCTCGCTCGCCAATTTTTGGAAGGCCCCCCTCCTCATGGGGGACCTCTACAATCTCACAATACAAGTAAATCTCTACAATCTCGCCGTTAATCCTCTATAATCTCACAATAAAAGTAAATCTCTACAATCTCACCGTTAATCCTCTACAATCTCACAATAAAAGTAAATCTCTACAATCTCACCGTTATAGTAAATCAATTAGGAGAATTCATTGGGGGGGGGGGGGGGGGTTTACAATCTCACAATGGAAGAAAATAAATTAGGAAGATTATGAGATGTTTCTTCTAGTTAATATTAATTTTAGGTGTTTTTTTTTTCTCTTTTAGTGTTGGGATGTATTTTGTTTAGTCCGTTGGAATATGAATTATTTTTTATTAAATAAAATTAAATATTTAAAAAAGATGATTAATAAGTTTCTTGAACTTGGGAGCATGAATATATTTATTGAGGTAAGCATTCCCCAAATTAATAGGGATCGAAATAAAAAAATGACCCCTTTTTAATCTCTTGAAAATTGTTTGTTTATTGTTCTGGAAATAAATTCTAAATCAACTTTTATTAAATAAAAAAAATTTGTTGGGTTTGTGCCCTCACTAAAAAACCTAAATTTGCATTGAAAACACATTATGTCAGATAAATTGTTAAATTTAATATTAAGATCATAAGAATATTGAAAAATTGTGAACCCATATAGTATTAGTTAATTTTAGAAATTATTTTTTATATGAGAAATATATGTTGTCGATTCCGCTCCGATTGGATTTATGAAAAGAAGATTAAATCAAATAAATTTTGAATTTTTTTTTCAAACCACCTCTTGAATTTTAGATCCATCGCTGTGCCATCTGATTCAAAATGGAAAAAAAAAATTCAATGTCAATAATTATCGATGACAAATTGAGATGTTTTCAAAAGACGAACAATGGCAAAATTGGCACAAAATCAAATTAAGAAACAGAAATAATAATCATAAACCTGTGCTATAGATTTAAGTTTGTAAGAAATAATGATGTCTTTGGATCTTTTCTTGGGTCAGAATCTGGCATTAAATATGGGCTAAAACAGGCTAAGATTTAATTTGCAATATTCATACTACTATACTACTACAATATAATATATTGAACAAATTTGGTTTATAATTATATCCTGGCCCATTAGTGTTACTATTCCTAATTAAGCGTTGTATAAAATTAACCTCTCTTATCTAATTATTATCTCCAATGGATACTTTGTTAATTTCTTGACAGGATAATTCACAAAAAGAAAAAGTAAATAATTTGAGAGAAATCAATCTTGTACGCATATTTTGTTTCCTTTATCTACATATAAAAAATATTTATACTATAAATAAATCATTTACTTATATTTGAATTTATAAGTATTTATAGATAAGTATAGAATACGTTTATTATTTTTTTCTAAATAATTATAAAAAAATTTAAATTAAAATTTTTATTATATAAGTAAAAATACAACTTACATAATTTTGAATTCGAATAAAATAAGATATAAATATTTTTGTTACTAAATATAAATCTTTTGTTAAAGAAATATAAATATATATAAATTATGAAATATATGTAAAGGATGTAATCATTGCTCATAATTTGTTAACAGGAGTTTGCAAAAGCAAAAATTACCAAGTAGTCCCTTAAAGTTTCTCTCCAGAAAAAAAAAAAAAAGAGAGTGGAAGTTACAATTTAATAAAATGCTAGCAGCTGTCCAAAATATGTGTACACGTGTCATTTATTTGTACATGTGGATGGTACCTAACAAGAGGCTTTCAACGGTAACTGACATTCAAGTTTGTTATAAAGAGAAAAATAAATTACCAAATAGTCCCTTAACTTTGTGAAATAAGTATGTCACGCCAAAATTAATAAACAATTAAATGTTTGTACCTCATATATAAGCATATGTATGTATTATTAATTGGTATATACAAAGTGGGTTTTAAAATAAAAGTTACCATATATTGAAGTTTGGTAGATGGGGAGTTATGAAAGATAAATAATTCCAAAATATTTGGTTGGATTCTTCCATGGAAAATATGATAGTTAATAAGCACAACAAACAGATTTTCAAATGATTTAAGACTAGTATATATATATGCTGTTTAAATATTTTTCAAGTGTTTTTCTTCTATTATTTTTTTAATATCAAATTAAATGGTTAAGTTTCTGGTTTGTAAAATTGACTAAATTAGTTATATTGGAATTAAAGAGCAACGATGTTGTTAATCTTTAATTGCCTAATAATCCCTCAAATATTCACTATGTAAAGAAAATAATATTTTCTAGATGTACTATATAATTAGCTTGTTTGAGAAAGTTGAGAAATTAGAAAATTAAACACTTTTCATGACTGGCATGGCTACAAATACCATATATTATATCATTGTTTGTTTGGTTGAGCTTAATTTAATTTGTATGTTAAACTCACAAATTGTTATAAATTGAATTATGATATTAAATATGAAAAATTGATATTATAAATTAATATCAATATCTCCAAATGTATCACAATAGTGACTCTCAATCAGAGAAAGTTCCAAAGATTCCTTCCATGCAAATATGCAATACATAAAATAAAATAAAATGCCAAAATGCTCAAACAGGACATCACAGAAATGGACAGGTCCAGGCTTGCCCAAATGGAGAGGTGGTTGGATTTCTTTATTTAAAAATTAAAATTGAAATAAGTACATGCTTTTTACTTAATGAAATTGTTGGAATTTATTTACACTATCAGAATTTAAAAGAGGTAAAATAGTATATGGGTTCTAAAGCAAAAAAAATAAAAATAACAATGCATCTATCAGAATTTTTGTATTTTATCAAAAATAAAATTTTACAAACATTAAATAAAATAATTTCTAGAAATAAAAAGGATGTAAATAAAAATTGCATCCTATAAAACTATACCAGATGCAAAATAAAAAGAAGGAAATAATGCAAACTTGGACTTAGGATTTGGGAAGTATGATTATTCCAATACAAATTGAGAAGTTCCACATAGACATTCTTTTTCTTAACTTCTTCTGTCAAACAAAAGAGAAAAAAAAAAGAAGATAGTTGGGGATTTTCCAATTTGGACCTTTGTATTTTCAGAATTTGTAAACAGTTGTTCTTGAACTCCAATTTCAAAAAAAAATGGGTGTGGATTTTCTTTTCTTTTCTTTTCTTTTTTTTTTAAAAAAAATATAGCAACTTCTACTATTGTACTTGTAAATGGACCAAATAATTAAATAGGAGGGGATAAATGAATAAAAACAATCATCAAAATAAAAAATTAAATTGTAAATATGCTATATTTTAGACAGATTTTGTATAAATTTAATGCAATTTGAAATCATTTCACCATTAAAAAATGCCAATAAAACTAAGCCGTTAAAATTTTCAATTATTCGATGTTTGATGAAACTTTTAATTACACCAAATTTGATAGAGAAGCTATATTTATAATTTATAGATAAGATATACACAGTGTTAATTTTTTTTATTTTGAAACTCATTTAATTAGTTGTCATATATAGTTATCAAATAAGTTTATTGTCAATATGACATATCCTTAATAATATTGGAAACTGAGAACTGTCTTTTGAGTTGTTATTTGTATATAACTATTTCATAGCAAACATTAATATTATAGAAAATCAGTGTAGCTTTAATTGTTAGAAATATCAGGAGAGCTTCATTGAAATAATAATTCATGAACATTCACAAACCTCCCTGTTTCCATAAATTAATAAATAAGTCTTAAACATTTTTTACATGCATGTTTAGAAAGACAAATTAAAATATATAACATTTTAAATAATATGTTTATATTTTTTATGTTAAGATTTTAAAAGATAATGCATTGAAGACATAAATTATAAATATATATAGACAAATTAAATTTTAAATTATATAGACTGTTTATCAAATTAACCAACAAATTAAAATGGTTTATTGTGATTTGCCTGATTTACCAAGCATTTACATTTTTTTTAATTTTTTTTTATAACTTGGTGTATAAGATCAAGGTTGAGTAATAATGAAATTTTTTGATCCTTGATCTTATATAAAACGAGTTCAATAAATAAAATATTTAGAATGAAAACGCATAACTCAAACAATTAGATCAAAATCAATGAAACTAATTTATTATTTGAAGTCGACTCAATAATTCTTATTAGAAACAAATTTACAAGTCTTTTAAAAAATAAAAATGTACTAATATTACTTGAAACAAGCATATATAATATAATGTAAGGATTAGGCAAAAAGAATATTTCCTTAAGTATTCCTTTGTTTATACATTGTAAATTTAATAAACCACATTTCAATTGAGAAATTAAGTTTGTAACTATAATTCCAACACACTTGTCATTGTTGCATTTTCTAAAAATATATGGAATTATAGTTACATTTCTTTTCTAAAATATATTGTGTAGACAATACGCTATATATAATAAACTTTTCTTCTTACTAATTAAAAAAAAATCCATGACCTTTAACCTCCGAATTAGCAAAAAAAAAAAAAGAAAAAAAAGAAAGAAAAAAAGAAAAAACAACATGCTAGTGAAAAGAGAGCTAATTTACAGATAACATTATTGATACTATAATTGTACCGATTTTATTCTTCATTATTATTCAAATTAAATGAGTTATTATTCATGTTAACGATTTTATTATGCAATTTATTTATACAATACTTTTGTTACTTAAGTTAAGTGAGTTATTATTCATATCATGGTATTTGAATTGAAGAATAAAAATACTATTAAAAATAAACTATATAATAAAGTCATTAATATATATAATACTTCATTTTATATGAATAATAAAGTCGGTATTGATTATAATATCCCTCAAATATTTTCCTATTGAAAATCCATCATACAATTGGTACACCATTTTGTATCAAGACTGAGTCTTTGCTATAAAAGCCCTTGTATACTGGCATGGTTTTGCTCCTCTGCCTCTCTCTCTCTCTCTTGCACCTTTCTCCTTCTCTGATCCCTACATTTAACCTCTCTGACATGGTTTTGGCTTTCTCTGTTCCATGGGGAAGAACAGATTTAGGCTGTCTGGCATGATGCCAAACTCATGGTTGAACAAACTAAGAGAGATGGCAAAACCAAGAAGGAACAGAGACACCTCCAAACCTTCAGAAGAGAACATGTGCAAGTTACCAAATCTCAAGATTTCTCCACCAAATTCACATAGGTATATCCAAAACAGAGCATCTCAGTACCTCCCGAGCAAAGAACGACTCGATTTGTTGCATAAATTGCCTTCTCAGCAACCCAAACTCAAACGCAAATCGAAACCCACATCCCCTGTTTCGGTCGGAAGGAAATCACCTCGACCTCGTGATGTAATATTCGAAGAAGGTCCGACAAGCGAAGAACTGAAGCTGAGGCCAATTGTGACAAAACCTAGAAACAGAGGGGAGAAAATCAAGGCGAAATCGATTTCGCCAAATTGCAATTCAAGTGTCAAACAGAGGAGATGGATGTTGGAGAGCTCTTCGGAGGTGAAGTATTCTACAAATCCAGAGAAGGATTTCATGGAGAGCATTGTGGAGATGATTGTAGAGAAAAATATTGTAGAGTTGAAAGATCTAGAGGAGCTTTTGGCTTGCTATCTCTCTATCAATTCTAGAGAACATCATGATGCTATTGTGAAGGTGTTTGAGAAAATTAGACTTGTTTTTGTTCAAGTCAATTATGCTTGAGAAAATAGTGTAGAATTTAAGATTTAGTTTATGTATGTTGGGAACTTATCATGCTTTATTTTTATTTCAAGATGAATATAAATAAAACTTTTTCTTTGTTCTTTTAACACAAAAGAATAGACTAGAAAATACTTGGCCTAATTTCTGGTGAAGGATATGAACATTTTTTTTTAATTTCAAGAAACTTCAATGGGTAACTGAATAATTGCATTAATTATTATTTGGAAAGAGTTTTTTTAATAAAAAAAATTCTTTTTCAGGCATTCAATCTTCTTTTTTGTAAGAAATTTGATAGAATTTATATTCATCAAATTACAAAGAACTATCAAGTTTATTAATCCAAGTCTACTAGAAGCTAATTTAATATTTTTTTGTAGAAAAACTTCAGTGCTATATATCATTTTCAACCTTGCAAAATATAGTAAAATTTTTGTGCAAATGATCATTTTTAGTATTCTATACATGCAACGAGAAATTTAGACATGAAGTGGGACGGAAAAAGAGAATGATTTTCCGCCTAAAATACACGGCAAAAATAGCTAAAATAAATAAGGAACTTAGTCGCGGGCAAGAGATACGGGCAAGGCGCGCAATTTTGAAAATAAAATATATTAGTCCGTTAAAATTTGGCGAGTTATTACGCGGCGTAACATTTCATTTTCCAATTATGTACTTACTAAGAAAAAAAATATGGTATGAGGATCTTGCATGAAAGGCAAAAAAAAAAAAGAGAGAAAAATCAATCTAAAATCAAATTCAAAAAAAAAAAATGCAAACATGGTGAATATATCTGGGCTGAGTAGATTGTATTTGGGTTTGTATTGGGTCAGAAATATCAGCCCATATTTCTAACAATTGACAAGTGTTACCATTCCAACTTGGCATCTGACATGTTAATTAAAACCAAGTGTACAAAATAATTAATCATATATATATATGTATAGTGGTTACTCTAAAATTTTTTTCCCATTGTTATATAACAAAAATCATTCTATATAGTGGCTGTTACAAGTTAATTAAATGCTAGCAGCTGTCTACAATATATGCATATATATATATATATATATATATATATATATATATATAGATATGTGTGTGTCATTTCATGTGGTTGGTAAATAAATAAAAGAGAATATATATATATATATATATATATTTGCAACGGTAACCGATAGTCAAGTTTGTTGACAGAAGTTATAAAGCAAAATTAAGTTACCAAATTGTGCCTTAAATTCCAGTTCGGTTATAAAGAAAAAAAATATATAGTGGGTTTTTAAAGCTACCATGATAATGAAGTTTGGTATGAAGAAGTTATTAAAAAAATAAAAAAAAGTTCCAAATATTTTTTTTTTGGATTTTTCCGTGAAAAAAATATGAGTTAATTAATAAGCATATATATAAAATCCATGGATATTCAGCATTTATAAAAGCTTCTGGAAAGATAAATGTTTTTAGCCTTCAAATATAAAAAAATATCTTGAATTTAAACCACATAATTATTTTTTTAGAAAAAAATAAAAAATTCACCGATACCTAAAAATGGAATTTTTTAACCTTTAATTGCTTAATAGAGGAATAAAGTTAAGGGGTTAGATAATTAAGATTTGGAGATGGATAAAAATATAACTAATTTTATCACTATTCTCTAAATAGAAATAGAATTATTATGTTTATCTCTTTACTTTATTTCTTTACTCTCTGTCAAACATAATCAAATGATAATAAAAAACTATGCACTAAATTATATAATTCCTGTTGGAATAATTTTGAATAAAATCTGAATATATGTAATAAAAATAAATAAATAAATTAGAATGAAAAATTAATAAATAAGAATTTTATGGTACACTGATGGTTATTATAATCAGTATCGGTTTTTTCTATATATCCAACGCTGATTATTATCAATGTCGGATCGTACAAAAACCGATACTGATATACTGACAGTAATTATGATTTTTTGTAAAAATCAAGTGTCGGATCTTATAAAAATCGACACTGATATGTCGACACTAATTATGGTTTTTATAGTAGCGTAGCTCACAACAAAATCTAAAAATACTTGAAATTTATTTTTCGTAAAATATATTTAAATAAATTAATTTTCGAACAATAATTATCCTACCACAACATATAAATGTGGCACTCAACTATTTAAATCGTGGTAACATTTTGTTTTAGTTAATTAATCCATCGGCTTGACCTTGCAATTTCTTAGATATTCAACTTAAACAAACTATAATTGAACTATTCGATCAATACACAATTTTTCTTTTTGAGAGAACAATAAACTTTACAATGCAGAACGAACGATTTGAATATGAAGAGATGACATCACTCAACTCGAGAACTAATTTTTAATTTAGTAATAAAAACAATGTTCTTCATATAAGAAGTCACAGATTCGAAATCCGAACAGAAGTCCTTTATATATATTTAAAGTTGAATAATTTTAACCCTCATCTTAAGTCAGTCCAGATTCATATTTAAATACACCTTCCCTTAAAAAAAACTAAGTCAATTATGGACAAAATTGTTAAAATCATCAGCTACACATACTATAAAAATTAAGATAATTTTATATCATTATTAGAAATGGACACTGAATATTAGAAAAAAACTATCCTAAGCAGCTTAAATTATACTAAGCAGTTTAAATTATCTCGATCGAGACTCTCACCTCGTCATCCGAAGACGATAACCGGAACATAAACACTCGAGGGCGGAACTAAGCGATCACGAACTTTAGCACTTCAATCCAATAATAATAGATCCACTCTTTTCTGGAAAGAGAGTTTTAGTAGAAAATCTTGATAGAATTTATATTCACCAAAATTTAAAAATGTATCAAATTAATCTATTAATCTAAGCCCATTAGAAGCCAATTTAATGTCTTCTTTAGGAAAAAAAATTCAATGCTACAGATTATTTTTTTCACCTTTGCAAAAATATAGAAAATATTTTGTATAAACGAAATGAAAATACATTGGATCTATTTGGGCCTAAAAGAAAATATTTGGGTCGGTATTGGGCCAGAAATCTCAGCCCAAAATTTCTAACTTGATACCTGTCCCAGAAAATTTCATGAGTCATAAATCTAAATAAATATACAAAATAATTAACAAGTGTAGTAGTTGTTACTTGTAAATTTTGCCATTGTTAGATAGTAACGAAGATAGTTCTTATCTTCTTATCTTTAATGGAATTTAAACTCTAAGTCTAACGGTCTAACACAGTGATAATAAATTTTGTCTTTCTATAAAAATATGTAGGCTTAAGTTCTGCAAAAAATATTTGAAAAAAATAAATTAGGAATTAATAGGAGCTATTATATCAAAAAAGAAAAAAAAATCTTTAATGAACATTTTAAATTTTCTAACAAGATTATTCAAAAAAAAAGAAAAGAAAATTAAGTGAGGTTGGCTGTTACAAGTTAGTAAAATGCTAGCATCTGTCCATAATACATGTACACTTGTCATTTGATATGGTTGGTAAATAAATAAATAATTAAAAAGTGTTTTAATTTTTCAACGATAACTGACATTCAAGTTTGTTGACAGGAGTTATAACTTATAAAGCAAAAGTTACCAAATGATGCCTTAAATTCATGTTTGGTGAAGGAAAATAAAAAAAAAATGAAAAAAATGAGTTTTGAAATTAGCTACCAAACAATGAGGTTTGTTGTGAAGGAGTTACAAAAAAAAAAAGCTACAAATATATATGTATTTTTTTGGATTCTTCCATGGAAAAAAATGATATTTAATAAGCGCATCAAATCCATATATATGCAGTTCATTTATGACATATATGCGTGGGTCAATTGGCATTGATACATGTCATATGTTTGTAAGTTTTAATTAGAAATTTTGGTTATACAATAAGGGTTTTAAAACTATAAAACTATGTACAGTTTTAATTTAGCATGTCTGTTATGGATCAAAATTTTTAGTTGCTAATAAATCATAATCATTAATTTCAGTATGATTTGACAAATATAATCACATTTTTTGAAATTTAATTTGTTGGAAAGATAAATCTTTTAACCTTCTAGTAGTTCTTCAAATTCATAATATAAAATTAAGTATTTTTTAAGTTATACCACCTAATTCACTAATACCTAATGAAAGAATTTACTAACGCTTTGTTTGATAGAGAGATAAAGTTGAGAAATTAGATAAGATTTAAAGAGAGATAAAAAAATAACTTTTATCATCACTCTATGAAAGTTATTATGTTATCTATTCACTTTATCTTTTTGCTCTCTACCAAACATAATCAAAAGATAAAAAACGATATATATTAATTATGCCATATAATCCTTGAAATTTCTCTCCAAAAAATAATTACTATGGTTATTTCCATAAATCTCATCTTTTCAACAAATTTCTTGTAGAGAAATGTTCATTTTGACAAAACAAGTGTCTATTTTCTTCAAGTTGAAAATTATTAATTACATCTTTCAATTTATATACGTGTGTATAGAAGTCGACACAAAAATGTTTATTCTAGCAAAAAAAGAAGAATTCATTACTGAGAGCTTATATATAATGAGTTTGGTAAGTTAAGACACAATTGACAAAATATGTTTAAAGTTTTGATCAAATATAGTGATAATTCTCAATAAATTTTTTGAATTGAAATAAAGAAATTTCACTTTTATTAATAAAATGTGAATTCTAAGTTAAAAAATAATGTTCATTATAGTAGAAAAATTAAGAGGTGTGTATTTTCAACGTCAGTCGAATGAAAAACTACACATACGTACATTGGAAACGCTGAGGTAAGAAATCTGAATTAACCTTGACATTTATTACTTTTCAAATGTCTTTTATAATATAGATATCATAATAATTCTACTAATTATTATATAGATATCATAGTCATCCATAGATATTTAATACAACTGTAATCTCATCTATTTTTTTAATATCTGTAGTTGAATTTTGTAGTATGATTTTTTGTGTGATAGAGGATGCACTAAACTTTTGATAGAAGAATAATTTCTCCAATTATCTCTGCAGTGAAAAAAAAAAATATTATCTGGCATTATTTTAATAGAATGTTGTAAATTTGTATTAGAAGATGTAGTGATATGTAAGATGTACTTACTTTTCTACCAAATTAAATCGTTTCTGTACTACATTTAATTCCGAAATAAAAGAAAGATTGACTGACTATGGTTAAAACATTTCATACAATGTACTTAATTTTATTTATCTTTGTATTATTTGAAATTATCTTTTTTTTTTACCACTATAAGTTTCTGTTTAAGCAATTTATATATATTCATCCTCTTTGCTACTTACATTTAGAAGTGTATCTTTCTAGTAATAACACTTGCCTTTTATATTAAAAATTCATTAAAAATGGTTATGTTCTTATTTCAACAAATTTTTTTAAATGACCAAATTATATTTAAACAATTTTTTAAAACTAACTCCGCTATGAATCAAAATTTATATTACAGACGAAGTGATCAGAGTAAAATTAACGGTTATGATTCATCACTCATGATTAAAAATTTTGATCCACAGCCGAACTGTTCATTTTTTAATCCGGATCTAAAAAAAATATTATATTCAAATTTTTTCCTTCAAAATTGCATACACTTTAATTAATCTACCCCTTTCAAAATCTCTCTCTTTTACCCACCTATCTATTCTCCAAGACTAATTTCTCTTATACAATTATACAAACTTGGAGCATAAACCAAATTAATTAATTTAATTCACTCTCTACTCTCTCTCCCTCTCTCTCTCTCTCTCTCCTCCCATATATTTTTTTTGAAAAGTTTTTCGCAGAGACAGTAAAATCATAAAAAGTATCGAACTTTTGATCTTTAAATAAACAACAGACCTAAATTTTTTTTCTCTAATCAAATGTGTTACCACCTCTTTCTCCTCCTCCCATATATTCTATGCTTATAAATTCGATTATATATCCCTCTAAATTCTCTCGGTATACACTCAACTGTTATGTGTGTGTGTGTCTCTCTCTCTCTCGCTCTTGCACTCTATCTATCTCCAGTCTGATTGCGAATAAGGAATCATTGAGGATTACTTGGAGGAATAAAAATACTGTGATCAGAAGCAATTCGAGCAAATCTGAACTGAAGTTGTTGCATTTTATTTATTCCTTCTCTTACTCTCTTTGTCTCTGTGTGGAGAAGACATTAAATCAGGCCTCACTTCAGACGACTCGCGCGTGCGCTTTGATTTGTCTAGGTCACTTTCTCTACCCAATAATTTATGTTTTATTGAAATTTTAATACTGTTATATTAATTTTTTTAGTTCAAATTTGAGTGTGTGTGTGTATATATATAGATGATTTTCAGTGTTCCTTATTTGAAAGAATTAATTACTACGTATGTACTCTTCTTATTGTGAAAATTTTTAATTTTAGATTGTGTGTTAAAAAATATTGTTTGGTTTCTGTTGTGATGTTTTAATTCACGATGATATATTCATCTGCATGGAACGAAGTATATAGGCATGCAATCTTAGTTCTTAGGTAATTATAACTTAATTGCTTACGTATATTTATCAGATGGCGAGGTGAAAATTTGTGTTTATTTGGGGTTTATGTATCAGAATTAGTTAGGAATTTGTGTCTTCGTTTTCTGATGCTGGTCCAGTTGTTTTGGTCTTTCAATTGATCCTTAAATTTATTCCATCAGAATTTAAGCTTGATTTGTCAATGTGAGTTCATCTGATTTTTATTTAACTTTTTGCTATTTTTAATTTGTACCAACATTTATTGTGATAGATTAATTACTGGGGAAGTCTTTTTTCTTAAAAGAAGAAATGTTACTTTAAAAGTACAAATAGATCATGTCTTTACCATAATGTGGAAATTTAGAAATTACATGAATTAGTTTGATTTATTATAACTTAGAGAATGAGACATAAGTGAATAGATGTTATAGGAATGAATCTATTTAGGTTGTGACCAGTTTAATCTGGTATATGATTTAAGGAACAAGTATATGTATGTTGTATATATGGAGAGAGTATATACCAGCTTACATGTTATGATAGCAGTTCTGTTTTTCTGTTGTAGTTAAGTCTTCAAATTTTTTTTTTTGTATAAAGTTTTGTATGTAGGCAGAGCCTACTACTACTACAACAAAAAAAAAAAAAAGAAAAAAGAAAAAAGAAAAAAGAAAAAAAATAGAATTAAATCGATTTCTATTTTCTAATTATATCAAACTTATACTTCTAGTTATCTATACCAAAATGGTGCATTTTAAACTCCCACACATCTATATTCTCATGATTTGATCACACAATAACTAGAATACAATATTTGAAGTTTTAATACGAGGTTTTATGTTGTGGGTTCGTTACTTTTGGTTGATTTAATTCCATCTAGGGTTCTTGGATTAAGGTTTATGGAAAATTGGACCTCTTAAACTAAATACATTACTTCCTCATCTACACTAAGGCATCTAAATATTTTTATTGTTTATGAACAGACAAGTTCAGTTGAAGATGCCTAGTGGGCATGGAAGAGATGATTACACACTGCAGAGGATGTTGGAAAGAAGAAATCGTAACAATATTCGGAAAGTTCTTGAGCGTAACGGGCGCCGTCTAACGGCCAGGGTATTTATTTATTTGAAACTTCAGATATACTAAAATGAAAAATTGCTAGACTTTCTAATTAATGTAACACTCTTTTTCTTTCAGGAAATTGACATAGTGAATCTTTGTACTAGATATCCAGATCAAAGGTATTAATAATATTGATATTAATTTTATCAATTAGACAGAACTTCTTTTGATAACACTAAATTGAATTTCCTCTTTAGCTCCTTGTGAAGTTACTTCTTTCCTTATACTTTAAATACCATCTCTGTAGAAGGCCAAAAAGAAATAAGCGTCATAATTTGCGTAATGAGTGCTTACTGTTCCTCCTATCAGAAGATGATAAAAGCAGTAAATTCATTTGCCGGGAACTTATTTAAAAAATAGACATGTATATATAGAAGTGTAATGTATTAATTGTTTTAAAATACACTTGATACAATATTTATTGCTCACTTTGTCGTTTTTACGTCTTTAATTTAGGTGTACACTATTTACGTATTGCTGTGACGCAAACTGCATGCAGTTGAATCCTTACGTGCTGCCCCATCTCCCGGTGCCTGATCACCATCGCAACCAGCATCATCAACAAGCAGTGGGTGCCTTCTCTAACTTCGACAGGTTCGCATCCACATCTTTCGTGGCCCCATTGCTGCTTCAAATGAATGTGGATACAAATGCCGCTCACACAGATGCACAATCTCAGTCTGGTCGCGTTTCTACCTCTCGTGTCACCTTACCATGCTATCTTCTTACTGACAGACCAGCTGAAGCATCAACTACTTCAGGCATAGGGATTAATTCAACAGAAAATTTGATTGCTGATACTATTGTTGAGTCGCTTAAGAGTAGCTCTGACAAGGGGAATTCTGACAAGGATAGTTCTGACAAGGGTATACATAATGAGAAGGGCAGTTCTTACAAGGCAAATTCCAAAAAAAGCTCAATAAAGAATTCAAAGAAGAAGAAGAAGAAAAATAAGAAGAAAGGTAGGGCTAATGCTGGGCCTTCCGAGACTCAAACCAGATCTGATAACGACACGTTAGACGAGCCGTGTGTTTCGTCTAACTTCTCTTCTAGTTCTCATGTTGAAAAATCTTTAGTGGATGGAGATGCGGGTGATCAAGTGAAGAGTGACACTAAAAATGGGCTTCGGTGCTTCCCCAGCAACTTGTCAGAGCGGTGCCATGGTGATGTCAGCTACTCAAACTCTATGCTTAGCAGTGATGAACGGGAGGACACTGAACCGGCGTTGCTCGAAATTCTCCAGCCCCTGAAGGATGCTACCAATGAAGATCCAAGTGCTCTTCATGAGGAGATGCATAAGGCAGACATAATTCAGTGTAGCTCTGATGCATGCATCAGCAATGATTTTGCGTCGATAGTTTCAAGAAGGAGAGGGTCATATGATAGAAGATTCCATCAACAACATCATAACCCTAGTCAATTTGTGGCCTTTAGTGAACGTCGTGGTGATCGGTTCTCAGCGTGGCAAGAGATGCCCTCAAAAATTGTAAATGGGGATAAGTTTGTCCTGCATAAAAGATACTCAAAACCAAGTGATTCGAGGATTGAAACCTCAACGGCACCCGAGTCAGACAAAAAAACTGATACTTTAGGCAAACAGGACTCAAAATCGGATGGCAAATCTAGTCCCACCAAGCTACCTATTTGTTCAAAAAAGGATCATGATATGAGTGGCAATGTATCTAAGCATTCGGGTGAGTATGTCTTTAAGAAAGACGATTTTCCAAGTTTACAACATGTAAGCAGCGATACAAAGGTAGTGGGGAGGCGCAAGGTGGGTCCAAGGCTGCCTCAAAAAGATGATTCAAAGAAACTACCAAGCCCATTTCCCGTTAAGATCCTCGGAAAGCATAAGGAACCCGAGAACGAGGCTATGGTCGATACCAAACTCAGCATCCCTATTTTGGAGGTGAAAATAGGAGAAGTAAAAGAATGTGGTATTGGATCCGGATCATCGTCTGCATCTTCTTTCTCATCTGACAGCTGTAATTCATCTCAAATGAACCAATCAAGCCACGACAATAGCGGCCTAGATTCTCCCAGAATCTCCAATGCATCTGATGAGACCCAGTTGGGATCTGACATATGTCCCTCCAACACTAATGATGGTCACAATGCAACCCAGTTAAGTCACATCATCCCCACCTTAGATGACAAATCGACCATTGATGTGGCCCCATCAGGCTGTGTCACTTGCACCTCCAATCTTGACAATGATACCCCAACTGACATAAATCCTTCTAAGTTTGGTTCTTCGGTGTGCAGTTGTCCAACCATCACTACACCTGCTGTACCCTCTACCGACATGCCATCCCTTGATATTGGAGAATCGAAGAACCTGCCGAATGTATGTCTGGAGGAGATATTACGAGCAGTCCAGGCTGCCAACAAAGTACACCAGATAGTAGAGCTAGTTCAGACTACATTCGGTGGCCCATTTGCAGATTATGAATTATTATGCTACTATGCTGCTCCAGCTATCGATTTGCCTCCTCGCCAGATAGCTAATGTACCACTGCAAAAGATCTGGCAGTGGTATGAAGAACCTAGTTGTTACGCATTGGAGGTGAAGGGATGCCAGGACCACCAAAGATTGATAGATTTCACTGCACATTTCGTGCCGTCTCTGTCGGCAGTGCAACTTTTTGTGAAGCGTGGCCACTCGACAATTTTCGCTAAGCATCTTCCCAAGAAGGGTGAAGCTATGTCTACTCCAACTGTGGAGGAAATGTCTCGTGTAGGTGCCGGGTCAGCGGAGCTTGTTTTTGAATTTTTCGAATATGAACAACCATATTTTCGACAAACATTGTTTGAAAAGTAAGTTATTCTTCTTATCCATGATCTAATTTTATCAAACCTATATGCGCAATGGGTCGGTTCAGGCTATGACTGAGCTTGAACCTTTCATTTGGAATTTAGAACCTGATCCTTTGCTTGAGACCTTTTTATAAATTTGGATGCATCTGAACTAGGCACACTTAACCTAACCTGACCTGTTGCAATTGGTAACTCCTATCTTTTGTTGTAAAGACAAGAAACAAGTCAAGTTTAAACCCATTTTTGCCAAATCTAGCCTCATTTTGACTATCAATTACCAAAAATCCGAGAGAAAAACCTAAAAGGGGTCATTACAGAGGTACATATAGAAACCAGCTGAAGGCTAAGCCGTCGCTAGAGAGGTCTAATGTGGAAATGTCAGGGTTGGATCTGAAGTTAGTATATATGGTATCAGAATCTTAGACTGTTATCTCTAGCTCCTAATAGGAACTGTTGTCATGTAAACAGGGTCAAGGAACTTGTTGCGGGGGTTGCTCAGGGCAAAAGTAATATTCATGGCGATGCCCAGAATCTGAAGCAACTCCAGTTCACCGACCTCCATCCCGCCTCCTGGTATTTTTTTCCCTTCTTTACTTTACTTAATTAATACATTATAATGTTTGCTTTTTTCTTTTTTTGGTGAGATTGATATATTACCTAGTAAATTTCTTAAGCTTAGAAGTTATACCTACCTAAGTGTTAGCAAAAATAAATGCTCAATTTATACCTTGGGGTATATTTTACAAATGTCATAAAAAAAAATTAACTTTTTTGGCAATGACAACAAGAATATTAGAGAGGACCAATATAAAAGAAAGCCCTTAAAATTAAATGAGTTACTGAGATCAACAAAAACTCAGGGTCACTATTTCTATATTTGTCTTATATTTATCCTAAATATTTGAATATGCTTATTTTTTAGGTATTCCGTTGCGTGGTACCCTGTATACAGGATACCGGAGGGTAGAAGTAGCTTTAAAGCTGCTTTTTTGACCTATCACTCGCTTGCACATTTCGTGCAAGGCATCGCAGGCCCCTCGATCGACAGTCGAATTGCCATCTCCTTGTTCCCTGTTGTAGGGTTGGCATCCTACAACACCCAGGTAATTAATTATCACTTATGAATTATGATGCCTTAAATGTTATATTTCTAATTTCAATTCAATATGATTACATCTTCCTAAAGAAGCAACTGATTAAATTGTTTTCACTTGTTTCAGGAGGAGTCTTGGTACCATGAGAGGTACCGGACTGGTGGGAATCTCATCGGGGAGAGATTGGAGTCACTCAACCTCACTGCGGTTGTCATGTCTCGGGCTCGAGTCATGAGAGGTGGTCAAGTATCAGAGAACCACCATCCCGACTTCGAGTTCTTTGAGTCGCGGCGGTACCCTAATTAGTGGTATCGTTGTTTTGATTTGATTTTCGTCTTCTTTTTTTTTTATTTTAGATGGAGCGGAATTAGACCACCTAGGGTTAGAATAATTAAAAAGCATGGTAAAATTTAATCAGTTATTTTCTTTATTTGTTGATCAAAGGATTTGTTGTTTTGTAAATTGAGTAATTAAAAGAAGGAAAAGCAAAAAAAAAAAGTAGATAGTGGCAAGAATAATCTATTTTCTGTTCTGGTTTGTGTACATATTTTTGACTGATGTCTTTGATCTAGTGTAAATTTATCTGCCTACTTAAACAAAAAAAAAGAAGGAAAAAAGAAGTAAAAAAAAAAGATGGAAAGATAAGAATAAAAAAATAGAGAGAAATAATAATTAAAAATGTGCAGAACAAAAGCGATCAAAGACTTCAATAAAAAATAATAATATTATAACTAGACTCTGCTTTGTTGCAATCATCACTGTTAAAAATTGAAATAGCTGTTACAACTAGAATCTATGCTGTTAAGATTTTAAAATACTGAAAGAAATTGGAACTCTGTTAATACAATCATTTTTTTGAGGTCGAAAAAAAGTTGACAATTGGTTTTGTTGACAATTGGTTTTATATTGCTAAAACCCCTCAATATATACTTTCAATATGTGTTCTCATTGTACTTGCATATTTTTAGGAAGAAATAGGCAAAGGCATGTTTGGAAGATCCTATTGAACTGTTAGTTGTATTGTAAAAATTATTTTAGGAGATTTTAGAGTCTACATTCTTTGTTTCATCTCTGTTTGTTGTTGTTATTATCCTCCTATGTATAATTACTATTTTTTTTTTATAATTTTTAAAACTCTGTTAAACATAGAAAGTGTTTATGGTTCATTGTGTTTCTTTTTATGTCATATTTAGAATACTAAACCAATCACTTCATAAAAATTTGTAACACAAGACTCAAAAAAAAAAAAAAAAAAGATAAAGTCACACAGAAGTTAGGAGTCCTTCATGGAGGAAAAACCTTTAAACTGGAATGATATTTTTTTTTTGTTTTTCCATGGGTTTGATGACCTGGCATGAGATATAAAAAAGAAAAGAAAATGTCAATAGAGTTATTATGAATATTAATATCTTTTTTATATCTCATGCCAGGTCATCAAACCCATGGAAAAACAATAATATTGATATATAATACTCATTTAATGTATTATTGATATCATTTAATGTATAGTATTATTGATATCATCGTCGATGATATCAATAATACAATAATATTAATATCTTTTTTATATCTCATGCCAGGTCATCAATAATACTATACATCAATAATACTGGAATGATATCATCGTCGATATAGAGTTTATTATATACATTAAATGAGTTATTATGAATATTAATATCTTTATTATACACAATACTTCTATTATTCAACTTAAATACTACTAATATGCAATAATAACTCATTTAAGTTGAATAATGACAGTACCATACAAAATGAGTTTGTATAGTCATTAACATATATAATAACTAACTTAATGTATATAATAAACTTCTTATCGATAATAATAATATCAATAATAGTATTTATGTATCAGCTCCAATAAAAAAATATTCCCTTCCTAAAAAAAAGGGGAGAAAGAACTAACCCTATAAAAAAAAAGTAGGGACCTGGACCAGTCAAGGGGGCTTGAATCTGGTACCATCATGTTTGTTTTTTTCTCAAACCACATTTTAAATGGGGAATGGGATGATCTGGGCCAGGCCCAGCCTGTGTATGTCATGTACGTTTAATCCAACCAAACAATGGAAAAAGTGGTGATATAAAGGATTAGTAAAGTAAGAAATAATATAAATTGATCTTATGTTACAAAAAGAAGTAGGAATCCAATGGAATATATGTTCATGAGAAATCTCGTGGAGCAAATTTTCCTGATTGTATCGAGGGGATTTTCTGTAAATAGAATCATGTGGAAAATAAAATGTAATTATAAGTGTATAAATAAAACATAATAAATTTCTTGTATTAAATGTCTATTCCATATGTCAATAGATATTCAGTCTTTGTAGGGAAAAAATAAATAAAAAGGGATCAGCTAGCAAATGCATATATGCCAATCCAAAAATGAGTGTAAAAAAATAATTATAAAAGAAAAATAAAAAATAAAAACAAAAAGGAAAAAGGAAAAAAAGAAAAAAAAGGAAAAAAAGGGAAAAAAAAGGAAAAAAAGGAGAAAAATTAAATAAGAAGAGTATGAAACAGGTGAACAGAAGTGTCTAGAGAGAGAGAAGAGAGACAAGAGCTCATGGGTTTTGACCTGTTTCAAAGTACTACTTGTTTTTTTCTAGCTATTTAATAAATTCTGTGCACATGACAAGCATCAAAACCACCTTCAAAATCTCCTTGAATAATGTTCAGACTCACCACATGGGTTTTGCCCCCACACTAAATGATGATGAAGCATCCTTCCTTCTTCCTCTGGAGTCTAGACCTTGTATAAATTCATACCATTGATTGATAGTTAGATACATCCTCTCCATTTCTACACATTTAATTAATCACAGTTCACACTAGACTTAGTACTAGAGAGTTGGGTGTTTCATTAATTCATCCCAAGTTCAATATGGGATTCTCTAGGGTTTCTCTTCTGGTTCTGGTTCTCTTCGTTGTGGCCGTACATCTCGTCGAGTCACGATCTGTGCTTGGTGACATTGTATGTTGCTCATCTCTATGTTAAATAATCTTTTTGTTCTTTTAATATGGTGTGTTTTTGTGTATGTGTGTTATTGATTTATTTCCTTAGATTATGTTGGTACAACTGCAAAATGCTAAATATATGCTTGTTAAGAGTTGGCTTGAGTATTACTGATTTAAATGGATACATCTATTTTTCCAAAAATTAACTACTAAGTTGAGATTAATTGACTCATTTCAAACGTGCCTAGCTTGGTTTGATGTCCAGTTTAACATACTGGGAAATCTGTATATATAGTGAGAGTAAAATGAGCCATCTGATTTCAATTGGATAGACTGTATCTGCATCTATCAGACTGATGTTTTTTTTTTCTCTATTATAAATTGTAGGAACTTAACAATGGAAGATCTCTGCTTCAGTATCCTCGGATGAGTAAGTTCCTAATATATATGCATGATTAGTAACAATCTGAGTGGAATACTTGAAGAGAAATTAGATTTTACACTGTATAATTGATTTGTTGTAGTACTGTTGAAATCCATTCTTTCTGGTGCATGCTGTACCCCAACTAAAACAGGGATCTCACATTTTCTTTTATCTTTACTGAGGTATAGTGTGGTAATGATCAGATGTTGGTTGATTAAAATTGGATGGTCCAGATTGACAAAAAAGAAAAAAGAAAAATTCATCTCCATCATTTAGATATGCAAATTAGGAAAATCCAATTTGGATGATCTATACTATCAAATAATTTCCCATATGTGTCGTAAGAATATTGACAACACTAGATCAGATTTCTTGCCTATATGAGCCCAATTACAAGTTTGAAAATAAAAAAAAAATATTAAAATATTAGATGAAGCTAATTATTGTACTGTTATTATATATCTTTGTGAAATCAGACTGCGACTCGGCATGCCAGACAAGATGCAGCAGGAACTGGAAGAACAAGATGTGCCTGAAGATGTGCGGTGTGTGCTGCTCCAAGTGCAATTGCGTGCCTCCCGGCACCGGCCAGGACACCCGCAACGTCTGCCCCTGCTACGACCAAATGCGCAACCCTCGCGGCCAACCAAAATGCCCTTGAACTAGCATATATGGCGCACACATTGGTTGCTCTTGGTTTCCAATGATAATTTTGAGCTTATATGTATTTGTATGTCAGTAGCACAATAAGATGAGTTTTGGGGATTCTTTTTTTTTGTGGGTGCAAATAATGTTGTATTGGGACCATTTTAGAGTGTATATTTATATGTGGTGATAATGATGGAATTTTAGTTTTCTTGTACTTGTTCCTCCTATGGACACTTCAATTTATTAATTTTATTAGTGATGTCTTTTAGTTGTTTTTTTTTACTAATGATGCACAACACAAAGGTGTGAACTTAAATACAGTCCTGCTTCAGCCCAGTTGAATTTTAGTTTGAGCTAAAATTCACACATTTATTTGTCTTCATTTCCAATGTAAAGCACCATAGATTGCTTGTATATTTTTAAGGTTTATAAAGAAGATTCTCACTAATGTTGATAATAGCTTTTTTCTATGGAGTTTTATATGTTCAAAAATTAAGAAAATAAATATCAAAATTTGAATTTTGCATTAGTATAGATAAAACATGTACATATTACTTAGACTATAGAAGTATTTAAAAATTTTATAAATGAATTCCGGTTCATTTCTTTCAAAATTAAAAAATAATAAAGTTAACATAGAATAGAAACAACAAATAAGATTATATGGACACGAAACAATGATAATATCTTGGCATATTATTCATTTTTCAATTATCATAGAAAAATCAATTTTATTTTTGTCATTTATTTCCATAAACATTTTGTAATACAAATTATATTACAATCCAAAAAAGACAGTTACATTACATCATATTTGTCATTTTCATATTCTTCTAAACTGAAAATCCCATGTCATACTACATTAGTACATTTATTTCATTTTTGGGGGAAATGTTTTCTGAATATTCTTTATTCTTAATTCTTTTTTTTTTTTGCAAGAGATATGAGCCTGGCCCAAGACCAAGTAACATCAGACGGGGGTTTATGTGAGATGATATTAGCAGTTTTTATTTTATTTTCTTGTCATTACAACCCAAAAAGAATGGTAATGTTAGTACCAGAATTGGGTCTTGCTATTCAATCAGACTGGGCTTTAAGAATTCTTTTTTTTTTTTCCTTTGAAATGCATGTTGCTATCAACCAGTACTGTAATAGAAGAAATTATAAGTTTCTATGAAACAAAAATTTATATAATAAGTAAAACTTGGACCAGAACAGATATTATTATGAAGAAAATGTAACATTATTATTCACATAACTTTAAACTCTTTAACATGCTTGTCTACAAGTACATTAAACATGAGCAAAAAGCACACACAATGTGCTTATTTACAAAGCTTTACTTCACAAATAACACTTCCAACCTTTTGAAACACATTTAACAATTAACACATATATAGCATGTTTTCGTCGGCTTTTTATCTGTGATCACGGGCATTTGCGCTGGCCGCCTCTAGTGGTCATGTCACGATAGCAAGGGCACAAGTCGTAGTTGCCGTAGGTACCGGAAGGAACACAGCTGCACCGAGAGCAGCACGTGCCGCAAGCTCTCTTGCATAGGTTTGGCCTTGACGACTGCTGGCACCTTGCCGCACATGCGCCTCCGCAATCTGATAATGAATTGTTAAGCATTATATATGTAGATTTACAAGGCACAATAAATTTATTCAGATATTTAATTGGTTTCTTCTAGCAAGTGTCTTAAACATTTCCCTTGTATGTCATCACTTAGTTTATGTATTATTTTTCTTTCTGAGAATGTAGTTTATATAAACTATGACTGTTAGCATTTTTTTTTTAAACTTTTTTATTTCATTATCTGAAATGAGAAAAGGTTAAAAATCCCTTTCCTCAATCTTCTGAAAGAAAAAGGGAAAAAAAAAGAAGCAAAAATACACTCTCCTTCTTGAGTTACTTTTTGTAAATTAATAGCACATTAATTTGTACTGAAGAACAGTAAATGATATTGGGAACAAATTGAGGAAAATACTTTACAAAAAGAACATTCGTACTAGCTAATTTCATGAAGAAATTAAAAGTTTTTAGAAGTTAAATTGTAAGCATCTTACCAATATCTCCTGCTTTGCTCAGCACTTCAGACTGCAATTAGAGGAACCACTTGTTAGATTTCACCATGAATAGAAACTAATACAACAAACTAAACTGATAAAATTTACTGAAAATAAAGACAAGTAACATAAAGCAAAATACCTCATTTAATTCCACCAAACAGAGGGTCAAGAGAAGAAACACAAGAGAAGAGAGAGCAACACGAGATGACGCCATTGATGGGGAAAGAAAGTAAGAGAAAGAAGGTTTTTTATTTTGTGTTATTAACAAGGCAAATTGCAAAGCAACTTGATAGTTGATAGCTTGTGTGTTATATAGAGGGTTTTAGCGTTTGTATATGATATGAAGCTCTATGGTTTTGGCCTATTTATACAAGAGAAGAGCATGGTTTATTGTATTAAGATAAAAAAAAAATGGTTTTCTACAAGAAAGTGGAGCCAAGGGAGGCACTAGAAGGGTTCATTCAAGGGAGGTGATAGTGGGGGCTGTGAGTACTAAATAATTTTTTTTGTTTAAGATAAAGATGAGGATTTAAGTTATAACTTTAAATATTTATAAATAATTTTTCATTTAAGTTTCGCACTTGCAACCGAGTACTAAATAAAATTAAACTCATTAACAAATTGTGATATGGTAACTGATGAGGGAGAGTTTGTACTATGTTAATTAATTAGATATGCAATTTAAAATTTGCATTGATTTTGAGCTGTGTGATTTGTATTCAAGGGCCTAGCATTTCTTTGAAAGTCCATGCAAAACAGTCCACAAAGGAC
Source organism: Bolboschoenus planiculmis (assembly GCA_031770325.1). Lineage (NCBI taxonomy): Eukaryota > Viridiplantae > Streptophyta > Magnoliopsida > Poales > Cyperaceae > Bolboschoenus > Bolboschoenus planiculmis. Next base: position 2,802,141 of record CM062755.1, on the reverse strand, counting down.
ACATGATATTAGTTAAGTGTCTGTAGTTGGAAATACTGGAATAGTGAGGCTGTGATTGTAAAATGTACAATTAGAAATTAGAAGTCACAAACAGGGTACCCACCAAGTTAAAAATTGTGGGAGATGCTGCTTCTAATTTGACTCTATTTTGACCTTATCCAAATACTTTGACTCTATTCAACTATATTTTACAAAAGTTTTTCATTTTACTTATTTGTCTTTCAATTCAGCCCTCCAATTTCAACTAAAAATTCATTTTTTTATTTCGTAAAATTATTGGACTGTATTTTAAAGGAATACAAATCGTCCCATCCATTATATATTCTTTCTTTTTTTGTCAATTTTACCTTGCATTCAATTCTCAATGTCGGTATATTTAACTGTGACGATAATCCTTTTTACAATGAAGCCACCAATAATGTGTGAATTTGCATTGCATGCTATTCAATTACTATTCATGACTTGGGTGTTATCTTCATTACTCGTTGCGTTACAGCTAAGCTCAAGCTGTTTGCATGCCGACAATTAAATTCTCATTCTTTCATTTTGTTTTGTAGCACTTTTATCAGTGACACGCGTCCACTGCTCACAAGCTTGCTTGAGATGATTCCTTGTACCGCTGTTTGGGTGTTATCTACACTCACACGCGGTTTTAAGTGCTTGGATCAAACAGTGTTTCTAGTGAAGATATGGTTTGATGGATTTACTTTACTAGCTCTTGTGGATATGGATATGAACTACTGAGTTGTTAAGATGTACGTACACGCAAAATGATGCATCTAATAAGAGGGACAACCATACCAATAATATAATAACATGTTTGAAAATTTCTAAAAATTGAAAAAAATTACAGATATTCTATCCTCTATTTGAATAAACTAATTATAAATTTTGGTATAATTTGAAAGTAAACTAATGTGATAAGATGTTAAACAATTTCAACTCATATCAAAATTTATACAAGGCATATCTGTGAAACTATACCATATCTATGAATTAGATTTTGTTTTTGATAAATTTTAATATGGATAATTAAAGTTATCAAATAAATTTGTTATTAATTGTGATCACGAATTTATTCAGCTTTTTAAAGCAGCTTTTTTTATATAATTTTGCTGTAATCATTACAAGTTAAAAGACATGGTTGTTGTAAAGCATGATTACCCTCACAATTTGAAATATTAAAACTGAAAAAAAAAAATGAAAGCGCTATCAAAAAAGTGGTCAAAAGGGATACCTTTTTTCTGTCAGAGATCAAAGCTTAGTTGGTAGAAACACATTCTAGCAGTTTGTAGAAGTTGCATGTTCACCTAAAATATGCTCTTTTTAGCATTCTATGCAACAAAAACAAGTACACAGTAGTCAACACAACAGGACACCAGCTATGATAATAATCCTGACATGAACACAAATGTCAGAATGCCAATGACAATGGAGGATGCACTCTGTGAGGACTTAAACACGACACGCATTTACAAATGCTGCTCCCACATAGGTAGCCTTTTTTTTGTTTCAAAGGGTTAAAATTGATAATATAAAATGACAAGATATATATACTAAAGCAACAAAGTGTTATAAACTTTACTGAGCTATCCTAACTCAAATAATGAAGAAAAGAAGCAAAATTAACTCAAAGAATGCAACTGGAAAATGTGATTAGGTCAAAGAAAAAAGCTTGACCATTAACAAAAAGAGAACATGATATAGTGGTTACGAAAAGTAATATTCAAATCCTAAACAATGATCAAAGTAATTTTATGGCCAAAATTCAACTCCGCAACCCACAACATACATGAAGTCGAGCAAACAATTTATTTTTTAAATAAAAAGAAAACAAATATGCAACCCCCCAGCTATAAATATAACTAAATATGTAGTTAATAGGTTGAGCAGCTCGAGATTTTTTCTCAATGTAACTGTATCAACTCCAGATTCACTGTTTCCAATTACACAACCGACCAACACGCTTCCAGAGTTAGCTATCAACAGGGCTGGCACATTATACATTTCACTGGACCCCACCTTTAAACCTCAAGGAAAGTAATTCAGAATGCCAGGCAGCAGAATTTCACACTATCTAAAGTGGTACAAGAAAATGATGTAAGAAGTCCAGATAAAACCGGCATTAGACATACTAGCATACTGGCATGCAGATCAGTACCACATCAGTACTGGTTCAGTAAGACCAGTGTTTCAAGTCATTTTGAAACTATGTTTGTATTCTGTGACAAAACAGAACTAATAGTGGAATCTTAAACAATGAATTTCAGATGACAAATAAAAAAATGAAGTACAAGATAATGGGGGATTAGTATTGGTACCTCTATGAACTTAGCCGGCCTAATAAAACGCCCCCAAAAACAATAGCTCCAAACCACTTATTGGAAACAAACCTGCACAAATATCAAACCCAAATCAGTAGGAAAGAACTATAACAGTATGTACGAAAAAAAAATTTATACCAAACTCGACTAATTTAATGATATTGGAAGTTCTGAATGACAGCAAAGGGTACATAAATAACAAAAGAAATGAGAACAGTAGGCTATGTACTAAATAAGATGGCAGTATACATACTTTCTGTTGCAATCAGTACGGCTTGACAAGTCAACGGTGAAGATTTGCCATAGCAGCTGTCCGGTCGCAGTTAGAAGGAATGGATAGAAGGGCCATGCTGTCCTAGATAACACATTAGTCTCATTTCCAACTCTTTTTGGATATTTCTTTTAAATAAAAGCCCAGTAGAATGGCCAGGTTTATTCAGGGAAAATTATATGCATCAGAATTCATTTAAAAAGAGCCAGCAATGCCCAATTTTTTTCGACTTAAATTAATAATTCTCTGAAAGTGTTCTTTGACACAACGATTGCAAATTTGAGCTTGATCTTTAAAAGTGCCTGGGGGTAATATATAGTTCTTGTTGATGCATTTGGAAGAACTTGAAACCAGAGTCTTGACTAAAGAATAATTTAGCCATGAAAACCCAAACAACCACGAGTTACACCAGAAAAAAAGTCTTTTTGCCCCCTACAAATTACATCTGATTTACTATATTAGCAAATAGAAATCAGCAGTTTCCATGCAACTAAATTCAAACAATCATGAAGCAGATAAATGACTAAATTGCAGAATTTTTCATATTAACTCCAAAATTTTTATGGAGGATGAACTCAGGCTCAGCATCTGTACTTTGTTTAATTTAATTTAGGTAGAAGGAATAAAAGACCGATTACAGATTGGGATAATTGTCAACAGTCAATGGACTATAGGCAATTTATCTTTTCAGTGACCATAACGTAATGGATGTTATAATTGGAAATGTGTTAAATAATTGGCTCTAATTTGTAAATATGTTAAAACACTTGATCTAATTTAAAGTTTGAAAAAATCATACTGGTATGAACGAAAACATACACCAAGTTGAATTAATAATAACAAATAAAGAAATGAGATGAGAAAAAGTATGAAAATGTACCAAGATCTGCATTGTAACCACTAAGTGCAAGGCTACCAACACAAGCTAAACCAAAGCCAGATGTCCAATACTTAGTGTCATTGCCAAACCTTAGTGCAGTCGATTTAACACCGACCTTCACATCATCCTCTTTATCCTGTTGAAACAAAGCTTCAGGTCAACAAAGTGGATCCCAGAAAAAGGTATACAATAGAGACAAATTTTATTCAAAAGTACTCACCTGATGTGCATAAATTGTATCATACACAAGTGTCCAGCACACGCCGGCGCTGTAAAGAGGTAGAACTATGGAAGGATCGAGACTTTCTTTAATGGCAGCCCAACCTAACAAAGCACCCCAATTGAAGGTTAAGCCGAGATATGCTTGAGGCTAGCAACACAGAGCAAATTGAATTATAAATAAATTGGGTTGAACTTTTTTTTATCAAAATCATAACAAAAACTGAAAAGTACAAAAGGAGTACCAACCCAAAATGTAAGTCGCTTCATGAGAGGATAAGTAAACACCAGTAATAGAGATGATGCTCCTAAAACTTGGCTGTATCAATGAAAGATCAGGTTATATCAGTAAAACATAAGTGGATGGTACAGCAATAATACTAGGCAAACCAGCCATCCAGAGGAAACAATAGTTAAACAAAAGATAATTCTTCTAAATTAAGAAAAAATCAATCAAAATCACCTGTAAAAATTGAGTTGAAGGAGAATGCCTAAACCAAGAAGCAGCTGAAAACCGAGAAAGCAGAGCCCCTGAAATGGAGTCAGCATGCCAGATGCAAATGGCCGGCTTCTTGTGCGTTCCACCTAAAAAAGATATAAGCATACAAACATTCAAATTGTAAGTATCATATAGAGATAAAGATAGCATCTTTTTAATTAAACACATGGCAATTTATCAACTGAAGGCATGTTATCTAGTACACCTTCAAAATGCGACATCCAATGTTTGACCAATGAACCTCAACCAAGTCATAGATACATGATTATTCTCAACCGCGCAACTATTAAAAAGTAGGACAGTATTATAAATAAATTTACCATACTTTGACATCAATATCCCGATCAAGGAGATCATTAACTGTGCAACCAGCCCCTCTTAGGAGCACAGCCCCGCAACCAAATAGTGCTAGCATTTTCAAATCAGGGATCTCTCCAGGGGTAGCCGCCATGGTAATCGACCTATTATTTCATACACATTATACATAACACAAAGAGAACAATTCACCATTCTTATCAGATTATATAACCACATTATCTTAGTTTAAACTTCATAATTACTATCATGATGCAAATCAAATACATACCACATGCAAGGCCAAGCCAGAAGCCAAGTCCCAATGGGCTTATCCAATCGAGCGAGCAACGCATACGGTCGCACCATTTCTGGCAAGTACACATCCACCCACGACTGTACCGGTTTCCGCTGCGTCTCCTCATCTCCCTCCTTCTCTCTGACGCCACTCGAGTAACAGTTCACGAGCGACAACGCGTGAGGTAGAAATCCATGAAGAATCCTGGAATTCGACGGCGGAGGTGAGATCAGGTAGTGCAATTGGCGGAGATGAACAGCAGGAGGAGGAGGAGGGATCGGCGATCGTGCTAGGGTTTTAGGGTTTAGGGTTTGAGGAGAAGAAATGGAGATGAAAGAGAGAGGTGGCAAAGAATGGTGGATTTTGCGCGCCGTGCGAAAGAGAGAGGTGGCAGCCATCGGTTCGGTCCAATGGCGCTTCCCGATGCCGCGCTCCGGTCAGGTTTCTCTTTCGCTTTTACGTTTATCGGGTCGGGTTTCTGTTTTGCACGTTTGCTCCGGTCAAATTAGTTTGCAATTAGCCCTCTTCGTTCCTTTAACTACGACTTTTATCTATATCTAAATATATTTATATTTTTTTCAAAAAGTATTTATATCTGATAATAAAAATATTTATATTTTATATTATTAAAATTAAAAATTATGTGAAATTTTTTACTTAAATTTTTTCAAAATTATTTATAAAAAAATAATAAATATTTTTTATATTAATTATAAACACTTACAAATTATGTTTAAATAAATTATTTATTTTACATAAATATTTTAAAAAATATTTATAAAATATAAAAATAACTTCTCTTAATATCAATTATGTTATTATCAATTTATCATATATAACCTGGCAAACCTCGGTCCAAACAGATAAAACAAGAAACCATATAAAGAATGGAGTTCAAAAAAGGACCAGAAAGGAGGGCTATCTTGTATGCGTGTCCGTAGAAATAAAAGAACTTAGAAAGTCGACGACACGCGTGTCGCGTTGTCTAATAAAGAATTAACAGACAAAGCTGTTCGGAGAAAATAGAAGCGTGCTCAAATCAAAGCACTCCCCGTCTTCGTTCTGCCACGTGTCTCCAAATCTTCCTCCTCTCGCATTCGCAAGCGCCCTCTCTCTCTCTCTCTCTCTCTCTCTCTCACACACTCTTCTCTCGTAATCATTCACTCACTCCTCTCAATAGATTGGAATCGGTGTGGTGTTCTCTCTTCTCTTATTATGGACCGGAAGAACAAGCGTAAACAACCCGATACTGGTTTCAATGAGGATCCGAGTTCGAGCGATGGAGCTCGACGCGATTGGAGAGCGGGGTTGTCTCGGGGTCTTCGCAGCTACAACAGGGACATTATGTGAGATTCTCAGACTTGTTTTATTTAGCTTGATATCATACTATTTTGTGAAGATTTATGCGTGGGAAGTTTTGCACCTCAGACGAAAAAAATGTTAAATTTTTTACAATTTTGGCTACATTCCTTCTCTTTCTTGTCGTAATTCGATCAACTTGCGCATAAAAGATTGTTTCTTTCTTTTATTTTCTCTTAGTATTGAACTGTTTTAATTAAAGCCGATATTGATTGGCTGATATCATAACATACTTTTTATTTTTGTTAAAATTTTCATATTTCATACCTTGGTTGGTGCATGAATTGTCTACATTTCAATGTAAATGATGTACCCTAGAGCATGTATTTAGAATTGTTCTACTTTGCAGTTGGTTGTTCGGAAAAATTGTATGATTGGACAGTAAATAACACAAAATTTGCACTGATCTTGTGCTATATTTGTTTACATGAGAAATTACTTGTCAAATTTGTCACGTGGTTGTAGAGCAACACATATACGTGAAAATCATGTGGAGATGCCCATCTCAACTGCTCGTTCAATATCACATCTAGTTGAGGAGGGATTTTATAGGGAGGCGATGAGTGAGGTGTGGATATTTCCTCCTCTTCTTCTTCTTCTTGCTCCATTCAAAATCAATTTTATTAGTTGTTATGTAGTTTGTCTCTTTTTCTTTCTTCTTTTGGTTTGCACTTTGGAGGCATTCCAAGAGTTTATTGAAGACGGTAACAGTATAATTGAATTGGAGGTTTATCCTGTTGTTCGTATTTTGGTCCTCTAATGTTTGACCTAATTCTGACGGAGAAACACAGCTTCAAGTCCCACAAAAGACATTTGAAAAGGAATAAATGTCGGAGTTAATGGAAGCCCTTATATAAAAAAAAAATGTTTGACCTAATTCTGGAAATGTCTGAAAAACCTCATGAAGTGGCAAAACTAGGGAAATAAAAATTGCTAGCTTGTCCTTTCTCAAGAAATATCAGTCTAATTCTTTATCAGTCCAATTCATCTCCATTTCCCCATTGCACCTGATTTTAATTATGAATTCTATGCCAGAACAATGATTCAATTAATATTTGTTGAAATTGTTTTATCCTCTTCATTCCCATCACATCATATAGAATTGTGTAAAGTTCTCAAATTCTGGTTTTTATCTATTACTTAATGTATCTTTTAAGAGCCCTAGTCCTAAATATGGTTCCTTCCTTAAATTTGTTGAGGAAAAGTTAATAAAAGCGATTCAACTTTTCATCTTTCATAAGACCTTTCTGAATATAGTTCCATCTGCATTGGTGTCTGGAATGGGTTATGATTTAAAAAACTCCATAATAGTTCTATTGAAAATCTTCTCACTTTCTACCTTCTCTCTTGCTAAGTAAAAACTGTTCTAATTTTTGTCCTTTCTCTATTCCTCTTCATAGTATGATTATCTAACGAGGGTTAGTGATTATATCAGAAAGATTCCATGTACTCCAGAATTTTTGCAAGGTATGTATATCTGTGTTTTGTGTGTTTAAACTAGGATTTTCTGGTACTTCGGATTCCTATCCAGAATAGTGAGAGAGAGAAAAAGAGAGAGAGAGCTTGCCTTTAATTCTTATTCTAAAGTTCATCTACAGGATTGCAAAAAGCAAAAACGAAAAAAACAAAGAAAGGAAGACAAACCAAAGAAAACAATGCAGCATGAAGATTAAAAGATCTCGCAAGATCTATAATTTTGTAAAGTTACTCGATTGAAGCTTTTATTATCCCTTTAATTTTTGAAACAGCAGGTGGCTTCCTTCCTGAGCCCACGGGGCCCCTTGAAAACCATTTTCAGAGGCACAACATAATAACAGATTGCTTGCAGAAGCTACTGATGATGTTTTTTGAGCAGCTTAATTTGGCATATCAATTGCAACATTATTCGTCAATTGATCAACAAATGGCCAAGCTCCATACGATAACACTGCATAGAAAAATGGCTGGTAAGTAGCCTAATATCTTCATTTCTTATCTTTTGTTTATATTTTTGTTGATTCTTCTGGAGGCACCCTGCTTTACTATTTTGTATTGCTAAAAGAATGACCTAAATTTTGTTAAAAACCTTTAATATCCCTTCCTAAAGAGAGATCCACTTGAAACGAAAAATATATTTCAGATAGTCTTACGCTTAAGAAAAGCAGATATTATCTCTATCGCCTTTAACAGAAATGTTGAACAGGTGCTGAATTCATAAGTGCATTAGTGAAATTGAAAGCCAAGATTGCAATGAAGGCATACCAGGATGGTGTGGACGAGTCTAGCCAAATGGTGCATACCCTGTGCTTTTTAACATTATCTATTTAGATTGTAATCCTCAAGTTGTCCTCACGTTGTGGATTTGAATTGATCATACAACTCAAGGAGTAACTGATGTTGTTGGTTCATCTCAATAGCAGGCATCCAGTATTGCTAATCTGGTACCAGAGAATTCCTGTAAGATGCTTGGTGCCTCTTGTTGTTTTGCAATTTTGATTCTATGTAATGATGAAATTTGTCTTTGACAATTTTGCTGGTTCATCTAGGTAGCATGCATTCAATCCTGGTAGTTCCAGCACCAGTGACCTCCTGTGAGATGCTTGGTGCCTTCTTTAGTTTTCCAATTTTGATTCTATGTAATGATGAAATTAAGTTTTTCTGTTTGTCAGTTGAATTCTCTGGAGGAGAGGTACGAAAGAAAGATGCAGAGGATCCTCAAGTCATTTTCAGATATTATCAATTGTGTATTTCTTTTCTCATCCTTTTCTGTTTCATGCCTTAGATTTTCTCCACAACTTGTTCTCTTTAACAAATATTTAATCTGCACAATTTTTATCGTTTAGAACCTGGATGATCTACAGCCAGAACAACTATATGAGTACCAGCAATGTCTTGTGAACCAAGAGCCTGGGAAGGAATATTCAAGTCGTGAGGAAATAGAACAAGAACATTATCGGGCAAGAATACGTGTTGGTCCTAGCTGTAATTTGTCCAATATCCCCTTCTTTGTCTCTTAATTCATTTTTTTATTGATTTTTCTTGATGTTGTCTTGTTTAGTATTTGATACTGGTAAGAGTAGTAGGATTTGAGGTTTTATGGAAATTCTTCTGGTTTTGATGATCTTTGTAAGCTAAAATATCTTTTTTAATGTGACACCGCATTTTATTAGAGAGTTGCAAAAATGTTGACCAAGCGTTAGCTTTCAAAAACAATGTTGTTCCTAGCTGTAAGTCACATTGATAATTGAGTATCTAATATTGCTATATATTAGTTGTTTTGTTCAATATTTGATATTGCTAACAGTAGTAGTAATGAGGCCTTATGGAAATCCTTTGTAGTTTTGATGACCTTTATCAGTTAATAAATCTTTCTTTATGTAATACAAAGTTAAATTAGAAATTGTTTCTTATCTGACAAAACCTGTTCTGAGATATTATTATCTTGAACAAGAGTGTTGACCAGTTGTAGTTTTCTAAAAATTTTCAGCTGCACCAGTGAATCTGACTTCTCAGACGGGGCACCTGGATGACAGTCTGGCAGAGTACACTCGAAAGGTGTGTCTCATACATCCATGTAGTTAGAATTGGCTCTATCCATATTTTTTTTTTATACATTTCAGTCGATTCTATGTTCTGAAAAAAATGAAATTGTGGTTCGTTATATGTCGATCAAAGTGGGGCCATAATTTTCCTGTAAGACTCCTGATGACTTGTTTTGTTTTCTCATAATTTGCTGCTCGACAGCACCAACAGTCAGGTATGCTCCCTTCTCGACAGCAGCTGCAACAGCACCAACAGTCAGGGGTGCTCCCTTCAAGACAACAGCATCATCAACAACAACAGTCGGGTATGCTCCCTTTTCAACAGCAGCTGCTGGAGCAACAGATGTCTGGTATGCTCGCTCTTCAACAGCAGCTGCTGGAGCAACAAATGTCGGGTATGCACCCTTCCCGACAGCAGCTACTGGAGCAACAAATGCTGGGTATGCACCCTCCCCGACAGCAGCTGCATCAACAGCAACAGTGGGGTACGCTCTCTTCAAGACAGCAGCAGCGAGGTACGCTCTCTTCAAGACAGCAGCAGCATCAACAACAACAGTGGGGAATGCTCCCTCCCAGACAGCAGCTGCATCAACAACAACATTCAGCTATGCTCCCTCCTCAACAGCATCAGCAACAACAACAGTCAGCTATGCTCCCTCCTCAACAGCAACAGCAGCCGCAACAGTTGGGTATGCTCCCTCCTCAACAGAAGCAGCAGCCACAACAGTTGGGTATGCTCCCTCCTCAACAGCAGCGGCGGCGGCAACAGTTGGGTATGCTCCTTCGTCAACAACAGAAGCAACCGCAACAGTTGGGTACGCTCCTGCATCAACAACAGTTGGGTAGGCTCCTTCCTCAACAGCAGCAGCAGCCGCAACAGTCACGTATGCTCCCTCCTAAACAGCAGCAGCAACCACAGCAGTCAAGTATGCTCACTCCTCAACAGCAGCAGCAGCTACAACAGTTGGGTACACTCCTTCGTCAACAACAGAAGCAGCCGCAACAGTTGGGTATGCTCCCTCCTCAACAGCAGCAGCAGCCGCAACAGTTGGGTATGCTCCCTCCTCAACAGCAGCAGCAGCCGCAACAGTTGAGTATGCTCACTCCTCAACAGGAGCAGCAGCTGCAACGGTTGGGTACGCTCCTTCGTCAACAGCAGCAGAAACCACAACAGTTGGCTATGCACCCTCAACAGAAGCAGCAGCCGGAACAGCTGCGTATGCTCCCTCCTCAACAGCCACAGCAGCCGCAACAGTCAGCTATGCTCCCTCCTCAACAGCAGCAGCAGCCGCAACAGTTGGGTATGCTCCCTCCTCAACAGCAACAGCACCCGCAACAATCGAGTATGCTCCCTCCTCAACAGCAGCAGCACCCGCAACAGTCGAGTATGCTCACTCCTCAACAGCAGCAGCAGCTGCAACAGTTGGGTATGCTCCTTCGTCAACAGCAGCAGCAGCCGCGACAGTTGGCTATGCAGCCTCCTCAACAGCAGTTGCAGCAGCAAGAGTCGGGTGTGCGGCCTCCTCAACAGCAGTTGCAGCAGCAACAGTCGGGTGTGTGAATCTTTTAAAACAATCTCTATCTTTTTGCTAGTATCACATGCAATGATATACGAAATATTTTCCAAAAGCTCTTAAAGTGCTAAGGTTAAATGAGGTGTACAGTATTGGGACAGATGTAAAAGTTGATGGATCTGTTCTTTCTTCAGGGCCCAGTGAGCATCAGGCTGGAAATTCTTCGTGGAAACGGGCATCTAGGGATAAACGTGACCGGTAGGGACAAGGTAAAAAAGAAAAACCTTTTTAGGCAAATCCTTATAGAGCCCTCCCTTAGAAATGCATGTATACCAACACAAAATCAGCCCTTGTGAAATTTGTGAAGTCAAGTCACCTACTAAAAAAAAAAATAAGAAAATGAATAAAGTAAAAAGAAGAAATGGGTGAAGAAAAGGGTAATATAATGTGTGACATGTCTGGTGCTCAAGTATGTATGAGTGCTTTTTCCAACTTAACTGGGTTGTGATGGATTTTTTGGATTTGTAAAGCTCCAATACTACTAGAGGAAAAGGTACAAAACATCTAAACCTGATGCCATGCCCCTCCATGATATTATAAAGGGAGGGGATCCCTTGACAATTATTATCTTGATAATCTTGACAACCAATTTTGAAATAATTTTGAAATAATTTTTAGAAATTCTCAAAAATAGAAAAAAGTTGACAAAAATATTTTTTTAACTTATAGATTGATTGTGTTTTGAATTTCATGTAATTTAAGGGTCATTTAATATTTCATCAAAGACCGTTAAATATGGACCGTTGTAAATATCATATAAATTTAATGATCTTTGATGAAGTATTAAATAATACTTAAATTGTATGAAATTTAAAACACAATCGATCTATAAGTTAAAGAATATATTTATAAATTTTTTCCTATTTTTATGATTTTTTTGGAATTATTTGAAAATTGGTTGTCAAAGTTGTTAAAGTATGTAGTTGTCAATGCATCCCCACCTTTATATTAATTGGAAAATATTTTCAGTGCTTCATCATGCGTATTACACTGCTTGTTTAATTATGTGCCCTTTGATTTACTTTGTTTTGTCTGTTTTATTTACTCCCCTTTTCTTTGACCTGTTTGCCAGATTCTTTCGTTATAGGATTGTAATTGCTTGAAGATGCTTCAAGTTTTCAGTTCCATTGACTTAGAGATGCCAATAATTAGTTAGAAAGAGAGAAGGATTTGACAACATTTTTTTTAATTTTTTTCGTTTGGGAAGGAGATAAACAGTTAAGCAGTAAATATCAATAGCTGATGTATAGAACTACATGTTTTTCTTGCGTTCTAACTAATAGATTTGTTCTCAAAGCTGAGGCAGAGTATGTTGGATGTGTCACATTTTCACATGTACTACCTTAGTTTACTGCTAAACTCCAAATTCAATGCATGTATGGCAACACCATAATATTACATTTGATATTTCAAATTATATATCTGTACCTATACTCTTCATGATGTTGTACTCCCAATATTGTTTTGAACTATTAGATTCTTGAATTATCTAAACAAACATAAAGAAAATAATATATTGTAGCAGACTAAAACCAGTTTGTGTGCAATTAATACTGATACTAACCATCTATTCTTGATAGCAAAAATGCTGAGAGACCGATTCGGTTCTTTCAAATTAGCAAATTTCACAAGTTGGCAATAATCTTGATAAAAATTGAGCAGCCAAGAAGGTGGGTTGCAAGAAATTAGAACTGCTTAGTTTATATGAACGGATTTTCGATTAAATATAAATTTCTATCATACATAAAAAAGATAGATCTAAGAATTGTTATAAACAAAGAACGATTTACCAAGAAAATAAGATAACAATTTCTTGTTCCAATAACATGTTTATGCATGCCACAGTCATCACAGATTAGCAGAAGTGCATGCATATATATAGGTTATACCCAAATTAACCTATAAAGCACACACACACAAGCAGAATTTATCCTATGTAGCAGGTGTTAGGAGAATTTTTGAGACAGCCTACATGTTTTAAGTTTCTACCACTTTACCTTTTGAGTGAGGGAGCTTCAAGTTTTATCATTTGCAAATTGCAATTCTATGTATGTGCTAGCTAAAGGGTTTAATTTAACAATAAACAACTACTTGAGTAATTTATGAGGTTGAACTAAGAGTTTAGAAGAAATCAAATTTGGCAATTGAATGGCATGTATCCTAGTGTTCAAGTTTCATTGATTGAATTAATGAACTAGTTTGCTGACCACTGTAAATCGAGGTCGGCTAATTTTTTTCATACTGATAAATGGGAAAGATCAATAAGAATCTTTACTTCTTTTTTTTTTGTGTGATTTTGAAATAGTATATATAATTATAAAATATTATTCAAATTAAAAAAATTAAAATCATAGAGGCATTCTCAGTTATTCAGATAAAATGTGTAATAAGTTTGGGCCAATTTAGAATTGGATTGATCATTTCTCATAAAGCTAATAAAACTTCATAGTTAAAACTCTAAATTGTTAGATGAAAGTTTAATATCATTAAAATCAAATCACATTCAATACACGTCATATCTAAATAATTAAGAAAACACCTATAAATTTTAGTTTTCCAATAGAATGATATTTTTAAAATATATATAAGAGTTGAATATATCATAAAAATGGAATATACACTAGAAATATACTTTTTGAAAATTGTAGATGAAACTTACCATTTGCTAGTTAAAATTGCCTATTTATGAGAATAAACTTCTCACATAGATATGCATTTTACAATCTTTATTACATACATTTAATTAAATAAGTCAAAACTTTTCTGTTCAAGCAAATGAGTTGAAAAAATAATATTGATAAGTTGCATGCATTTCCTTTGCATTGGTATTACCTTTATATAATTACTCCAACAATGAGGAGTTCCATACTTCCATTCCTTATACATACATAGGATATATAGTTTTTGAAACCAAATAATTGGTTTTACACATAAAAAAAAATACCGAGTTTATTAAGATACTTGAGAAAATCATAAAATCAACATAGAGTTTAAAATGTATGGGATAAACCTTAAAAGAGTTCAAAATTAAAAAAGCCATATACTTTGGATTAGTTTCATGCCTGATGACCGAATTGATGTGCCCTTCTAGAGATTTTTGGCTCAGGCAGTGGGTCCCACAGTCTCATTTACTTAAGTTGGTGTTACAAAAGCCGAGTGGTGTTTCCATGGTGAAGAGGAAAAAACAAAGATGAGTAAATATTTTTCATTTCTTTTCATGTTTCTCAAGTGAATTTATGCACACTAGTTCACAGCCTTAGCTCCTTTGAGAGAGATTTTGTTTAGGTTTTTCTATTTCTCTTGGTTTCTATGTAATATATTGATGATTTTTTTAATTTTTTTAAAATGAAATGTAACTAAAAAGACTTGATTTAATTTAATTTAAGTCATAAATATTGTGTTTTCTATGTTTGAGTTGTTGTAATTTGCAAACCAATTAGCTTAATTTTAGTGTAAAAAAATGGTTTGATGACTGTAAAAAAAGTTGTTGAAAGAGTTGCAATATATACAGTTTATAAGGAATTCTTTTATATTTGGTTTTTAGCGTATGCCCAAACACTTTATCAAAGGTGAACAATTCATTAATTTTAGAAGATGAGAGATCACTTGACAATGGTTATTTGAACAATGCTAATAATAAAATTTCTAGATATGTAAAAAAAAATTAATTTAACAATAAATTTTTGGATATGTTATTGGATATAGAGATAATTTAATAGTAATTTCACAATCATTGTCAAACAAAGATATCACCTAACTCTATTTCTATTTTCAGATAATTGACTTTCTAAGTCCAGATGTATAACAAAAACCTCTTGAAGACAGGAAGCCAATTAAAAACACCATAAAAACAATCTAACATAAATAAATAATAAATGAAAAAGATGATAGAAGCATCAAAGAAGACAAAACCTAAATTCCAAATTTAGAAGCAATCCCCAAAATGATCTTACCTATTTCCCTTCAATAGGTATTAAGCGCTCAGCATCCCCGAATTCTACCTCGCCTCTGTTTGAATCCTTATCCCCTCTAAACATCATCTCAATTTTCTCTAAGGTTTTTCCTTTTGTCTCCGGAATGCAGACCTTGACGAACAATATCGAAATGGCTGAAATAGAGGCAAAAACAAAAAACACACCGGCTACAGATATAACCCTAGATGCCGACAAAAATGACATAGAGACTAGTCCACTACTAACCCTCCCTCCTACCTGGCCGAGTGCTGATGCCCGGGCCCGGAGTCTGAGAGCAAAAATCTCAGATGACATAACCCAACATACGGGTCCCATTCCAGCAGAGAAAAATGCGACATTCTACAGACATCCAGGATTGCAAGATCAATGGCAAAAGCTGAATTTGGCAGAGTCAAAGCAATACCAAGAACAAACAAACAACATGTCATGCCGATTGTACTGACATACAAAAGAGGCTTCCTCCCGACCTTATCAACCAAAAATATAGCGACCAATATAAAAATTGTTTTGGATGACCCAACTGCTACAGTGGCTGCAAGAATCCCTTTGTCAGATTCTATTCCGGCATTTTTAGATATTGTCGGACTATAGTAAACTGTCGCATCTATGCCTGTAATCATCTGAAAAATCTGGATGCCACACCCAGCAAACAACATGCGGAGCACAGCTGGAGATGGATACAAAAGCTCTCTCCAAACGGCCTTATCTTCACAATCTTTTGATACTCCAGCTGCCTCCTTTATTTCCTCCATTCTTTGTTCGACCTCTATATCGGTCTCGCTCAATTTGACCAGCACTGCCCTTGCTTCGTCTAGTCTGTTTTCCATAACTAACCACCTTGGTGATTCGGGTATAAAAAAAAGTGCAATACAAATAAATACTGAAGGAAGAACACCAACCCCAAGCATTATTCTCCAGTTAATATGCTCAGATATACCCGAAAATGCATAATTAGAAACATATCCAAGTAAAATCCCAACATTAATGCTAATCTCAATGAATGAAGTAAGAGTACCTCTGGCACCGGCTGGTGAAATCTCAGCAATATAGACACCTGAGATCATGCCACAGAACCCCATACCTACACCAGCTATGACCGACCGATCATTAAACAAGTGAATGATGGCGCAAATGTCATTATGGCCACGCCAGATTGAAAAACAATTGCACCAAGAGCCATTGTCCATTTTTGACCCATTGCATCAGAGGTTCGACCACCAGATAAACTGCCTATCAGTGAGATGACGCTTATACAGCCTACTAGGATTTCTTCTTGGAATTCAGTTGTGTGCAGATCTTTTTGTATGTACAGGATTGCACCACTCATCACACCAGCATCTGTCAATATAATATTTTTTTATCTTAGACTACTTATTTGTTGTAAATATAAAAAAGCAGTTTATCTCAACAAAAAAAAAATAAGAGATAATGAAGTGACAAGTCGATAAGGTAACCTTAAAATAAGCTGAATCAGTAATATATATCAATAATCATTACAAAGCAATCATATTGAACAATTATTTGATGGTTTTTCATGAGAATTCACTGGCTAATATTATTTTCATCCATTGATGTCATAATAAAAATTAAAAAAAAGATGGTAGAACCGATCCTTAACAATGCAGTGACAAAAGTGGGGGTCTGTCAAAAGATCAGATTTGGATCAAACTTGATCAGGATCTGAAACAGTGTGATTTCAAAGGTCCAAATCCATTAAAAGTACCAGAATTGACTGTTAAATCCACCATTCGGAACTTGGTGGTAACTGCTAAGCACATGTATGTGAGTTGCTAATTGCCCAGGTACGCTGCTGGTAGAGATCAAGTTGTGGTTATCTGAGAGAAATGCTTTTCGCTTGATTACCTGATTCTGAATTTGTTTCATTCTTGAGCATTGATGGTTTGATTCTGTATGATACCAACTGGTACCTAATGCTCCTTTAGTTCCTTTTTCAAAGCTGGAGCCCAGTCCTTTCTAGAACTTGGTTAGTGATTGTGGTGCCATCTCTTGTGTTTAGGGAACTCGGTGCATTGAAGATTGAGATTGAGGGAAACAGAACTGGTACAGAGGACAGGGTTGTCACCGTGCTGTTGTTAAACAGAGCTGGTACTTCGACTCTTTTTCTCTTTTTCTTCTCTCTTTTGTATCTCATTGGAACATTGTACTGTTTCTTCTTTTCTTATATGATAATAGCTTATCTCAATACATTATCTGACTAAAATTTTGATCCATAAGAAAATCCTATGAACAAATATTTACATTTTTATCCACATTGTAGATTCCTTTTATGTGAAATTGGGTAAGGTCGATGATTAATGAGCACAAATGGGAATGCTGAAGTACTTGAGAAATGAGAATGTTTTTTCTGCTAGACATTTCTACAAACACTTCGCATACATTGCAAAGTAGAACAAGAGCCAACTTGACTACTTTTCTTTCATGAAACAACTTAAAAATGAAAATTAGCTTCACCATATCCAAGTAATATCGAATTTAGCGAAGCAAACAGAGCACAGGCGTACACATACTTCTTAGTTCCTCTTCTCCTTTGCATCCACTTCACCTCCAAACCTTCATCTTCTTCCTCCTCTAGCGAATCCATTCTCTCATACTTGTCTTTTACCCCCATTTCTGTGCCTTCTTGATCGCATTAGCCATTGATTGATCCAGTACGTCTCCAACTTCTCAACCTCTCTCTAAATTGTGCTTCCCAATCAACTCTATTTCCAGATCTATTGACGATGGATGGAGATATGGAGATATGGAGACACGACCCATTATCTTGGATTAATTAATCTGGAAAAGTATTAGTTAAAGATCAGTGGGAATTGTTAATTGTTTCTCCAGTGTGGCGTTGTCTCCGAGGAAATTTTTGGTTTAAAATTCAAATCTCAGGTGTTAATTGTTTCCTGTATTTTTTTTTTAATTTAGCAAAAATAAAACTGCACTCTCTCATCTCCCTCTCTCTCTCTCTCACCCTCATTTATGAACTCTCAACCTCGTTTCTCATATATCGCTTTCGCTTTTCTCATCTTTCTTGTCTTTATTTTCAATTTCAGTATGTTTTTAGTATTCACATTAATTATTTTATTATGTTTTGTTATTTATATAAGATGTTTTATTATACAAGTTGTTTTGTTTGTTATTCAAGTTAATCAATTCATTATATAACACGTTGCTTTATTATTCAAATTTATTATTTATTTTTGTTATTCAGATTAATAATATTAATTTTGTTTCTTTTTTTCATTTTTATTATTTGATATCCTGGAAAAGATCCTTGCAGCAATTTTATTATTATTTTTTCTTATTAGCTTTTGTTATTCAAATTGATTGTTTTGTTTTATTATTTATGTTAGTCTCTTTATTATTCAAGTTATTTCTTTTGTTATTCAAGTAAATTTATTTATTATTATTAAGTAATGCTGTCATTTTTTTATTTCTCAAATTTTTGTTAGTTGATGTCTTGCAAGCGATCAATAGGATAACTTTACTATTGATTTAGATCTTGAAAAAGAAAAAAAAAATCATTTCACTTGACGTATCATTTTTAATTTTACTTATTTTGAATAATTGAAAGATATACATTTACAGAAAGTATCCTAGATTGATAAAAAAAATAAGTATAGAGGTCATTACTAATTTGGTACCAATCCAGTATGAAGTTAGATTCATTATTGGTATTGATCAGATTGACGTACATTTTTGTTATTTTATGTTTCACATTAATTAATTTATTATTCAGCTTGTCGGTTTTATTATGCAAGTTAATAGCTATGTTATTTTATTCATATTAGATTATTTATTATTCATATTATTTGATTTATTATTCAAGTTAACTGTATTAATGTTCAGAATGCGAATAAATGTGCAGATTGGTTAAAATGAAAAGTGTGATTCTGAGGTGGAACATAATTCACGAAAAAAGAGTTGATTTGATCAACTCTACTATAGTATCAATATTGGTATCGATGTCAGTATGTACATATCAGCTCCCATTATTAAAAATAAAATTGGAGTAAATGGATAGCGGTTTTTGTTTGTGAAGAACATAAAACAGAAAAACATGGACAAATATTAATAATTATATTTTTTTTAGAGAAAATATTTACTTCCCTTAAACACCATGCTCCATATTCATCCCTCACGCATTTTTTTTCCATTTGATTTGTCATTTTTTTTGAAAGTTTTTATCTCAAAAATAATTTCACTATTTAATAATATAAACACCCAAGTCTAATATATAAATATCAAATTCACTTATATAAATATCTGAATAATTCATGTGACTTATCCCCCACGCGTTTGTATTTGCCAACACTCTTTTTATCATGTATTTTTATTTTTTTAAGATTTTTTTTCTCTTTCTCTATCTTCTCTTCTGTCAGTATCATTAATTTTCTTCCCATGTATTTCTATTTTCCAAGGCCCTTTTTCTCTCTTTTGTTAATTTTTTTGGCGATTTATATAAAGGAGGAGATCTCTTGACAACCATTTTTCAAATAATTTCAAAATAAATTTTAAAATTTTAAAAATAGAAAAAAATTTACAAACATATTTTGTAACTTATAGATTGATTGTATTTTAAATTTCATACAATTTAAAGGTCAATTAATATTTCATCATTTGTATTAAATTTTAAACCGTTGAAAGTTTTATGTAATTTTAATTATTTTTGACGGAGCATCAGATTATCCTTAAATTGTATGAAATTTGAAATACAATAAATCTATAAGTTACAAATATATTTGTAAATTTTTTTTCTATTTTGAAGATTTTTTTTGAAATTATTTGAAAAATAGTTTTCAATGTTGTCAAAATATTAATTGTCAAGAAATCATTTCCCTTTATAGAAACACCTGAGTCTCATATATAAACGCATAAGTGAGAAATATAAATACCCGATTCACTTATATATACATCTAATTAAGTACAAAATAAAATACAAAATACTTATTTTAAATATATAAACACCTGAGTCAGAGATATAAATATCTGAGTTGCTTATATAAATATTGAGTACATTATATAAACATTTGAGTTGAACTTAAACACGAGAAAATACATGAACGTATTTTTTTGTCAAAAATAAAAAGTTAGTCCACATTGATTTATTTTTTTGTTAAAAATAAAAAGTTAATTATGGAGATTTTTTGGAAAATTTGACTTGAATTACTATTAGTCGTTTTCATTTTTTTTGATATAGCAAGCGAAGAGCAAATATTATTATATAATTAGATAAGATGACTTACACCGAATTTTTTTATTATTAAATCCTAAAAAATACATAATTTTAATTTTAAACTCTCTACAATAAAATTTCAAAATTTAGAACGGACGTTGGCGTCCATATAATTACGAGAGGATACCATTAAAAAAGAACATCCAACTTAAAAGACAGACCGTTACCATTAGAAGACGTCTCTAATTGAAAACGAACGCTGTTAAATTAAAATATCCTGGATATTCAATAAGAATGCTTCCGCTAAACGAATTCACATTCTCTATAGTACTTAACGTATGGTGGATAAAAAAAAATCCCCTCTACAGAACATCCTGTATGAATCTTGATGTTATCCGCTACGATATTAATTTCTGTCAACTATATTCACAAAAGTAGCTATCCACTTTAAAAAATATAAATTTCCATTGGACAATGTCCAATTATGTATGCGTGAGTTGTTTTTGATATTAATGTAGACATTGAATGCGATGTATTTTCTAACTTTTTCTTATATTGCTTTTGACATTAGACATTCTCTTTTTCCCCTCTTTCACATTTCTTTGATTATTTTATTTTATTCACGTATCTTCTTTTTTTTTTCTCTCTGTGTGTATAGTCATGAGGTGAGGATCTTTGACATTTATTATTGATTATGACTAAAGAAGAGTCATTAAATAGTGTGATTTGTATTATATATAGCAAAGGTTTTTTTTTTTTGACAACGTCCAAATAAATCAGTGATCGTTTAATTTCATAGGCATTTAGTTGTAATTTTGGATGTCCTTAATAAATGACATTCATATTAAATTTTATGAACACTAGCGTTTATTTTAGATTTCAAAATCGAGTTATCCGGAGCTTAAAATTAAAATTATGTATTTTTCGAAGCTTATTAATAAAAAATTCGGCGACTTATATTTAATAAACATATTACACAAAATTTTATATTTTATAATTATCTTGTAGAATAACAAATAAAAAGGAAAGCTAAGGATTAAAATATTGGTCAATATTCATTTTTTTTTAAAGATCGTTCTTATGCTCCTTTTTAGTCAAAATGTGGAATCAAATTTTCTAAAAAGAGGATAATTAAATTTCTATCCATTTTCCTTTACAAACCCCAGTTATCTAACATTTTAATTTCTATCTCTTCAATTCTTATCCAACTATTTTCCATGATTCCCCTCGTAAAATTTGAATCATTCTTTACACAAAATACAGAATATTTCTATCAGAACTCTACTTTTGTAAGCAATGAATTAATGATGAACAAGTGTCAAAGGTTATTTCATTTGTCATAGGAAAATTATATGGAGCCTCTTGCATTCCTTCCGAGCTCTACTTTTAGTACTCGTCAGTATGTAACCAACCGTGTAACGGGTCAAGATGAAGAGTTTATACTGTGAGAAAGCTACCCGCACCGTTTAAAAGAAAGAACGCTCCAATGCCATGTGGCGGGCCCCCTGTTCCGCTGCCATTAGCCTAAAAGAGATAGACACGTAAGTATGTAACCAACCGTGTAACGGGTCAAGATGAAGAGTTCATACTATGAGAAAGCTACCCGCACCGTTTAAAAGAAAGAACGCTCCAATGCCATGTGGTGGGCCCCAATGCCGCTTCCATTGGCCTATAAGAGATAGACACGTCAGCAGTGTGCAGCGGATTGAAGGCGGCCGAGTCGGCTGCCATTAGCCTATAAGAGATCGACACGTCAGCAGTGCTTCAAATTTTAGTTGAAAGTGGGAAGATGGGTTTTATCACAAATACTTTATATACTTTATATTAAGAAAACTATATTGTGCTTAATCATCATGGAAATTTGTTATTTTTATCATGAACTTTTGATCAAGAGGGGATCTAATGATATATACGCAAGCGTCCGGGTTTAATTTAATTTAGAAACTAATTGCTATAGAGATCCATTAATTTGCATTTCTTAAATTGCCTCAGCTTACAAATGGGCCCACCACTGACTTGGCATTTAGTCCTTGTTATAGTTGTTAAATTGGCTCAAATTGAGGAGAGATTTAATGTTTATAGTCATTGTTTTATTGGTATTATACAAATGATCATAAAATTAAATTTTAAATAATTATTTGTTAAATTTTTAAATAATGAAACTAATTAATTGGATATTTTGTATATATCATGCTATATAGATACACAAAAATTATAAATTATATCATTTTTACTTTATTTTGATATGTATCAAGTACTTATAAAAATCAACGGACCAAACTTTATGATTTAATTCACTCTCTGGATTACTACCGAAATAAAGTTAAAATTCAATAATTTTTTATATGCATGTTATTGAGATGGATTAAAATATATCTAATGATTTATATATATTAATTAATACATAAATAGTAAAGTAGACATCATGATATCAATGATTATGATTATTGGATCCTTTTTCAATTATATTACAGATGAGGAATCAGATTGAAATTAACGGTTATAATTAACTAAACACTAAAAATTTTTATCCATGAAAAATAACTGCTCTAGCTACTATTATTCTCACTTTGTCATAAAATAAAAATAAACGTTTTAGAAATATATTCAGTCTTTGAAATTTCCAATAAAGCAAATGTATATTTCAAAAAATGATACTACTTTTTGTAAGGATATTGCATAAAACTCAATCCGACAGCAAAATATATATGGATAGTTAATATTCTATCCTCTAATTAATTATTTTCTCAATTTCTTTGCATCCTTTTCAATTTATGCAGCTGTACATGTGTTGCTGTTTGAACTATAAAGTGTCAAAACTTGTCAATAAAATGAAACAAATATTTAATTTATACATGCTAAACTGAATTTAACTATATATTAAGATAAATAATTACGTTATTATATTAAAATTTATTCCGGAGGACCTAAAAATAATTTTACATTGGATGGTCTCTTAAATGTGTAAATAATTGGTTATGGGTTATAGTTGTTTCTTAATTAATTACTGATTTGATTTGAGAGTGACCACCGACCAACCGATTAATGGTTGTTAGCACCCTTGACCTACTCACTTTAATTAGAGCATTAAATGAAATTATAAAATTTTCACAAATTACTAACTATACAATTCACTAGTCTTGTTAGGTTGAGAATGAAAAAAAAAGAAAAGAAATAGGGACCTGATATATAGATACCGTCATTGATACCGTCATTAATATCGACTTTATTATTTAGATTAAATGAGTTATTATTAATATTAGCGATTTTATTATATAATTATTTGTATAATATTTTTATTATTCAATTTAAGTGAGTTATTAGTCACATTAATGATATTTGAATTGAACAATAAAATACTATACAAAAAAATTATATAACAAAGTCATCAACATAAATAATAACTCATTTTATATAAATAATAAAGTCCGTATCAATAATGATATCAAAGATCTCCCAATTATTTTCCAAAGAAATCAACATCACGATATATATCATTTCCCAATTAATTAAAGATTAGAAAAAGACAAAACAACAACAATCCAAAAGTCAAACACTCAAATATCAGATAGTGTTATTGACTGTACAAGTCATAGAAGTCAACATCAACTTTTAATTAATATGCCAATGCAATGTACAAGTTTTGTGGTTTAGAGGATATGAGCTTCTTATGTAGGAATTTAAAAACAAAAATGCATGGGTTTTCACCAAACTCACTATATATATATATATATATATATATATACACACATATAGATATATATACACGCCACTACCGACCGAGGTTAAAAAAAGCATGGGTTTTGCCAAACTCACTAGTCACTATATTTGCCACCATAGATAATTAAAATCAAATTTTAGTTGTTCATGTGATTAGTTACCAAAGAAAGGAAATACTATGTGAAGGGAGAGCTTACCCGATTTGCAAAGAGATGAGGAGCAGGTAAGGAAGGATAAATTAATTAAATGAATGTTTAATTTCAATGAGGGTAATATGGACAAAATGTTCAAATCCTGAAAGTACCCAAATTTGACAAAATTATCACATGGTTTGACAAATTTGATGAATCTTTTTTTTTTTTTGTCTATATGAGTCTCCAAAAGCTTAGATTATGATCTGTGAATCAGCGAATCGTAAGTTTAGTATAATAGTGATAGGTCTTGTCTATTTATGGAGAGACATAAGTTTAAGTTTTGTAAAAGATATTTGAAAAAAAATAAACACAGAAATTAATGAGAGCCCTTATATGAAAAAAATAAGTAAATGAGCGATAATGAGATTTTAAAATTTAAACTAGACACTGACTTCCTGAATAACATATATGAATGCATGCATGTTTTTGCACACGTTTAGGAAGGATCAAATGTCCATAATCATTATTATTGATACCAATGACTATAAAATTAAATTTCAAATAACTATGTATTAAATTTTTAAATAACAAAATTAATTAATTGGACATTTTGTATATATCATGTTATATAGATACATAAAAAAATACATCATTTTAATTTTATTTTGATATGCATTAAGTACTAACAAAAATCAATAGACCAAACTTTCTGATTTAATTCACCATTTTGATGACTAATAAAACAAAGTTAAAATTCAATAATCTTTTATATGCATGTAATTGAGATGAATTATAATATATCTACCAATTTATATATATAGATATCAACAACCATGGTTATTAAATGTCTCCTCCATTGTTAATATCATCCATATTAGATAATTATATGTCGGGTTATTAGGAAAAAAAAAACTTGAAACCTAATCATATAATATCTAAATTTGCAATTTTTTTAATCAAATTGATCAAATCGGTTGAGTTGTCAGGTTGATCTTATTTCTTTTATACCCCTGAGCAAAAGTATTTTTTTTTCCTGCAAATTAGCACTAATAATATTAACTTAGCAATCAAAATAGGATACATTGTTCATACATTATTGTCACATTGAAATATATATACTGCACTTAATTTACACACATTTAATTTGCACTTAATTGCATCATCGATGCTTAAATATATGAAAATTTACACAGGATGCTACATAAAATACATGAAATTTTATTTCCTCACTACAGAAATTTGCCATATAAAATACATGAAATTTGCTATATAAAATACATGAACATACATAAATTTCCATTACTATAGAAAAATGCGCTAATAAAATGGGCCACTATACTCACTCCGGTCCCTATCTGCTATTAATTCAAATAGAAAAATAGAACTCTACTATTTTAATTTGGATCGTCATATCAAAACGAATGGACCGAATTAATTCTATTTAGAATTTAAAAGATTTTTAAAATACATCTAATCCCGTTCATTTTAATCCAATAATCCATATTAAAATAATAATACCCTACTTTTCTATAAAATAAGAGATAATTTCATTCTACAATCACTATCTCAATGTCTCTTTCTCATTGACACCTGCCATCTTCTCCAAGTTGACATCTTTCCATATTGGAAATATATATCATGTAGGCCCAGCAACAATAACTTGCTGTTTTGTTGGCTTACCATAATTGGTTGGTTTTTCCAAAAGTCAACATGTCCAATCTTTTATGTGGTCATTATTTTTGTTCATCTTCCAGCTTACTTTTTTGATAAGTCAACCTTCAATTAAGATGCGAAGGTTAGTCAACTATTAGGGACTATAAGTTGAAAAATGCAACATTTCTAAACTCAAATTACTCATTCCCAACTACTCTCAAATGCACAACCACCCTCTTGCAAAAGAAGCAAGCCATAAGTAATTAAACTTACACATCTTCCAAGCAAATAATAGTTTATTTCATATATTAGCCATGCTTACTGAAACCTATGCTTTTGCTCTTCTTCTTCCTCTTCTTCTCTTAAGAATCACTTTCTCTGTAAGCCAAGATGCTGAATTCACATTCAATGGATTCATCGGCTCAAATCTAACTTTAGATGGGACATCATGCATCGAGTCAAATGGTCTTTTGAGATTAACGAACAATACCGATCAAATGGAAGGTCATGCCTTCTACCCCTCTCCGGTTCACTTCGGCGGTACTACCTCATCCTTCTCAACCACGTTTGTATTTGCAATCATGTCTGAGTACTTCGACCTAAGCGGCCATGGGATGACGTTCTTCATCTCGCCTACAAAGAATCTCTCCACCGCCATGCCGGGACAATACTTGGGCCTTCTCAACACCGAAAACAACGGTAATCTCACGAACCATATGTTTGCGGTGGAGCTTGATACTATTTACAGTGCCGAATTCCATGATATAAACGATAATCATATTGGTATCGATATAAACAGTCTCATGTCAAGCCAATCGTATTTTTCCGGATATTATGATGATAATTCCGGTGCTTTTAAGAATTTGAGCCTTATCAGCAGCAAGGTGATGCAACTATGGGTGGATTATGAGAGCCGGAGTACACAAATTAATGTCACGTTATCTCCTATCGGGAGGTCAAAGCCAATCAAGCCTCTGCTTTCTTATAAATTCAATCTCTCTGTGGTTTTCAACGATTCTATGTACATCGGTTTCTCAGCTTCCACTGGCTTTTTCCCCAGCTCTCACTACGTTCTTGGATGGAGCTTTAAACTAAATGGAACAGCACCATCCATTGACCTGTCCAAATTACCGAAGCTCCCCACTACGACCCATAAAAGCCGACCAAAGGTCTTGGATATAGTGTTGCCTTTCGCTATTTCCACCTTTGCTCTTATTTTATTAGTTCCTTCCATTTTCTTCTACATAATGAGAAGGTATAAGTACGCAGAACTGCTCGAAGATTGGGAGGTTGAGTTTGGTCCACATCGGTTCTCATACAAAGATTTGTACCGAGCAACCAATGGTTTCAATGAGTTGCTCGGAAGCGGAGGCTTCGGGAGGGTTTACAGAGGGGTTTTACCAGCATCCAAATTTGAGGTTGCCGTGAAGCGAATTTCACATGATTCTAACCATGGCATGAAACAATTCATTGCAGAGGTTGTGAGTCTTGGTCGGCTCCGGCATAGAAATCTCGTTCAGTTATGGGGTTATTGCCGGCGTGAAGGGGAGCTCCTTTTGGTTTATGATTACATGCCAAACAGGAGTCTCGACAAGTACTTGTACGGTCAAGATATGCCAGTTCTTAATTGGATTCAACGATTCAAGATTATGAAAGGAGTTGCCTCAGGTCTTTTGTACCTCCATCAAGAATGGGAGCAAGTTGTCATCCACCGGGATATTAAGGCAAGCAATGTTTTATTAGACTCGGAATTAAACGGTAGATTAGGTGATTTTGGTCTTGCAATACTATACGATCATGGTGCCGATCCTCAACCCACCAAAGTGGTCGGTACAATGGGTTATCTTGCACCAGAGCTGACGAGAAGCGGCAAGGCAA
Organism: Bolboschoenus planiculmis; assembly: GCA_031770325.1. Classification (NCBI taxonomy): domain Eukaryota; kingdom Viridiplantae; phylum Streptophyta; class Magnoliopsida; order Poales; family Cyperaceae; genus Bolboschoenus; species Bolboschoenus planiculmis. The sequence goes on along the minus strand of CM062755.1, from coordinate 2,774,361 downwards.
CACCTCTTACCGATGTGTTTGCGTTTGGTGCCTTCATGTTAGAGGTAGTTTGTGGGAGGAGACCGATTGAACCCCGTGAAGAAGGGGAGCGGATGATTCTCATCGATTTGGTGTTAGATCATTGGGAACAGGGATCACTTGCCGATTTAGTGGATCCAAAATTAAGGGGAAATTACGCAGTTGAAGAGGTAGAAATGGTGATAAAACTCAGCATGCTTTGTTCGCATCCATTACCCGGTGCTAGGCCGAGCATGCAACACGTTGTGCAATTTTTGGAAGGCACCAGACCATTACCGGAGCTATCGGCGGTAGCTTATAGGAACTACTGCACACTTGCAAGGCTTCAACATGAAGGGTTTGGTTATTCTTGCATTAGGTCATACTCATCTAACATGTCATCTGTCTTTGGCCTGTCTGGTGGTAGATGATAAGAAGCAATCTTTTTCATAAATTTCATTTCATCTTTCTGGTAGGACTGGTTGATCAGTTATATATGCTGACCTTTAAATTTTTGTATTTAGAAAACATCGAACTTTTTGTGTAAATAGTATAGTATATGTGTATGTATGCTGTTGCAGTTGGTATCTTGTATATGCACTTAAATAAATTCAAGTTCATGAATTATCTGATTTTCAGCTATGAGTTTTCACAAAGAACATAGGTCATTAACAGTGAAAATGTAATTTATATTTCAATCTGTGATCCTAAAAACTAAGAAACATGGTGTGCAATATTAAAATTTTCTTGTAAATAACTGAAAGCATATTAGGCTCATACAATCTCATTTTTCTTATTTTGGTTTGTAGCCCAATTTATCTTGTAGAGGGCCGAAATTTTTATAAAAATAATTCACTTCAATCAATGGGATTTGAATTTTCACATGGACTTCTGTGATTTATTTGGACCAAGCTTTCGTTATATTGTAGCTACATATATATATATACAAGATTATACAAACATATTCTGATATTCAGACTCAGATATTAAGCTTTGAAGTTCACATTTTGTCTGCATTTCTATTTTTTAATTTCTTGCACTAATTAATGCTACACTTCAATACATAAACAATATTAATCAATCATATTTTCATTCAAAATTGTAAAGTAAATAATTATGAAAATACCAACTCATAAAAATGATAACAATTCATGCCTGATGTTAACATCCCTGCATTTCAGTTTCCATTTGTCAAACCCACCAAAAGTACCATCCGGAGCAATTTTTCAACAAAAAGAAAAATGCACCATTGATAAGGTGAACCGGTAGAAGAACGTACCGGACTGACTGGGGAGGTTTTCTGTGGGCCCCAGTCCCCAGAAACCAATCACTTGTTCTCGTGAATGCCAATACATTCCGAGATGTTGATTTTTATTATTTTTGGCCCTCATGAGTAGAGTCCGGATTGCAAATTCTTGGGAACTTTTAGTGCTAACGGTACCCATTTTTTGAGCCGTTGGAAATTGGAACTTCTGACTTAGAATCTATGATATGGAACAAGGTCCCTATTACACATTTATGTAAGAAAGAGATTATGTATTTTTTATGGATTTACATTCGCTGTCATATTTTTTTCTATAGCACATTTGTGCTGTAATTTTGTTAGGTCTATGATATATAGAGGTCATTAAAATATAAATAAAAAAATATTTTTTATAGCTAGATCTGAACCGTTTAAATCAAATTGGACCGTTTAAAGTTTATGACACATTTGCTGTCATAAATTTTAATGGCAGCGGATAAGAGCCCTGTTTTCTGTATATAAAAATTCAGAGAAAGAAATTTGATAGCAAGAGATGTGTTTTACAAACTTTTTATCCGATCTATCTTATGTATCAAAAATAAAAATAATATTTGCCAAAAATATTATAAAATAAAGTATATAATATGAATCCTGCATAGCAGGTCTAATATATAAAGAGCCTATAATTAAATTGATGGATAAATAAAACCCTTAATTTTAGTCCATTATATAAGTTTATACAAACTTAGAAATATGTAAGAATTCAGACGGCTCAAAAGCAAGTAACCGAATAGGTGAATTAGCACTAAAGTTTACGCTATATGTTAAGCAAGTCATCAACGTATATATACTTTTTCATAAAAAAGAAAAGTTATACTTTATAAAAGCAGTGTCTTTGACTATTTGTTAAACAAAGGATAGAAGATGATAACTTAGTGAACCTTCTTTTTGCAAAACCAGTTACATGAATTACACTTTCTCAATATAAACTATTTTATTACTCTACTTTGTTTCTTTAAATATAAGTGCAAGTGCAAACTAATTAATAAATTGCTCACCTCTCAATAACAACTTAAACACTGGTCATAAGCACATGCGACGAGAAATTTCAATTGTCAGTATCAAAATAATACGAAAATTAACAATACAAACTATTTTATTACTCTACTTTGTTTCTTTAAATATAAGTGCAAGTGTAAACTAATTAACAAATTGCTCACCTCTCAAGAACAACTTAAACAATATGCTATTGACAATTTGACATCTCATTATAAATTTATCATCTTTAACTTAAGCACATCGCAGTTTCCTCAAAGATTAAAAAAAAAAACTTATAACTGATGACTTTTTGTTGGGACCTAACTGAGGTATATATAATCTCCATACTGAACAATGTTACACATATATGTACAGAAATGATGCAACAAAAAAAAAGTACAATAAGAGAAGGAACACAAGTTTTTTCTCTCAAAAAAAAAAAAAAAAGGAATACAAGTTGGAGCTGAGTGTCAACATGTCACCAAAAGGTCCCATAACCAATCATCCCACAAGGAAATTAAAGTAGGTATGAGGTGGGTCACCTCAGGTTCTGAAAATAAAGCAGCCTTTTCATTAAAGTCTGAAGGGAAAATTATTGATGGAATATCACATCATCAGACAACTACACACACTAATTTTAGCACTCCAGAAACCAAATTGGGCCATGAAGAAGGAATGCAAACCTTGCCAAATTTGGACATTACTACTAGATCTAGTTCAGAATTGTACAATTAATTAACAGAGCAAAGAATTAAAATATCTTAAATAAATGAATCAATACATAGGTCCAGCAATTAATTAAGGCCAGTATATGGGTCAATTTTTTTTGTACTACTTCAAGCAATTAAACCATTTAAATAAAAAGAAAATCAAATTTTGATCTACATGTTGATGCAAATTGAAAATTATATACTTATATACAAGAAAAAAAAAAGGCCTCAGAAACATCCACAAAAAAAAAAAACAAATAGTTTCCACCAACTATAACAAGAAATTAGCTGATAAAAAAAACTGATATTAAAATATTAACGTGTTAATTAATATATAACTTATTATGTCATTAGGTGTCTTCATTGATCTATGACTTCACTTTCAAACACCCTCCTCCCTTCCCATGTAACCCGACAAACCGCAACGGCCACACCGACACTAATTCCCTTTGTGCATACATATATCTTTGCTTATTAAGGACTTGTTACTAATTCGGTGAACCCCTCCCTGTTCCTAACATGATCATATTTCTACTTTTATTTCTTTATGCTTTTTGCTACTAGCCTTGGCGATTTTTAATTTAGCTTGTATGCATCCTATCTTTCAATTCTTCTTTTTCCATTACTTCTTCACTAATGTAGAAAGAAACAACAAGTTAACAAACTGTTGAATAAACTGAAAGTGACTAAAATGAAAAGTAAATTTAATTAGGAATGATATAAAAGAGATCCTTTTTTTTTTCTTTACCTAGTACTGGAGCCAGTAAAAAAGAACAATTAATCTAGAGACTTGCTTATGTTTTCCAAGGACTTTCTTGAACCATCAACAAGACTAGCTGATCACATCTCTATCCCTTGACAAAATAAAGCAAAATTCAAATCAAGAAATTAAAGATATCATCATATATGTATAGGACAAAGGAATGCAAAATCACAGCTCAAGTTCAAAGTTCAAGAAAGCCTGTGGAAAACATACATCACCGTCTCATCTAATTCCATCAGTATATGGATACATGCTCTTTTGAGAGAGAAAAAGAGAGAAAGAGAGAGAGAGAGAGAGAGAGAGAGAGAGAGAGAGGTGAGAAGAAAATGGCCTATCGGCTCCGCTTTTAATAGAGAAGTACAGGAGACATGGCTCCCAAATTTCATGCCACCCGTTACATTACCATACCAGATCCCAAAGCCAGTAACCATCATATTACATAAAGACGCGGTCTACAGTTAAATGTGTGGACATGCATGCATTAATGGGATGGATGTCTCCAAGTTGGGAGGTAAACGGACCGGATATTCATTGTTCATGAAATTCATACTTATGTATTTATTTATGTAATTATTTATATTCACATTTGTTGTTATATTTACTAAATAAGGTAAAAATAATGTTGATAATGATATACGATATAATAATTTTGATATTTGTACTTATTTTATTACGCTTGCTTACTTCTTCATATTTTTTATTCCATATTAATATTATACCTTACATCTTATTCAACCATATATACTTGAAAATATGATCTTAGGTATCATCAGATAATTTCCAATTATTTTTATATATAGACAATTCTGATTCGATAAGGAGCTTTAATCATTAAATGAAAAGACCAAGTCTACGGAGCATCACTAAAAAGAGGCCCTGATTTCCCCAGTAGCACGCGCACGTGCGCCCCACCATTCAGATCAGTACATGTGGAATTTTTGCTGCTGTTCCCGCAACGACGTTCTCATGCCGGGAGGCAGAGTTCTTCTACAAATAATTCTGTCTATAACTTTGTGTAGCGAACTATATTCCTATAGTAATTACAGAAAATTACCCGCTACATGAATGGGATGTATAATTAGAGTAGGCGAATTTTGTATTGTTGTGCGCGGTTCATGCACCGGAAAAACAGGGAGCGGAAAGACCGCCTCGGATTATTCTGAACCGTTGGTTAAATTTTGGACGGTGGTGATGGATTAATCTGGATCCAGCCAACGACGGTTGCGGCTTTTCCCGATAGGGTGCCGGATTCTTCGCTCCATTAATGAGGTTTTCTTCTCTCCATTTTTCTGAAATGGAGAGGTCTTGTTCTGAATGTTCTTTTAACCTTTATAAACACTATTATTAGCTATAAACACTTTTAAAAGTAATATATGAACACTTTAACTGTAGAGAAGATATATACATATACATATATATATATATGTATATATAGAGGATACAATTAATGTTTTTTTTTAAAATGTTTGAATAGTGTTGAAATCATCAAAACTTTTAGCTAGGTATATATTAGGATTTTTTTTCCCTTTTGGTTGGAAATGGAGAGGATATATTTCAAGATAATTTAATATAGTGCTTAAATTATAATAATAAAGACACGACCAAACGACATCCTAATTCCAAAAGCCCTGTTTTGAAATGTTTGTCTAGGTGCTGACAAGTGGGGCCAGTTCAGAGCACTTTCTCAGCTAATTCACACTATTATTATAGTTGAAAATAATAATTTATTATTATTATCTTTATGATAAATAAAATTAGCAAAATAAAAATAAAAAACCCCTCCTATATATCAAATTTGAATAATTTAAATTATATAATATCATTTAAAATCAATAACATTTTGTTGTCATAGTGTTTCAAAATATAAAAATACGCTTGAGCCCAGTGTATTTTTGGGCAAATTAAGACCAAAATTGGGCTTTCTATTTCCAAATTAAATTTGGGCTGAGAATGAACTCCTGCTGATTTTATTCTGAGCAGGTCTTTGTGTTAAGAACAAGTGTTGCAAGCATATATAATTGGAGAAAATGACTTGATAATAGTTATTTTAACAATTTTAATAATGAATTTTCAAAAATATATCTATAAAGTTTCCTTATTTAAATTTTTTCAGATTTATTTAAAAATTCATTGTCAAAATTGTCAAAATAATCATTTTCAAATGATCTCTCCATTGTATATGTATGTGTGTGTGTGTGTGTGTGTGTGTACTTGCACTTGTTCATTAGTAAAGCTATGAGGAACTATATTGCTTAATTATAATTTGTGACACATGATTAGTAATGCTTTCTTAGTCCCCCAAGAATACAAAATAACATAATAAAATCCAACATCATATCTTTTCTCAAAAAAATTAATCCAACATCAAATCAAGACAAGCTAGAACTATCTCACACACACAAATTAAAAGTATGATTTACCACACAAGCTAAGCACATATTAAGTGCACTAAACACAGCAACAGATAAAAAGTTCTTTTCCAAGGGTTCCGATGTAAAGATAAATATTTAGAATAAAAAAAACTACTAACACTAAGCATTTAATAATGATCAATAATTAGTCAAAAAAAATCACTAGCTACAACATGACAAACAATGTCACATAAGGTGAATTAAAAGTCTTACAACATAATAATATTTTGATCATTTTTTCTTTACAATTACATCAAAGGTGTACTGAATTCCACCTTGCCGTTTTTCGGAACGTACTCGTTTACTTTTCAAATGAAAAATATAGGATCCTATTATTTTATTTTGGATCATTGAACTAAAACGAATAGATTATATTTATCTAAACAATATATTTTCTGAAATTTCAAAACAAATCAATCCGATCCTTTTATTTTAATCTATCGGTTCGAATTAGAGTAACAAGATTCTACTTTCTTATTTGAAAAAGTAGCTAGGGGATACAATTAATAGTCAGTTCGTTATGGTATATTGTCATGGTCATTTTGTATTTTTTTTATGGCAAAGAATAATATAATTATTTTCTTTTATATTTGTCAACATTAATTACTTGACAATTTGTGCCACCAAGTTGGTAAAAACTATTAGTATTTACTTGAGAAAATGATAGAGACTTTAATATATTATTCAAACACATGTTCACCTAATTAAGCTCATGAAATGGATCCGCTAAGAAGGATATTGGGTTTCAAAGATATAATATAGGTTCTTTAATAATTAGTTAGCATTAAGATATGATGATGGATGGTACCTGCCTTAATTTACCAACTGTTCGTATAAGAAAAATATTCAGGCTATTGTGAAGAAACTAAAATTCATTAGACAATTTTTTCATGCTGTGTCTCATCTTAGATCGGAAACATTTTTTTTTCCTGATTCTTGACAGAGAAATTAAGTATGCCAGGGACAGAATATTAAGGTTCATGTTTCTTAATAAATTTTCAAAATTCTAAAGATTTAATTTTTTAAAACAAACTTTTGATTAATATAGAAATATCTCAGGATTCATTCAAATGATCCTAAAATATATTTTGTAAACAATCACTCCTATTTTAATGATTTAATCTCAAGACTTATGACCAAAAAAATGAAAACCATCTAGACCATGAATTTTGCAGGATACAGTAAAAAGAAAAAAAAAATCTATTTCATTGCTTGTTCAGTGAGAGAAAAAAAAAAACAAACTCATGTATTCTAAACCAAGGGGATGGGTGAGTCGGTAGTGACAGAAGCATCCAAATAATTAGTTGGGGTGCCTGGGGTATGGTGATTTTTAGTGTATTAATAAAAGCATGTGATACGTGAGTACGGTTAAAAATACGGTATATATATTTAGATGTATCGTACTTAATGTGTCACGTGTTATATCTTTATAAGTGTCGTGTTAGGCGATAAGCGTACTGAGCACAATACGATACGGTGCGTTTTGTACCTAGTTGAGACGTAGCACGTCTAGATACGTCTAAATACGTTTATGAAATTTTAAAAAATGATTGTTATAATGTATTTTTAATAAATATTACAAGTACAATTAAAAAAATATATTATTATAAAAAAATTTCTTCCATTTTTTTCTATTTTTTCTGATTTTTTTATTTTTTTCTGAATTTTTAAATATTTTTTAACAATTAAAAACACAAATTTAATTAAAAAATAAAAATATATATAAATACGGTATGCCAAGACGTACCGTACCGTTAAAAATATCATTCTTAATACTAATATAAAAAAACACGATATAATATATATTAATCTTTGTTTAAATACGATATAATATGTATTAATCTTTATATATATTTGAACGATACAATATATCTGACTAACACGTATATATTTGATATAATACGATATAACATATATTAATCTTTATATATATTTAAACGATACAATACATCTGACTAACACGTATATATTTGACATATATAAATTCAACACGGTACTTTCATAATCTGCCGGTCACTTTTGTAATCGACTCAAAAGTCTTGGAGTGAAGTCAGCGGTGGAGCAAAGTAAGCGTCTGACCGAAAGGCACATCAAGGTCGCAAACAACCGAAATAATTATCCTTTAATATAAAGAGCAAATCTTTTCCTACCCAACATATCGTCCCCGGTTTACGTCCCGGGCTCTAAAGTCGTGTACGTAAATAACAAAGTGCAATTTTTTTGTTTGTCTTTTAGCGACAAAGAAAACGGCAAATTACAAAAATTGAAGAAGACAAACTATGTGGGAAAGAGAGAGCGAAACATTTCCAAAAATTAGTTTCTTATTCTTGTCTTGATCTCCTTCATACCTCAATCTCTTTTAATTTCTTATTCTAGTTGGTCATTTATTATTTTTTGTTTCGTTATTTTTCCTTCGTCTATATATTAGTATAGTGATTTAGAAATCAAATACATTTAGTTCATGTAATATGGATGATTTATATATATATATATATATGATATATATGCTCATTTTGTTCCCTAAATCATCTTTATTTATTAACCTTTTCGGTTGAGGACCTGAAATATGAAACTTGATAATATAACATAAAGATTATTCTAAATAATATTCCTGACTTTTGCAATTTGAGATGACACTAATTGACAGATAAAAATCAGTGTATAGATTAATGTGATGGTTATATTTCACAAGCCATGCGATAATTGTTATCAGTTTAATCTCATAAATGTATGTTGAAGAACGTGACATTGGACATCATCCTAATGTGAAATATCATAATAATTGTGTTTAATGTCATTAATGTTTCACAAGTGTCTTAATTCTTAGGTACAAGATGATATATTTTCTATATGAGGAATATATACTTATGGATATTATCCAACGTTGTCCGGAACTGACAGTCATATAAATTCTATTTTAGTATGTATCTCTTGTACGGAGGGAATATATTTATCAAGAATACTAATTTCTTTCATATAAGTTAGTATGTGAGTGATGATATATATCGGTCACTTGATAAAATCATTTAGTAACTGCGCATATATCATTAAGTGTTAATTATTATTACTAAAGTCATTTTGTGAATAAAGAAACGAATGAATCTGCAAGGATGACACAAATTTCCCTTGGATTTATTCGAGATATCATGTGACAAGGAATTGATACAAGATATATATTGCTTGCGGATCGTGATAGCGTATGGTACGTATCATCTCTTTGACAATGCATGCAATTGAAAATTCAAATTTCGAACTCGGAAGTAACGACTTGGTCCCGTCTTTTTTTTCCTCTTTTTTAAAGTGAACTTAATTTGAAACTGAATTTAAAATACTTTTTTGATAAAAATGTTTACAAGTCATATTAAAAAAAATATATTTTTCTTTGATAAAACGTTTCAATGCGAGACGATTAGATTCTGCTTACATCTTATAGATCATAAATAACTTTGATTATATTGTCACATGACATAGATCTCATTGGTCACACCTATATTTTTCAGTAGGTGTGATGCACATTACTAGATTCTGCTTACATCTTATAGATCATAAATAACTTTGATTATATTGTCACATGACATAGATCTCATTGGTCACACCAAAAGAATGTAAGCTAGCCCGACGTATGATGCTTAAGCAATATCATCGAATGACAAACTTAGCCCAATGTTTATGGGATAAAATTCAATCTCTCAATTGGACTTCAGATGAAGCTATTGCAGGACGCAGTAGGGTGTGATGCGGACTATAATAGGGGTGTCACAAGTCGCAGCATCGGGTACTGTGGGGCGCAACACGTGAGCATGTCACGGGGTGCACAATGCGGGGCTACGTGCCGTAATAAGAGGTGTTACGGGCCATAACATCCTAGCTTTTTTGGAAACAACTGGACTAGGTCGACTGGCCGACATCGGATTCGACCTAAGTACAAACACGTGGACTACTGTGGCCCGTAACAGGAGGTGTCACTGGCTGTACTAGAAACAATTGGACTAGATCGGATGGTTGACATCGGGGCCAAATTATAGTAGCAAGTGCGGGTGTTACAACACACTGATCGACATGAGATCGACCCATGTCACTTGTGCCTATATAAAGAGGTGCATACCTTAGACATAAGGCATCATATCTGATCATTAGACATCAATTCAGAATAGTGAAACACTGTTATTCCACTGCCTGAAAGTCAGTTTTGACCGTTGAGTGTTGTCGACTCAATCTCCGCTAGTAAAGAGTCAGTTGGTGTCTAGCAGCTTTCAGGTGGATATCGGTAGAGGGTTTCCGCGTTGAAATATCAACGGTATTATAAGCAACCGCTTCAGCGTTAAATGCTCAAGACTTCAGCAAAACAAAAGTACAAAATTATTTGTATTTCGTATTCAGTTTGATTCTAACTACATGAGAGATTCTTTAATGTATTACAGAATTTTTAAAAATTTTTGTTCCACTGTTACATCATAAATTCTCAGACTCCCCTAGTTCCCAACAATATATACAAATTTATCGATCGGTAGAATCACCAACTCTAAAAATATGAATACCGATTCTAACGATATAAACACTTATTTTATTTACCCAGTGAACATGTTATATATTGTATGCTAGGCGTTCTTAAGGATGCATGACAAACTTGTTTTTCTGTTCTTGAACTTAATTGAATTGTTAACTTTCTATTTACAGTAAAAACTGTGAGGGTGACGCACTAAGGAGGACGGAGTTAGGTGCTCTATTGGCATACCCCTTCTCTTAATCATTTGCAAAACTACTTAATTAGACAATAGTTCTAGCATTTGGCAATATGGGAAATGATATCATCTACGTACATCTACTTACGGGGGAAAATAAAAGGTGCTATTTATTCTATCTTCTCATTTCATTTACCACTTATGTCTGTGGACTCTCGTATATATAAAAGTGAAGGTGAAATGAGAGGTAAAAAATGGACGTTCAATATTTATCCAAAATAATATTATGCGTTTTTGGACTTTAATTTTTGACTCTTGTCAAATCGTAAAAAAAAAAGAACAATAAGAAAATTGAACTGCACATAAATGCATAAAGAAACAAGTTAAATAACCGATTAAGCTAAGAACACTAATAGGACCGTAAATTTTTTTTTTTGAGAAAAATAGGACTATAAACTTAATGCAAATTCATTGTAAAATGATACTAATACGTTGGTCATGTCCTTTGATTTTGCGTTATATATAATTTCGTACTCGGTTATTAATTGAAGTATTTGAATGTATACTTAATTAATTTAGAATTACATCAAAAAATTATTTCCAAACGTAATCAACGGTTACGATCATGCCTGTCAGATCAGTGTTTAATTCGTCTCAAATTTATCAAAACAAGAGCTTGTTTGGCAGTCTTTAAAATGCTATATATATCCAAATTAAATTCCTGAACAAAAAATAATCACTAATTTTTTTTTTTTGAGATAAAGATGAGAATCGAAGCCACTTAAATTTAAATATTCATAAAAGACCCTATCCATTTGAATTTCAAACATGCAACCTTCTTACATGAAAAATGTTATCTTTATCATTATAGAGCTGATACATAGATACGATCGTTGATACCGTCGTCGATACGGACCTAATTATATACATTAAATGAGTTATTATGTATGTTAATGATTTTATTATATAAATTTATTTTGTACAGTATTATCATTATGCATATTAATGACTTTATTATACAAACTTATTTTGTACAGTTTTATCGTTATGCAATTTAAATGAGTTATTATGTATATTAATAATATTTAAGTTAAATAATAGAATATTATACATAAAAAAACCATTAACATACATAATAACTCATTTAATATATATAATAAAATCTGTATCAATGAAGGTATCAATAGTATCTTCATACTATTTTCCTTATCAATAGACAAAAGCTGGTCACAATTGATTAACCACTAATTGTTATTTTAATCATTCAATGGTAAACTGTACTTAATTTCCAGTCAGCTGAGGCAAGTACACAACAAGTGCAATATTCCATTAATTAATTGAACGGGCCAGGGGTCCAACTTCATTAAAATATACATGTTGAAATATTCACGAGAAAATTTGTGATGGTTGGTGATTATCCAAAATGAAAGAGGAAAAGTAGTTCTGGATTTCTAGGTGTCTGATAGATTAATCTCTTTGACAATGCATGCAATTGAAAATTCAAATTTCGAACTTGGAAGTAACGACTTGGTCCCGTCTTTTTTTTCCTCTTTTTGAAAGTGAACTTAATTTGAAACTGAATTTAAAATACTTTTTTGATAAAAATGTTTACAAGTCATATTAAAAAAAATATATTTTTCTTTGATAAAACGTTTCAATGCGAGACGATTAGACGAACCTTTTACCTCCAAGGAGAGTCAAAAATCACAAAAACACAAAAACACCATGTAATCTCCAAGGAGAGTCAAAAATCAAAATATGCTCTCAAAACCTTTTACCTTACCTACCGCTATTTGCAAATTTTTATTGATGCATGTAGCGAAGTTTATATGTTTGTTGTAAATTTAACATATTAGAAGCTGAATTCACATTCGTTGTCAGAATTTTCTATCTATACCATACGTAAAAGTAGGGATCTGATTCCTACTTTTCTAAAAAAAAAAATTCTCTAAAAATTCACGGCGAATTGTGCGCAATAAATCCTTTAAATAATTACGATTTATTGTATTTTGTATGTTTCATTTATTTAAAGAAAATTATTTAAAAAAATTCTAGTTAAACTGAAACATAAAAGAAATACAATAAACCATAACTGTTTAAAGAATTTATTGCACACAAATCGCGATTAATTCTTTGAATAATTTTCTTTGTAAATAACGACTTGGAAGAGAGACTGAGATGGTCCGGTCTGATTTTGTTTTTCTTTTTGAACAGTAAAATTAATTTGAAACTGACTTAAAAAAATATCTTTTTTGATAAAAATACCTTAAGGTTATATTAAAAAAGATATTTTTTTTCTTTGATAAAACGTTTCAATGCGAGATGATTAGACGAAAGAATGAAACTTCACCTAATTACAATTTGAATATCTATAACCTAAAATGAAATAAAATCTGAATATCTAAAATTTGATCCAACTTTAACTTGATTCCGACCGAAGATGAACGCTCTGAAGTTCGATCCGGCTCAAGTTCGGATGATCTGAATATCATAGAGATGATTTGAAAGATCTGATCTTAATCCAACTTAACATGAAATCCGAAAATAATTTAACATATGATGCGGATCTAATTAAGTGAGTTAAGCAATAAGAGATTGAATCCGACTATTTCCTTCGACTAACTCACTAAAACTTAATTTAATTAAATGAATATTATAAAAATTATCACAAATAAAGAATATAAATAAGACATACAATTATTACTCATCCTATTATAATTAGGTAACAATTACCAGCAAATATCAGTGAATCACCACAAATACTTACAAAGTTTCTTATTATCAATTTAGTGCGATATAACTGATGAACAAATTCGCCGCAAAATGTTTTGTCAATAATCTATCAGAAAACAGACAAAACAAAACAGCACAAAGTCTCCAAGAAGAATCAAAAGTCAAAACAAGCTCTCAAAAGTCAAAACCGTTTACCCTACCTACCTCAATCTGCAAATTAATTAATTTATATAGGTAGCGGAGTTTATACGTTGATGTTAAATTTAATGCTGAATTGAATTCATATCCTCTCTCTGTTAGAGTTCTTTTGTCATACGGCATCAACCGTCCATTATATATTTACATGAATTCAATGAAATATTTCTTTAAAAATTTATGATGAATTGTCCGTAATAAATTCAAATAAGACGGTTGAGATCGCATGTTATAAAATTTCTATTATCACAATTATGACAGCGGATTAAAACTCCATGTTTGATATCGATGGAACATTCACATTATCAATCTTATTATTCTTGCTATTATTATTGACATCGATCAACGTTTTAAAATGCGAACATGTATATTGTCTACATACATGTATTTATATGGTACAAAACAACGTGCATAAAATACATACTACATATCTATTAGGAGACTAGTTCTCTTTTTTTTTCTTCCCAAATTTCTTCTATTTTTTTGAAATAAATATGAGAGACTAAGCTATATATTTAATTTTTTAAATATTCATAAAAAATCTTTCATCTTGATTTCGAATCTGTAATCATCCACACAAAAAATATTATTTTTATCACTCGATCAAAGACTAATTCTCAAATTTCTTCTAGTTAAGCACATAAAATTAAAATATAGCTCTACTGTTTAATAAATTTTAGTTTATAATATTATTTTATTATATTTTTTATGTTTCGGTTTAACTAAAATTCTTTAAATAATTTTCTTTCGAACATATATTAATTACTATACATATATCTGATTACATATATGTGCATTTGATTATATTCCCCTCATATATTATAGAACGACCAACTACATCATATATATATGTATATATATAAAAATTTAATAAACTAGGTGTTGTTTGCGCTCTGCTGCAAATAGTCGAGAGTTTCGAAATAATTTTTTTTTTCAAGTGCTAATAACGCATTGCTAAAATGTATTGTTGATTGAATGAGAATGAATTATTATTAATGAGAACGAATTTTGTTACATATATAATACTTTGTTCCATAATATTATGAAGTATGAGTACTTGATGGAATCATACTAAAACTTCTCAGTTCTCATCCTTTCATTTTTTTCCTTCCTTTTTTTTTGCGTCTGGTGACATGAAGGAGAAATGAATACAAGAGGCAATTGAATTCATGAAAGAGAGGGAAGACGCCTCTCGAAATTAAGGAGTAGAGATCTGGAATTAAAGAAGAAAATCGACTGGGATTCTAAATAAAATATGAGCACAAATCTTGAAGTAGATGAACGGACGTGATCAAAGCACTGTTGCACACTGTATATTACTGTTCATAAGCACCTCAGCACTAGTTTCATGTGACGAATTAATGATGGGGATGTTATGCATGTACGAGGAACAATCTATGTATTTTGGTTTTTTCAGTCAAAGTAAACCATTTTGCTAGTCGTGCTTCTCTAACTTTTTTATTATTGAAAGTACCGTATAATAATTAATGTCCCAATTAGTCAAAATTATGGATAAGATCACAATGACCTATATAAAACACAAAAAAACAATTAATAATAAATGAAAATGTTACGGAGATACCTTTATTGATACAGTTGTCGATACAGACTTTATTATTCACGTTAAATGAGTTATTAATTTATTGTGTATGTTAATGATTTTATTTTGTGTAGCACTTACATTATTTAATTTAAATATCACTAATATGCATAATTACTCATTTAATATGTATAATAAAATTTATATCGATAATGATATCAAATATAGTTATGATTTAAACTTATTTAACAAAATAATAACTAATTTATCTTATTTAACTTAAATAACAAAGTTTGTATGGATAGCTGAATCAATGATAGTATATCTTTCTAACATTTCTCAACTAAAAGCTCCAACTCAGTCGATGCTAAAAATTGATCTCAAAATTCACTATATGAGATTATGCTTTTCATATTAAACCGTCATCTCGGTGGCAACATGTATGATATTACACCCAAAGAAAAGCAAGTTTTAGTAATACATTTAACATCACCAAATGAGAAATACCAGTTTGTTTAATGTCGTCCCGGCATTCTACACTTTTTTTGTTGCAATTCTCTATGAAAAATTTCATAACTTGCTGTTCATCTAGTTTAATAGCAAAGGTAATAATTTTTATATAAAATATTATATGTTCGAAATTCAAATAAAAAATCTTTTATATAATTATTTAAAGGTTGAATGATTTAAACTCTAATTTTTTCTTAAAAAGAAAAAATTCAAATAGAAAATCTTTTATATAGATATTTAGAGGTTGAATGACTTAAATCCTCGTCTCTTTTTAAAATGACAAGAGATTAATAAGTTAATAAGTTATACATTCGTATGCTATATACTCAAGAAATTAATTGTCAGATCATCTCAGTTAGCTTAGCGCTTTCGGAGGTGCATAATAGATAATCTAAAATTATATACATAATAAACCTGACATGGTGCCTGACATGCCTGGTCATGACTCGATGTTCAAAGAAAAGACAATAAACTAAAGTATGACCAGTCAAATTTTGATCAATTTGTAGAAGAGAAAAGTTTGTTTGTAATCCTGAATTACTGCTTTTGGTTCAAAGTACCCCTTAATTATTTTTTGGTTCAAATAACCTCCTCAACTATTTAGTTTGATTCAATTCGCCCCTTCCGTTATATTGTTGTTATCCTTCGTTAATGCAGGTATTAATGGGAAGACAAAAAGGATAATTCCTCTATCCACCATTCACCCATGATGCCTATCACTTTGACAATTTTCTTCCAAAATCTCTCTCTTCGACAATATTTCTCCAATGACTATCTTGTGGTCTCCTTCTCTTCTCCACTTAATTTGAACCATGAATTTGAGAAAAGATGAACTTTGATAGAGGTGCAACTCTGAGCTATTTTTTTGGAGTAGCTATTTGAGAAATGATGAAATTGGTGAGCTTTTTATTCTTCCGGAAAAAGTGCTCTAAAATAATTATTGCATTGAACTTCACGTGGTATGGAGTTATTTTAAAGGTGTAGTATTGATTAGTGCCGCGGACTTTGAGCATAAAATTAGAGGGTGTCAATTTATTCAGAAAGAAAAATCATAATGTAAAACTGATTAAAGAGAGAAAGCTATTTCAGAACCTAAATAACAATTAATTCAAAAAATATATTATTTTTATATAAAATTTTGGATGAAAAGAGGATTATGGCTCATTCTGATCCTCATGTGGATGAGAGAAGGAACAAAGAGTGTGGTGCCGAGAGAGAGAAGGTAAGAAGACCTTCGATCAAATCAAGAGGGTCTATCGACACTAAAAGAGAGATCATCTCACATGTTTAACGGAGCCTAACACAAGTTTAACAGAGCTTAACAGAAGGCAAACAGAAGGGGTGAATTTGAACCAAACTAAATAATTGAGGGGGTTATTTGAATCAAAAAATAGTTAAGGGGATAATTTGAACCTAAGGTAATAATTTAGGGATCAAAAATAGACTTTTTCTTTCTTTTTTTTTAGAAATCATTCTTTTACCAGGCGGGAGAATGCTAATTAGTATTTCTATCGGGTGCTACATATTATATTATGACGTCACGGTACATGATGGGTCGTTAAAGTGTCATCATGTTTTCATTTCGGAACCTTAGTTTTTCAATAATTTCATATCTAAGATTTCCAAGTTTTACCTAATCATAATGTTAATTAACATTTGTTTTTGGGAAAAAAAAGAATATATATATTAAATAATTATCTCAATAGCATATTAATGATTTGATGATAAGTAAAGTTAGGGTGAGCTTAATTCAAAAACTATTGAATCGGTTTTAAACGATAAATTCAAATTGCTCAATAAATTTTATATATTAAAATCTCATAGGATATCAAAATTTTCTATTTTACAATTTTCTAACTATTTTTTAGATTTTTTTTTAAAATAGTCTATTCTCATATGCAAACATTCATTATTTTATTATCACATTTAGAATCGTTTTTAAAAATCTGAAAAAAAAGCTAAAAAATCCTAAAAATAGAAAATTTTGATATTCTACAAGATTTTGATATATAAAATTTATTAAGCAACTTGAATTTATCATTTGAAATCGATTCGATGGACTTTTTTAATTAAGCCCACCAACAACTTTAATGAGCTTATGCTCACCTTAGCTTACTCCTTGATGATATAATTTTTTTGATATATGTATGATGGCACAAGCATTTATGTGATATCATCGTTAAATGATTTAGACATGTATGTCTAGAATTAATAAAATCCAATTAATTTATATAGTCTCAGGATCGTGCTCACAAATTTATCAGTCCATTTTGTTAAAATATGTCAATGGTCGGATTAATTTTGGTACAAGTATGAGAATTTGAAAGTTCAGGGATTAAGTGATAATATGGTGACACTTTAAGGAACATATTTACAAAGTACTTTGTTAGGTGAACATGTCCTTTGTCATATCTTAAGTTGCTAACTGTCTATAAATACTCTTCACCCTTGCTCTAAACACCAACACACACACCTAAGCATCATCCTAGTAGCAACTACATCCCCATTTCCAAAATCTCTTTCTCTCTCTATCTCTCTCCCCTCTACATTCATCCATGGAGCGTTTGTCTACTGCCTCCTTCATCTCTCCTTACATCCGACGTACTAACGTTCAATGCACTGCCTTACGCAACCAAAAAATTAACATTCACCGTACCAGCGATTATGACAAATCTTGCAACTTCAATCATGCAAAGTTTCAACTTCCTCTGCCCCAAAAGTTTCCTCCTATCATTTCGGAAGGACGCCATTTGTCATCATTGCCCCGAGGCGAGAAGATTGTCTGCCAGGCCATACAGAGACCGGCATGGCTGGATACCATCATACCAGAGCCCTTGAGGCCGTATTTCATGCTTGCTCGTTTAGACCATGACATTGGGTGGTGGCTACAAATATGGCCTGCCTACTGGTACTGCACATTTTTCCGTACTTGTTTAATTTTTGATGTTTTTACTTTTTATTCTTTCAAAGAAACTATAAAGAATCAGTACGGATGAAATTTTCATAGAGAAACATTTAGTGGTATAGTTGGTACAGGCACTTCTTAACTTTATTACTAATATTCTGTAGATTAATATCTGCCTCATGAGAAAATATTCATATGAAAACATAATGTTGGATCGGTTATGAAGATGTCATACATAGTCTCTCAAGTAAAATTTGTGATAAGATCAATTGATTTGCATCGATCATATATATGCAGGGCAGTTGTGTTAGCTACAAAACCTGGAGCACTTCCTGATCTCAGATTGATGATACTGCTAGGGGGAATAATTCTTCTGATGCATACCTCTTGCTGCACCTTAAACGATTTGCACGACATAGAATTCGACAAACAGGTGACAAGCTAACGCTGTAATTTAACCCGCTGTAATTTAACTTTTTTCTCTATAAATTAATTAAAGAATCGATGTTTTACAATTTAGATTGTATTGCAATTTTCAGGTAGCGCGCAGCAAGAAGAGACCTCTGGCAGCAGGTGAGTTGACACCGTTGCAAGGCTGGGGCTTTTGGGTCTTTCAAATCTTGCTCATGACACCGCTTCTTCTTCCACTCAACAAACTAAGGTAATGGATTTACAAAGTGCTCTTTGGATTCTTCTCATGTGGAATGAAAGAATTCTTAGTGACCAGAATTAACCAATAGAAGTGCATAGGGGCATACACAGGTACTATGAATTTCAGAAAGAAAGTTATTAACAAACATGACAATCTATGTTGAACTATTCAAAATTGAAACAAATTTGCAAGCATATAGATGTGATTTTTATTTTTGGAAGTTGTAATAATTTATATATTTTTAATTGGAAAAATGACAGCTTTGTACTAGCAGCAGCACAGCATCTTCTGTGGTTCGTGTATCCTCTTATGAAGAGAGTTACTTATTGGGTATGTTATCACATGCAACTGTTTACCTTTTTTTTTTTTTTTTTACTTTTCTGAAAGACAAATTGGTATGTTGTCTTTCAAAATCATAAATTATACAAATGATTTTGATCCTTGTACATATTGTCTTTCAAAATCATAATGATCCTGAAACCTTCATGCATGGTAATTAACAAGTCTATTTACATCATACAAATGATCTGTTGACAAGATGTGAAAGTTCTACTTTATATAATTATCAGCACCAACCAAAATTTGTTTAATTCAAAATTTTAAAATGAAAAAAATGAAAAATACATTAAATCTCAGCTATTCCCCCATACACTCACACTCAACACCAATCCCATGAAAAATTCAATTCAAACAGTATCCACTCATTCTTTACCTCAGCTTTCAAATAGACATTTTTTTTTTTGAATTATTCAAATAGACTATCAACTTCATCCCTCTCCGTGAGTAAAACAATGTCATTGACAATGCAGCCACAAATTTTTCTCGGCATAGCATCAAATTGGAGTGTACTTGTTGGATGGGCTGCTGTCAGAGGAAATTTTGCTGATCTTGGCACTGTACTACCTATATTCTTCGGTAGTATATTCTGGACACTTGTGTTTGATACAATATATGCACATCAGGTACCTTCAATTGCAGTTTTCATAAATGTCTTCAGCAGTTTCTTATTTAAATATCTTTTCAAATCAGTACTTTTTAGGTAATTGCTGCTTCAATTTTGTAACTTAACATCAGCAAGTGAAAGAGAGAAAAAAGTGACCTGATACAAAAAGTTAGAAAAGAGTGTTAAGCACAAGCCATGCATGTGCTTGTAGGATCAAGAAACCATCAATCTGAGTTTTGTATAGACAAGGTCCAGACGTATAAAAGAATTAAAAAATAGACAAATGTTATTTGGTGATGAATTCTTTATGTAGCATTTTGGATGTTTTATCAACAGAAAGGTTCCAAAATTTTGTTATGTGGACATACAAATTCTGCTATTTGCTTTAACAGTGATTGTTTATTGTATTCATTATTAATTTTTAGGACAAAGTGGATGATGCCAAAATAGGTGTTAAATCGACCGCATTACTGTTTGGAGATTCAACAGTGTACTGGAATTTGGGTTTTGCAGCTGCCAGTATTGGTTTTTTCTTACTTGGAGGCTATAATGGTGGCCTTGGTAAGATTCCGTTCATGAACCCAAGTTTGTATCTCTTAGGCAACAATTAGGTTGCATGCATGCCAAAATAAAAGTATTCGTTTAAATTTGATAAAATCAGTACCTTCCTGCAAAAGTTAAAAGCAAAAAGTTTTTATGCCCTAAATTAAATACATATGAATGTATATGAATCATATTGAGATGAGCCAACTGATGGTAACTCATACTGCTCAAGTTGTTTTTAACCCAAGTTTTCCTTTTAATTAATAAAAAATTTTAACTAACACATACTGGTTGATTCTTTTTGTAAGGTTGGCCCTATTTTGCATCTATGATCGCTGCGACAGGCCATCTGTTATGGCAGGTTTTGACAGCTGATTTGTCAAGTCCATTGGATTGCATCAACAAGTAAGCACACACAACAATATATGAAACAACTTCTAGGTCTCTCTGATAACTTCTGTTTCAGTAGATTTTCAAAATCGATAACCACTGTGAAAGTATTGTTATCGCTTATCTAAAAGGGGCTCGATTCAGACGTTAAATCTTTGATTGTGGAGTGAGTCTCTAATGTTTGGAATGAGATTGAGGATCAATAGTTCCAGCAAAACATTTGGTCTAGCACAAATTGTTGTCAAAGAGGGTATATTGATTAGATAACCACAGATTACTTGTCCACTTGCTCAAACAAGATGCATTAGAGCAAAAATAAACAATTTGTTAGTAATAAATTACCTTCTTGAAGAACAGCACATATAGAGTTCTCTTAGAAATTACATTTGCTTTCATAAATTTTGTAGATTTCTTTCCAACAAATGGTTTGGAGCGATCGTCTTCACCGGAATACTCCTTGGTCGGCTTGCACCTTGAGAAGCGCCTATTGAGCTTATAGAGTTTATATAGATGATATGAGATGATGCTTATTGGTTTCTCTCCCCACAAAGCAACCAAAGGATTTAGAGAAGATATGATAAATTAAGAAAATTTGAGAAGGATTTAGTTGAATATTCAGAGATCATTTAGGAGTAAAGCTTTGTTTGTTGGAATAAATTTCAATATATATATGGACATATATGTGATATAATTATATATTGAATTATAGAATGTTAAATAATAAAATTAATAGCCGAATTAAAGAGATCACATTAAAAATATTTTCCGATAATATGTGTCATGAGAAATGGATTTTTTAATGTATAGAATGTGTATTAGTAATTTATAATCTAGTGATTGATTAAATTAAATAAAATTACAAATCAATAAATACAAGGCTAATTGGCTTCCGGAGGACACAGCTTATTGGCAATTTTCTTATTATTGGATTAAACCTAATAACAGAGAGATTGAAATTTAATTTGGATTGGATTTGAACCCGACCCACTTAGATTTGCACCGTTCCAATTAATTGGGCAGCCTTTCTTTTAATTAAAGAGAGCCACTCTTTCTCTCTACACAGACTCTCTCTCTTTTTGTTAAATTCAAAAAGAAAAGCAAAATAAACTCTCTCTCTCTCGAAGTAAAAGAAAATAGCCATTGTCGCTCCTCTCGATCTCTCCATCAGACTAGAAGAAGATTATTGTGAGTACTTAAGAAATCCAGTAATCAACGGTTTTATATCTTTATGAATAGCCAATTAGCATGAAACAAGATATTTTTAAATTCATTAGAAATTCACAAGAGTGATCTTAGAATATTACATGGACAAAAATTAAATTTTTTGATTTAAAAGTTAAGAGCCTCTCATCATTTATGTTTCAATGTATGTCTAGTCTTTTCCTCTTTAAAATACCCATCATTATATCATAACGCTAACTTCCATATAGTTCATAGGGTTTCTGATACTATTACGAGGGTTCACCAGGTATCCATGAAAAGCAACATTTAATTTAAACTGGGATTACTAACCAATTAACTATAACACTTTTAGAAAATTTAATATATTATATTAGTTTTGAAAATTTTAGAATGATTGAACAAACCTCCATGCATTTGAGTCTTAAAAAAAATACGAGATCAAACTTGAACGATACTGGCCTTCTGTGCAAATTCTCTCTGGAATTATAGTGCCATGTAAACTTTAGTAAAGTATCCAAGTAGAGATAGGAGCTATTGGATAATCCAATGCTATAATTTAGGTCTTTAATTTTTATTTTTGCACATCGATCTTTTTATCATAATACAGGTATCACAGCAGGTACCGGTCACAATAACAGTACTAGCATTGGATTAGAAAGTCCACAAAAGTTCACTGATGGTATCACTTACAATCAGCAATACACTGATAGTACCTACCCCTCTTGGAAAATCACCTAAAATCTCTCTCTGCTAACTCAAGTGACTGTACTGGTACTGTTAGTACTCGTCTGATTTGCAAAGCTTCGAATGGGCTTGATCACCCAATTTATGGAAGCCCAAACTTCCCACAATCCTCAATTGGAGCAATTGGAGCACTTTAGTTATTCAGAAGGCACAATTTTAACCAAGAGAAAGAATGGGAGAAAATGGGCCCAATACGCTGAATTTCCCAAGGAAGAAGAACAATCCCTTCCTTGGGGCCGGATCCTCATGCAAGAGATGGAGAGCGATCTCATCCGTTAACTAAACTCCACACCTTGGATGTTGCATATTATTGAAGAAACTAAGCGCGATGTCTCGCGATGCTTTGACATAATTTTTTTTGTTTATATTATGATTACATGATGAAGTTTACGTATATTTTAACTTAATTACTAATTGTGTTCTAATTTTTTGTTTCAGAGTTAATACCTTTTTTTTGTATTTTTTTTATTTGTTATTACATTTCCCTTTCATAAGTTATTTACGCTGGCATTTAAGTGTTATGTGTTGTTATCAAGTTTTAAAGGGTTTTATGCGATTGTGGACTATTGTGTAATTCTTTAAAGAAATTGATAGCAAATGATTCGGTATGTATTTGTAATGAATGATTCAAGGATAGAAATATCTTAGAATTAACAAATTTTTTTTAATGTGTGATGGAAAGTGTCCAAATTAATTTTATTATTAGTTGAAGTTAGTTAGCAAAAGAAATATACATAATGACCTAAAACAGTATTTAAAGTGATTTTGTTTTGCCTCAGACTTCAATAACGTCATGGTATGCTTGTCCATAAGAACGTTTGCCCACCTAACCGATGACAAACCACAAATAAGAACTTGGATTCTAACATATAATTTATAATAACCAATTTAACCAAATTAATTCCAACTATGCATACAATCTTTATTCAGCAAGGATAATGCTAAATTAGTCAATAATAAAGAGAATATTAGGGCAAAAGTACCATAGCTCGCAGCATGGTTCTAAAATAATATACACAAAGACCCTAAAAAAATTGAAATAACAAAAAATACGCACCTCATTATATAATTGAGTTCAGCATAGCTCACTGACAAAGATGGAGTGCACAGAATCAGCATTAACAGCTGAGACTACAGTCTAATACTTCTAGACGGAGGGAGAGAGACATAGAGAAGGGGTCCAAGGAGAAGACTCAAAGCTGACAAAACGGGCAGCGGTGAATAGTGACTTACACTTCAAGGGGACAAGGTGGTGCGCCATGGTGGCTGAGGGGGAGCAATCTGGCCAAAGCAGGGTCCATGCCATGATAACACTCCCATCCTTCATCGTTCCATCTGAATATCAATAAAAACACACCACCAAATAAAACAGCGAAAAGAAAAATGAGGGAAAGATGTCAAACCTTGATCATAGCAAAGACAGCATGGTTCCAGCTGGATTTGAGAGGCCTGCGATGCCTGTTAGGATTCAGAAACCATATAAAGCCAACCCCATATACGTTCCCTCTGTGGTTTCTATGGCTCACCCACTGTTTTGTCAGACCAAAATAAATAATAATAATAAAATCAACAACCCAGCATCAGATATCAGCTTTGGTTTGGAAAAGATAATCAAATTACTACAGATACCCTGCTTCTGAAAGGATTTCCTGATTAGTAACATGAGAAGCTAATCGCCATCGATAAAGTTTTTGAGGGATTTTTGTAATAATAAATTACCTTGTGGGCATTTGCAATCATTGTCTGTATGGTGATGAGCAGTGTCATAGGACGAAAGAAAGCCTTGGGATCTCAAAAATTTGAGACATGTCCCCTTTTACTTCCATTACAGTACTTGTAAATTTCAAATAAGTATTCAATTATCACATAAACTCAAATGAAGATGCAAGAAGTATTCACGACAAATGTAGAACTTACAGAAAATTATATGTACAAGACTTAGTTTATGCTTTTTTTAGCATGATTCTATGCATTGAAGTATCTTATACACCTAAAAATAAAAATGAAAAGCATAATTCAACAAATTTACTGGCAAATGTGATGATAAAATGTTTTTATGTGTATAACATTTCCAATAAAGATTAATAATGATATTAAAATACCTGCTTGGGACGAATAGTACAGATGCTGTAATCATGGGGAAACAACAGATGAGTATTCACAATGAGTATATGTTGCTTTATAGTGATGCTGGTATTGTTTCGGGATGGCCAGAATGATACCACAGACTCCACGTGTGAAAGTTGCGCCACACTGTCCCCAAAATCATCAAAATGCATTGTTTTGTAGTTTACAACCCTAAAGGTGTCTCTATGCACAGCAGTCAACAGACCTACAATTTAAAAAAATAAATAAATGGCTAGTATGGGTAGCCTTAGAAGTTGGGTCCATACTTGAACAGCTAACAAAACATGCCAGCTTTTTGTAATCTTTCAATTCAGTAAAGATTAAATACTATGCCAGTCAGGTGTTTTCTTGTACATATCATATATTTCTGGAACACATAGTTATGCCCATGCTCTGGAAATTATTCTCCCATTTGTCCTGATAAAATTAAAGAATTTATATGTTCAATATCTTTTTCATTAGGGAAAGAATTTATATGCAAAAGTCAGGAAGGCCAGCTGGAAGGTTTGTGTATTATATACTCCAAAAATATTGAATTCTAATGTTTATCTAGTACTGCACGTATCCAAAGTCTCTCTAGACCTAAATCCTTCAAAATTTTTACATGAGTATTTCAATCTTAACTTTTAATTAAAGATTGGTCAAGGAAATCATACATTGCTTGTTCAGAAATTTGATGCTATGTTTAAACTCAACTTTGAAAGAAGCAAATAGGTGATGCCGTCATAAATTAAAAAAAATAAAGATGAATGTTCTATAAACACAATTCATAAAAACTTTAAAAATAAAAATTGTGAGCATACCATCGCCTCAATTGTTTGCTTTAGCAAGTTTGAAGTTGATGTAACCCATCACCGACCCTCGTTTCATACATATCAACCAGCTCTTCATTGCCCAACCATACCTCCTGAAGCATTTACAAAAGAAAAAACCAATATCAATCAATAAAATAGTGGATAAAAACAAATAAATAAAATTTAGAGACATTAAAAATTAAACTAATAATACTTGGAGGCAGATTATGGAAGAACGAACCTCTAATAAGCGGTCCATTATCAGCAAATTGAAATATACCTCATCATCAAGTCTTTTGTAGATTGGTTAAGATTGTTAAATGTAATGCATGAAATACACAGCTCCGCCTTTCGAAACTCTCCCAGCAAAAATGTTCCAAAATTGCATCAAGGACTATAGAAAAAATAAAAGTGACACAAGACTTCTAGAAAGCTCCCTCCCTTCCAGATTTTATTAATTATGAAGTTCTCTTTTTTATTTTTGTTACAAGCTATAGTAATAATATGTGTCTATTTTAATACAGGGAGAAGCAAATACAATTAAGCTAAGTGCTCAAGAAAAGAAAATAAATAAAACAGCTAATCTCCTAAAGATAGAAAACAATTACAATGAAACAGCTAATCTCCAGACAGTATTCCAAAATGCTTCTGTAAGTCTGTATGTTGCGCAACACTCCCCCTCAAGTTGATCCGTAGAGATCATCGGAGGTCAACTTGTTTTTTAATGCTTCCAACTTCCCTTAGGCAATGTTTTGTGAAGATGTCCGCTATTTGATCAGCACTTCGAATGTATGCAGTTTCGATGACTTTGTTCAAGATCTTCTCTCTCACAAAACGGCAACCCACCTCAATATGTTTAGTCCTTTCGTGAAAAACTGGATTTGTCGCAATGTGTATTGTAGCCTGATTGTCACAGAATAGCGTAGTAGAACCATTATCCGAATTATGCCCAAACTCTTTAAGCAATAACCTTAATCAGATGATCTCGCTTGTTGCCGCTGCCATAGCCCTATATTCAGCCTCTGCACTAGACGTAGCCACCACTATTTTTTTTCTTACTTTTTCAAGTAACTACATTTCCTCCTACAAACATGCAAAAACCTATGGTAGACTTTCTGTCAAGCAGACTTTCGGCCCAATTAGCATCAGTATAACCCACTATATCAACATGACCATATTTTCTCATTAACATGCCTCTTCCGGGCGCAAATTTTAAATACCTTAATATTTGATTAATGAGTTCCAAGTGTCCCTCCGTAGGTTTTTGCATAAACTGACTCACATAGCTTACTGCATATGCTATGTCGGGTTTGCTAATAGTAAGATATATTAATTTGCTCATAAGTCTTTTAAACATGCTAATATCTTTATGTGGTTCATTATCATTGGTATTTTTTTGACTAAAGTCCATGGGAATTTTAGCTGGTTTAGTACCCAACTTACCTGTTTCTCTAAGTAGGTCCAAAACATATTTTCTTTGAGAAATAAACAAATCTTTGTGGGAGTGAGCAATTTTAATACCCAGAAAATATTTTAGATTACTTAAATCCTTAACGTCAAATTCAAGACTCAGGTGACATTTAGTGGTTTCTATGTCACTTGTATCACTTCTTGTAATCACCAAATCATCTACATAGATTAAGATAACAATGATACCTTTGTTTGAAGTCTTAGTGAATATTGAAGAATCTGCCTCACATTTTTTAAAACTGACCTTAACAAGAGCCGAACTCAGCTTACCATACCAGGCCCATGATGACTGTTTCAAGCCGTAAATTGCTTTTTTTTAACCTGCAGATCAGACCACTTTCTCTCGGCACAAATAAAATTAGGTGGCAAGTCCATATAAACTTCTTCTTCGAGTTCCCCTTGAAGAAAAGTATTTTTCACGTCCATTTGAAACAGTGGCCAGTCATAATTAGTTGCGACTGACACGGGAGTGTAGATAGTATTCATCTTGGCCACAGGAGCAAAAGTTTCCTTGTAATCTACTCCATAATTCTGGGTATACCCTTTGACAACTAATCTTGCTTTATACCATACTAATGTTCCATCACTTTTGTACTTGATCTTATAAATCCAACGACACCCAACAGTTTGTTTTCCATTGGATAGTTTGACAAGATCCCAGGTTTGATTTCGTTTTAATGCATCAAGTTCATCGTTTATGGCATTAATCCAATTGTTATCCTTTTTGGCCTCCTCAAAGTTGTTTGGTTCAGAACCCTTTTCAATTTGGATTAAGAAGGAATAGATCTTTGGAGAAATTTTATCATACGTGACAACTTCCTGTATTGGATATGGCGTGGTATGGTAAGTCACAAAGTCTTGGAACTTGACAGGTTGTTTTGTTACATGAGTCGATCTTCACACAGGTGATGTTCCTGCATGCACTTGAACTTCTTCATTTTCGGGTATGTTAGAATTTGCCATAGGGCTTCCACCTGATTCGGGCTCAGATGGAGTGTTCTCATGTTCATGAGTTAGACTTGGATCTTCATAGGTTGAATCAGCAATGCTAGGCCCATCACGAGTTGCAGACAAATCGCTAATATCTTCTACCAACTTGTCATTTGGGCTCATTTCAATTTGGCTCGGCCCACATTGGTGATCTACTGGAATTACAATGATTTGAAAATCTTTGTATGCAATTATCTCCCCCTGATTTTTTGTCGCATAAAACATCTTACTTTCATCAAATCATACATCTCTAGAGACGAAAGCACGTTTCTGTTTTGGGTCATAACACCTATATCCTTTTTGTGTGGAAGAGTAACCAACAAAGATATATTTTCGTGCATGTGGATCTAATTTCCCTGCATTTTGTGTATGTACATAACAAACGCAACCAAATACAAGCAAGTGAGACAAATTGAATTTCCTATTGTATAGAATTTCCATTGGGCTTCGAAGCAAGAATCCGACTAGAAAGTCGGGATATCAAATAACACCCAGTTAGAATGGCATCGGCCCAGAAGGTTTTAGGTAAATGGGCCAAAAAAAACAAGGCACGGGTTATTTCAAGTAGGTGCCGATTTTTTCTTTCAAACACACCATTTTGTTTGGGGCTACCAGCGCAAGAAGTTTGATGCATAATACCGTTGCTACGCAGGAAAGTTTGAAATGCATGATTCAGATATTCAGTTCTGTTATCGGTTCTAAGAATTTAATTTTTCTATCAAATTGATTTTCAACCATTTTACAAAAGAATTGAAATTTCTCACATACCTCTTTTTTAGATTTGAGCAAGTATAACCAAATTGCATGGGATTTATCGTTAATAAATATGACAAAATATTTAAAACTCTCTTTAGATTATACAGTGCATTGCCCCACACATCAGAATGAACAAGATCAAACATATCATTAGATTTGTTAGAATGCTCAGGAAAATCTAGCTTATGAAGCTTAGCAAATTGACGAGGTTCATAATTATTGAAATCATAAATTAAAGGCAAGTTTAAATGTTTCAAGACTCTGTCAAACGGATGGCCTAATCTCTTGTGCTAAAGTTGAGAAGAGATTGTATTTACTATAAAGAGTGCTAACTGATTCGGTTCTAATATGTATAATCCGTTGACCAGGCTACTTTCACCAATTGTCCTCCCTAGACTTCTATCCTGAAAGACTACTTTCTGAGGAGTAAAAAGAACATTGCAACCCAGTTGATTAGTACATTTGCTGATAGATATCAAATTTGACTTTAAATTTGGTACCACAGTAACACCTATATCTTTTGAAAAAATGCGAGCTGTTCCTGTTCCTTTTGTAGGTATTACCAGATCATTTGCTACAGTAACATGTGGGTTCTTGTTTGGGGTTGAAACTTTGTCAACAATTGACTGGAGGTGAACATATTGTCAATGGCTCCTAAGTCTATAATGATTTTTGAAAAAACAGTAGAAAGTGCAAATGCATTACCAGTATGTTGAGCAACATGAGACTCTCCATTTGGACCAGCATGAGCTGATTCATTGTCAGTGGTGTACTTCTTCATTAGAAAATCGATCTATTTAGTGATATGCTCCAATTTATGTTGAATACCATCATTCTTAGAATTTACCGTAAGATTTGCCTCATTAGATTGATTGCGTGAAGGTTTGAGGTGAGGATGCAACACCCAGCACCTCTCTTTAGAGTGCCCACTTCGATTACAATGGTCACAGAAAAACCAAGCACTTTTCTTATCTTTCCCTTGGTCCATTTGTTACTTCACCAGTTTAGAGCTATAAAAATGCGCATAGTTATCAGAATTTTGAGAATGAATAGTTACCTTTTTTCCCATTGCTCTTTTGCGGGTCTCTTCACTCTAGATGATGGCACACACAGATTTGAGTGATGGCAATTCTGGTCGCATCAGAATCTCTCTTTTTACTTCTTCATAATCGGAGGTGAGACTAACCAGAAGGTAAAAGATTTGGTCTTATTGCTCTCGTTTGATGTATTCCATCACCGTTGCGGCGATGGGTCGGTACTAACGAAGCTCTTCCCACTTCTGCTTAAAAGCTCCAAAGTGCTCCAGAAAGGACTGATCTTGTTCTTGTTTGAGAGATGAGATACTTTGTTGTATTTCAAAAACTCGAGAAGAATTGTTAGCATTTCCATACATTTCAAAAATAGAATCCCACAATTCTTTAGAATTGTTTGTATAGGTAAAAATACCATAGAGTTTTGGTTCTATGAAATTTAGGATCTGTGACATAACTGGCAGATCATTCACTTCCCACTCAACATCTTTCCTCTCTTTCTCTCCCTTTGTTGCTAGTGTTTCACCTACAGTCTTAGTTATGTCAAGGATGTGCTCGAGCTTAGACTGCCCTCCAAGTGCCAGTTTCATGGCTCGTGCCCAATTTAGGTAGTTATCACCATTCAAAAGAAAGTTGACAAGGGATTTATTAGACTTTTCTTGATTTTTGTCAGCCATGGGATCAATTGGTAAAGACAAAAAAATAAGGGGTGAATGCGTAAAAAAAACTAACAGTACCAGAGAAGATTAACGGGTCGGGTACAACAAAACCTAATATATCGTCACGAAGAGAGACAAAACAACTTCGTCAAGCAGTGAAACGAAGGCCACAAATATACCAGCAAGAACGGAATAGATGGATTAATTATCTAGATCACCTCTGGCATAGCCATCAACAATCAGTATAACCAATCAACTCTTGCTCTAATACCATGTAGAAAAAAATAAAAGTGACATAAGATTCCCAGAAGCTCCCTCCCTCCCAGATTTTATTAATCATGAAGTTCTTTTTTTTGTTTTTATTACAAGCTGGAGCAATGATACGTGTCTCTTTTAATACACGGAGAAGCAAATACAATTAAGCTAAGTGCTCAAGAAAAGGAAATAAATAAAACAGCTAATCTCTTAAAGAGCAAAACAATCACTATAAAATATTACCAGACAGTATTCCAAAATGCTTCTTCTAGCCTGTATGTTGCGCAAAAGGACAATTATAAAGAGTGGCATTGACATATGTTTTGTTGATATATCTGATTTCCTTGGGTGTCAAAAAATAGAGCAAAATGTACGGTCTTGCGGCTATTTCAATTTTGCATATCGCTAGAGATCGATGGAAAAGTATGGTCACGGAGATGTGGGGAGTAGTTGATTGGGGGGGGGGGGGTTCTGGGGAGAGAGAGAGAGAGAGAGAGGCTGCTTTATCGCTGGAAAAGAAAACGGTGGACCCATTTGCATATAAGTTCTATACAACAAACATGTAGACATCTAATTACAAATTTTAACAGAGAAGTTATAAAGTAAATGCCACAAAAAATCTGTATCGATAATTTCTACAGTCTCTCTCCCCTTTTAGTCTGTGAAGCAAGCCATGAAGCACTTGTGAATATGAATTTTGCACCTATCACATGACATTACACAGAGTTGCTGCAACACATAAGCCAGATCAGACGAAAAGGAAAAATGCAAATCGGAGAAAAATCAAAAGCGCCTCTGGTAAAAGTGCGGTAAAAGTGTAGAATAAAGTACGGAGCTGATTTGCATATTTATCTTCCGCATTTATTTTTTTAAGATAGATTTAGAATTAAGTCATCTAATTTTAAATATTTGTGGATTTGATTTTTATATTTTTTCATCAAAAAAAACTCTAAATATTCATACAAAAAATTTCTTCCAAATTTCGAATTTATAATTTTTTATACGAAAAATATTACTTTTATTACTAAATTAAAGACTAGTTTTTATCTTACGTATTCTTTTTATAACACATTATTATATCCTACAATTAATTGTGTACGGCATCTTGATGGATAAAAGTTAAATATTATTGTGAGAGTATATCGATTCAAGTATGTACAGTTTCTTATATTTGTATAGTTGATTTTCAATTTTCTTTTGCCCAGTGCATGATCATTTAGAAAGAGGAATTAATCCCATACTGATTAATGAATTTAGTTATGTAAAATAGCCACTCACAAAATGTATTGAGGAACAAAAGAAATAGGTTACAAAAGATTTATCAAAATTTCTGGGTTCAAAATTTGTGTGGTTGACAGGCGGGTCAATTTATCAGACCCTTGCTGCACCAAAATCCGCATGCATACTAATTTCCTCTCCCCAACACCGCTCCTCTTCCTTCCACTCTCTTTTTGATAGGTGCATCTCCGTTGCCATTTATAATATATATTTTGTCATATATTTTAAACAAACCTATTTAATTAAAAAGTCCAAATTTTTAATTATAAGTAGTTTTTTTATTTATATTTTGTGAACCACACATGTCATTAATTCAAAAAAGTTATGATAAAAAAATATGACAGCAGATGTGAATCCCCTCTCAATAGTTGATATTCTCAATCTAATATATACCATGTCGCTCTCTCTCAACGGCAGAGTCCGAAGTTCATCTTAATGTAATAATTAGTGCAATTAAAATCAATCTTATTTAGGGTGTCAATTAGTATAATTAAAATCAAAATAATTAGATTTATTGATTTAAAAAAAGAATAGTTAACATGAGTTGAAGCTTCAAAACATTAGTGGAGTTAATAGTTAAAATGTTAATGAAATTTTAAATGAGTTCATATAGATAGTAAAATAACAAATATTATCATAAAACCAGTATAATTTTGTCAGAGATTTAAGGGATCATGCAAGAGCTTGCAATGAATCTCAATTTAGTTGGAGGCTTTACTCAAGTTGATATTTTTATTCCTAGCGGTACTCAACGGTGTATCATTACTAAAAGGAGTTATTAAAATGTGGTTTAAGTAATTATTTGAATTAAATACTTAAAAGCCGTGATATCAGGAGATGATTAGACGGCAGGAATAACATCAATACAATGAAATTTGATTAAACACTGTATATATGATGCCGAAGAACATTAACATGCTTAACACATTTAAAACACCAACTTATTAAAAATTCTCAAAGCATGCATATTTGAATTAAATTATTCGTGCACTATATAAAATCCAAAGATAAATTATTATTAATTAATTTTTTTCATTGCATAAATTGCAAAGATAAATTACGTGCATTAATTTATTGTCAAGAATTTAAAACATTTCCAAAAACATAACAACAAGTCAAAAATTATACTCACTAATAATAGGCGTTCAACCTTTGCTATATACCATAAATCCTGAAAATTTG
Organism: Bolboschoenus planiculmis; assembly: GCA_031770325.1. Taxonomy (NCBI): domain Eukaryota; kingdom Viridiplantae; phylum Streptophyta; class Magnoliopsida; order Poales; family Cyperaceae; genus Bolboschoenus; species Bolboschoenus planiculmis. Next base: position 2,740,638 of record CM062755.1, on the reverse strand, counting down.
AAAATATAATAGAGGTAAATTCAATTGAGTTATATATTGTATGGATAATTAATATCCTCATGTTACCTATCTAATTAGGTGATCAGGTCGATTCTAATTTGTCATTAATTATTTTTATTTTTTTTAACTAAGGGCTCCCATTGTTGGCCTCTTTTTCTGCGCATACGGGCAAAAAGCAGCGTCTTACTCATATGGAAAAAGAGAACAAGTACAGCCTTATGCATGTTTATACGTTTAAGGATTTATTATTTAAGTGATTGTGGGATATTTTATTTTTCAATGGACACAAGCCCCGCCATTAATTATCTCAACTCTCGTCTCGGGAACCTTTGAGTAATTGGGCTAAAACAATCAAAACATATAGGTTGAATTTATGGCTTTTGTTCTCTCCTTTTAAATTTGTTTTGATAAAATCATGCATAAAAGACATGGTGCACTTGCATGCAAATTTTATTTATACATAAAAGAAAAAGAAATTTGTTTATTACATGATTATTGAACCTTTTTTTATTTATTTTTATGTTTTTATTGTATGTACAATTTATATACCCCAATGGTATGTCCCAAGGAGTTAAGGCGACTAGAACGTATAATTCTTAATGATCTAATTAAAGGTGTATAATTTAAAATCGAGGACAGGGATGTATAGTCCCTTAAAAGAAAAGGCTGTGGGATAAATATATAACCTTGTTAGTCTAAATTTAGAGATTAGGAATGAACATACGTATGTACTATTGGTCTCGATAGAGTTCAAATATAAAGTACACCGTCAACTTAGAACTCAAGGTCAGTGAACCATAGATGTATAATCTCATACAAGTTCATATCACGAACGGAAGACGTATTATCTTATTTAATCACGTGGCCTTCCAAATCATGAATATGAAGAGCTATGTCAATTCAAAATCTAAGAAGCTAGTAAATCGGGAACATATAATTTTTTGTGCGTTTTTAGAATTAAGTGAACATTAAATCTGAAGTACACTGCTAATTTAATGCTCTGCGAAGGGGATAAGAATATATATTTCATTGTTAACCATTTGATACACATATTTGAAATATTTGTACATATTTAGCATTTTTGGAGTTTGGCCTCGACATATGTATATATATTTATTTGTATTGGACAAAATCATGAACATATTTGCATGTTTGGTTTAAAGTTTAATATATTTACATATTTAAACATATTTGTATGTTTCAAACATATTGACATGATTTATCAAAATATAAGCATAATTTGGACATATTTATATATTTGAAATGTATGACATGATTTAGACACATTAGCATACTTCAAACATGATCATGTTTTATCAAAATGCAAACATAGTTTGGACACATTTCAAACATATAAGCATAGTTTGGACATATAATTAAACATGTTTCAAACGTTTTATTTGTGCATGAAATTTTGTTTATGATTTCATTTTGTCAAAAACTAAGAGTCACATACGATATGATTAGCAAGATATTGATTACCCAAAATAATCATACTCAAGTTTCATATCGTCGCTGGCTTGACTTGATGAAGATAGCGGTCTTGGACCTACTACTCGTGAGGATCACGATTTTAAATATACAAACATTTCAAATTATAGTCCATATTGATGCAATCTTCTTTCTCCCTACGATCTCTTCTCGACAATGAAAAATTTAAGAATGATAGATCGAATTTTCTTGATTGACATCGTCGCCTCAGAATTGTTCTGAGACACGAGAAAAAGAAATTTCCTGACCACGCCCCTTCCCAAAAAATCGGCCGATACCGCGAATCAGAAACAAAGGACGAGTATAACAAGCACATGGATGATAAGTTTGATATACCATGCTTTTTGATAGGGACAATTTTTCCCAAACTACAGAAGTGATTCGAGAGCAAGACACCATAATTAGTCAGCTCAAGAAAATGATTAAAGAGCAAGCCGATTTGGAGAGGTATAACGCAATACTAGCTTTCACAGACTACAAAGTGCCTAAGGGTAGCTCAGTGAGTGCCCACATGCTCAAAATGATGGTTTTGGTTGAGCAGCTAGGAAGGCTAGATGTTAAGATGGAAAAGAGGTTGATCCAGAATATTGTCCTTGGCTCTCTCTCAACCAAGTTCTCTCAGCTCATCACGAACTTCCATATACATAATAAGAGTTGCATGCGATGCTTAAAACGGCCGAGACGAACATGAAAAAGGAGGTTCCTATGTCCTGACCGTGAACAAGGTAGTAAGGTCAAGAAGGGCAAGGGCAAGCGCAAGACCGATAACATGGGGAAGTGAATAGCGAAAAACACCGGTTCTTCCAAGTCTAAGGTAGCCATTGATTATGAGTGCTTCTATTGTAAGGGCAAAATTTATTGGAAGAGAAATTGCCCTAAGTACCTGGAGGACAAGAAGAACATGAATGTCTAGCTTATATTAGGTATTTTTGTTATTGAAATTAATTTAATTTCTTCTGAGTTCGATTGGGTATTGCATACTGGATCATGTGCTCATATTTGTAGAAATATGTAGGCTCTAAGGAATAGAAGAATGTTGAGCAAGGGTGAAGTGATTCTGCAAGTCGGGAATGGACCAAGTATTATAGCCATTACTATAGGTCTAATAGAAATAATTTTATCTAGCAGACTTATATTAGGATTTGATAATTGTTATTATGTACCTTCCATTTCTAAGAACATCATTTTTATTTTGTGTTTGGATGTTATAGGCTTTAATTTTAATATAAAGGACAAGTGTTGCTCCTTTTATAGAGATAAATTATTTTATGGATGTTCTTATATAAAGAATGGTCTTTATATACTCGAAATGAAAAAAATAAGTCATTAATATCAATGACACAAATAAAAGACATAAAACTTCTCAAAAGAGTTTAACTCAAATGTGGCATTAGTGTCTAAGTCATATAAATAAGACTTGTATTAAGAAATTACAAAAAAATTGGAGTTCTTGATCAATTTAATTTTGAATCAAATAAGACATATAAATCTTATTTACTTGGGAAGATGACTAAAACACCTTTTACTAAGAAGGGTGAAAGGGTTAATTGATTTATTGGAACTAATACATAGTGCTATGTGCAGACCTTGGAGTGTCAATGTGCGGGGAGAGTATCAATATTTCATTACATTCATTGATGATTTCAGTAGGTATAGCTATGTCTACTTGATAAGACATAAATCAGAATCCTTTGAAAAATTCAAGGAATTCAAGAATAAAGTAGAGAATCAATTCGGGAGAAGGATTAAGGCATTGTGAACAGATCGAGGAGGCGAGTACTTGAGCAACGACCTTAAGGCGTATCTAAAGGAGTGTAGAATTTTCCACAACTCACACCTCCTAGAACACCCTAATGGAATGGTGTTTCCGAGAGGTGAAAGAGGACATTGTTGGACATGGTCCGTTTTATGATGAGTAAAGCTGAGTTACCCTTCTAATTTTGAGATTATGTGCTTGAAACTGTCGCTTTTACAAAAATTAGGGTATCGTCAAAATTCGTTGAGAAGACACCATATGAGATGTGATATGAAAATATTCCAAATATATTTTTTTTAAAGATTTGAGGATGCGAGGCTTATGTCAAATATATGACGTCGAAAAAGCTCAAACCCAAATCAGATAAGTGCGTCTTTGTTGGATATCCTAAGGAAACTAAGAGATATTACTTGTACCTCAAGTTTGAAAACAAGATAATTGATGCAAACATGTGACATTTTTGAAGAAAGAGTTTCTGACTAAACCATGTAGTGGGAATAATGTGTGCCTTGAAGTGGTTCAAGAACTAACACACGAAAGTGAAGTTAAGAGTAACCTCATATTCCCTTTAATGGATACTATGTTCAGTGGGAGGAGAGAAGAATCAAAATTCACAAATTGTTGAGAAAGAGGTTCAACCTCTGCCTCAAGAACCAAGTGCTCAAGTCATTGAGGAGGTTTAAGATGAAGCGCCGCACAGTCGTTGTGAAAGCTCATGAGTCCCCAACACCAATCCCACCTAAGTTAAGTAGGGTGAGTCGATAACCTAAAAGATGATTAGGACTCTATGAGACGTCGGTGTTGGACATTGAGGACCCTCTCATCTACACAGATGTGATGACAATATCCGACTCAAAAGAATTGCTTAGAGTCATGAAATCTAAGATAAAATTCATGTCCGATAATCAAGTTTGGAACTTACTTGACCCTCCCGAAGGGGCAAAGCCAATTGAGAATAAATGGATTTTCAAAAGAAAAACATATGTGGATGATAATCTAACGATTTACAAAGCTTGGTTGGTTGCGAATGGTTTTAGGCAAATTTAAGGTGTTGTTTATGATGAGACATTTTCACCCATGATATTATTCAAATTGATTCGGATTTTATTAGCAATTGTCGCATTTTATGATTATGAAATATGACATGTTCCTAATCGAAAATGACATTTCAATGTTTGAATTTGTTAAGTCATCATTGATGAAGGTGTTCTCAATGAAAGCTATTACCTACGGAGCTCTGTTGTGATAACAATAGAGCTATTACACGAGCTAAGGAACCTAGATCGCAACAGAGGTGATGTAAAGGTATATAAGGTTGATTCGGACAGCAACACAGCTGAAGTAGGAGATTGTTAGTGTAGTGATCTGAAAACCAAATATATTTAATTCATGTAATCCAAATGATTTATATATGTGAAATATATATTCATTTTGTTTTTGAGTTATCTTTATTTATTGATATTTTGATTTTAGGATCTAAAACTCAATAGAGGAAGAAGATGAGACAAACTTAACTCAATAATAAAATTCGTAATATTAATCAACTGTCCTTACAAACTACAATTTGACTTCTTTTATAGCTTTACATATTCCCATCAATATAAATCTTAACTGTTCATGTTATCATCAAAACCCATTTAATCACCTTCTAGGAACTCACAAAATACAACACAAAAACATCAGAATACTATTTTTTTAACCTAATAACCCCTAAACATAATTCACACCTAAATAATTAATGATAGATGTCTCTAGACAAATCACGTCTTGTTCACACGTTATTTTGATTTTGATGCCTTCTTATTTTGGGAAACACAAAATATGTAAGTTGTAGCACTCCTTCTAACCTTTCTACAGGATTTTGCATCACCTCAATTGGTACTGCTATGAAGAAACTATAACCAAAATACTATAATGTATCATATCTGTCTAGAACACAATCTAAAGTATAGAGACTAATTTTGATCTTATTTGGGTATGACACAATCTGAACTGCATCACAAATTGGTTTGGTTATGGATTTAGTTTGATTCTGATTGTATGAGTAGATTCTTTGGTGTTTTTGTGAATTTTTAAAATTTTCATTTTGTTCTTGCACCATAAAATCTGTACAAACTAACATTTAGAACGCTTTTGTACTGTCGAATTAGACTGCTACATCAAGATTTATTCTTCTATCCCTTTTGTTTGTTTTAATTTGAATTTCATCAAAAATCAAACTTTCCTTACATCAATATTTGGATTTTTTTTCTCCGATCTTGATCAAAGCCTTGGCGGCGTTGGACTGTAGATCGGAGAGTACCATCAGCATCGTTGAGGCATCAGGAGTGTTCAGGAGCTGTCATTGATGACTGTGCAGCGGAGGATCACCGGAAATGGCGTGGGGATCATCAGTTTAGGTGATCCCTAAGCCGACTAAGAATTTTATCAAATTCGAGGATGTTTCTTGCTTGTTTTTAGCAATTTCTTTATTGTTTAGCATTATTTTGTTGTTTAGTTCACTTTTATGACTTTAATTTGGCTTTTTTCCAAGAAATTATGTGAGTTTCATCTGTCAACATTAACTGATTTCAAGGAAACCGGTACCGAAGGTCAAGTTTTCATACTCTCTGTACCTAACACTCCAATTGGTTGTATACCAAACAGGCATGAGTCATACAGATCATACAAATCGAGGTGGTTCAACATAATTTGAAGAAGGAAAATGTTTGAGATATATTATTATTGATACCGTAATCGATACCGACTTTATTATTTATGTTAACGATTTTATTATGTAATTTATTTTTGGACAGTATTTTTATTATTCAACTTAAATACGACTAATATAAATAATAACTCATTTAAATTTTATAACAAAAATATTGTATGAATAAGTTGATATAAAGAACACGACAGTTGAACATGATATTTTTATTATTCATCTCAGAAGAAGGGGATGGTTCATGCATACCATTTGTTATATGTGCAGAAAAAATATTAAAATAGTGGATCGTTTGTTTAATACTAAGAGCACGCTAACTTTATTTCTTGAATATATATTAATAATTTTTAATTTTTATATTTTATTAATATGATCGTCCAGTAAATCAATGCTCTACCTCAAAAATATAAGCAAAGGAATTCGTAAGGTTGGTCAATGATATTTTCCTACTATATTTGACAATATTTTAATTGAAATTTATTTGTCAATCTTCCGATTATTATGTTCAACGAACACGACTGGAATACTTTGGAAGAGTGAAGAGTGGACTGTTCTCAATTCCACAATTCTGTCACTATTCCACCTATATGGCCGAACAGTATATTTTACAAGGAAATGCAATATAGTAGCTATATGTTGCTAGCTCGCGTGATATATATAAGAGGAGTATATAATTAACTCCCGTGGTTTTGCTTCCCCTACAATCGAGATTAGATTTTATCAATAATGTATCTAATATATAGGTTGATATTATTATTGATATGAATTTTATTATATACATTAAATAAGTTATTATGTATATTAATGATTTTATTATACAAATTCATTTTGTATAATACTATCATTATTCATATTAAATGAGTTATTATACAAACTCATTATTGATATGAATTGTATTATTCACGTTAAATGAGTTTATTATATATGTTAGTGATTTTATTATACCAACTTATTTTATATAATACTGTCATTATTCAATTTAAATAAATTATTATACATATTAATGATATTTAAATTGAATAATAGAAATAATGTATAGCATAAAATCATTAATATATATAATAACTAATTTAATTTATATATATAATACAATCTGTATCGATGATGACATAATAATATTTCCATAACATTTGCATGCTGTAATTTCCAGTCAACAGAGGCGAGTGTTCAAATACAATATTCCATTAAATTAATTGGACGTTTCGCGTCCAACATAAAATATTCGTGTTGAAATATTGAAGAAAAAATTTGTGATGGTTAGTGATGATACGAAACGAAAGAGGAAAAGTAGTTCTGGATTTCTAGATGTCGAACAGATTAATCTTTTGACCATGCATGCAATTCAATTCAAATTTGGAAGTAAAGACTAGGAAGAGAGACTGAGGTGGTCTGGTCCGATTTTTTTCTTTTTCTTTAAAGTGAAATTAGTTTGAAACTGAATTTCAAACATTTTGTTTGATGAATGTTTCAATGTCAGACGATTAGACGAAAAAAAAATGAAACTTCACCTGATTAGAATTTGAATAATCTATAACCTAAAATGGTGTAAAATTAGATAAATGATCTAAAATTCGATCCAACTCAAATTCGAAAAACCTAACTTTTAACTTAATTCCGACCGAAGGTGAATGCTCTGAAGTTTGATTCGGCTCATGTCTGGATGACCCGAACATCGTAGAGACGATGTGAAAGTTATGATCTTAATCTGACTTAATATGAAATATACAATTGGAGAAATTAGTTAACTTTCTACACCCCATATTCTATTATGCATCTCTTATCTGCACATCAAAATTATTTATACTAAATAAATAAATTATTTATATTTGTATTTATAATTATTTATAGTCAGTATACAAAGTATTTATCAATTTTCTTTCCTAAATGAATATGAAAAAGGATGGGGATCTCTTGATAACTATTATTTTGACAATCTTTATAACTAAATTTAATTAATTTTGAAATAATGATGGGGATGCGATGTACTTGGAACAATCCATGTAATTTCATTGAATCAGTCAAAATAAACGATTTTGCTGGCCGCGCCTCTCTAATTTTCAATTAATTAAAGTGACGTATAATGTCCCAATTCGTCAAAATTAAAGATAAGACAATGACATATCAAAAACACGAAAAGCAATTAATAAATAAAGGAAAATATTTGAAAGATATTAATATCATCATTAACTTCGATTTTATTATATACATTAAAACAATTATTATATATGTTAACAATTTTATTTTGTATAGTATTTTTATTATTCAACTTAAATATCATTAATATACATAATAATTCATTTAAGTTAAATAATAATAATATTGTATAAAATGAGTTTGTATAATAAAATCATTAACATATATACTTACTTATTTAACTTGTACAATAAATTAAGTTCGTATTTATAACGGTATCAATAACTGTATTTGTGTATCAGTTCTTAATAATAAAATAATTAAATGCTCTCTCTGCAAAGATTGAAACAAGAGCAGTCAATCTTTTGTGATTTTTTTCCATGCAGATACAGTTGTGATTCAAAAAATGAATTCAATTTTGGCCAAATTCTTGGTCAACAAACAGAACCTTATTTTCTCGGAGAGGATGATGGGTTGATGAAATAACAGGAAAGTTCCCGATCGCATAAGTTATGAATTTGAACGGTCATTTTTTAGAGTGGTCGGTAATGTATTAATAAAAATACGTGATATATCAGTACGATATGAATGGTATATATTTGGATACGATTAAAATATGATATGTATATTTAGATGTGTCGTATTTAATATGTCACATGTTATACTCTCATAAGTATCGTGTTAGGCAATAAACATATTGAGCAGGGCACGGCACGGCATATTTAAGTGCTTAGTTGGCACGTGATATGTCTAAATACGTCTATGAAAGTTTAAAAAATAATTATTATAATATATTTTTAATAACTATTACTAGTCCATTTAAAAAAATATATTATTATAAAAAAATTTCCGCTATTCTATAAAAAATTTCTTATTATTTTCTGATTTTTTTTATTTTTTTCCGAAATTTTAAATGTTTTTAATAACTAAAAACAGAAATTAAAAAAAATTAAAGCACGTGTAGACACAGCGTGTCAAGACACGCCATATTATTCTTAACACTATTGTAAAAAAAATACGATATAATATGATATATATTAATACATGCGTCGGACTCATACATGCGTCCCTACGTATGGGTAAGACCCGGAATTTTTTAGTTCCCTAGTGGTAGGGAAGAACGATATATGATTTTCCATAAAAGACAAATCTTTGTGTATATTATTATATCCATCCTACTCATGTTTAAAAACTCCAAATCAATCGTCGCTAAAATTTGATCTTAATTTTTCACTATAGGAGATTATATTTTTAGCGAGCTTACATATAAATATTATTATTAATGTCATTATTGATATTAATTTTATTATTCATATTAAATAAATTATTATTTATGATAATTATTTTATTATGTAATTTATTTTATATAATATTTTTTTATTTAATTTAGGTGAATTATTTTTCTGATTATTGATATTTAAATTAATTAATAAAAATATTATAAAAAATAAGTTATATAATATGTATTCCTATGCTATATACTCAAAACATTAATAGTCAGATTACATCAGTTAGCTTACCGTTTTCGGAGGTGCACCATAAATTTATCATCTAAATTATAATATAATAAACTTGTCAAGGTGGCTGACACGCCTGGTCTTAATTAGATGTTTGGAAAAAAAGACAATAAAGTATATATGACCAGTCAAATATGGTAGTATTTCTAGAAAACATTCTTTTACCAGGAAACAGGAGAATGTTAATTAATTAGTATTTCTATTTGGTGCTACATATATATTATGACGTTACGGTACATCATGAGTCGTTGAAGTATCATCATGCATGTTTTCATTTCGGGACCTTAATTTTTCAATAATTTTATACCAAAGATTTCCAACATTTACCAAGTTAGTCATAATGTTAATTAACATTTGTTTTTTGGGAAACAAAAAGAATATATACATTATATAACCATCTCAGCAGCATATTAATGACTTGATGATCTGGAACTTAATGAACCAAAAATAATATTTTTGTTAGATGTATGATGACACTAGTATGCCTATTAATTAATAAAATCCAATTAAAATTTATATTGTCTCAATATCATGCTCACAAATTTATTAATCCATTTTGTTAAAACGTAATGATTCCTTGACAATTATTATTTTGATAACTTTAATAATAAATTTTCAAATAATTCTAAACTTTTTTAAAATATAAAGAAGTTTATAACAATATTTTTTAACTTATAGATCCATTGTGTTTCAAATTTCATATAATTTAAATATTATTTACTACTTAATCAAAGACCATCAAAATTATATGATATTTATAACGGTCCATATTTAACGGTTTTTTATTCAATATCAAATTACTCTTAAATCACATGAAATTTGAAATACAAACAATCTATAAGTTAAAAAATATATTTGTCAACTTTTTTTCTATTTTTGAGAATTTTTTAAAATTATTTCAATATTGATTTGTCAAGATAATAGTTGTTAAGGGATCCCTCCTCTTATTAAAAATGTCAAATTAAGATCAGATTAATTTTAGTACAAGTAGGACAATTTCAAAGTTCAGGGACTAAATTATAATATAATAATACTTTAGAGATGATATTTACAATTTACTTTTATTAGGTGAACATGTCCTTTGTCATATCTTGAGTTGCTAACTGTCTATAAATACTCTTCCTCCTAGCTCTAAACATCAAAACACACACATAAGCATCATCCTAGTTGCAACTACATCCCCATTTCCAAAATCTCTCTCTCTCTCTCTCTCTATCTCTCTCTCCTCTACATTCATCCATGGAGCGTTTGTCTACTGCCTCCTCCATCTTTCCTTACATCCGACGTACTAATGTTCAATGCGCTGCCTTACGCAACCAAAGAATTAACATCCACCTTACCAGCGATCATGACAAATCTTGCAACTTCAATCATGCAAAGTTTCAACTTCCTCTGCCCCAAAAGTTTCCTCCTATCATTTCTGAAGGACACTGTTTGTCGTCATTGTCCCGAGGCGAGAAGATTGTCTGCCTGAGCACAGTGAGACCGGCATGGCTGGATACCACCATACCAGAGTCCTTGAGGCCATATTTCATGCTTGCTCGTGTAAACCGTGACATTGGGTGGTGGCTACAAGTATGGCCTAGCTACTGGTACTGCACATTTTTCCATACTTTCTTTTACTTCGATTTTTTTCAATGAAACTATAAAAATTCGGTATAGATGAAATTTTCATAAGAACTAGTTTTATGCGGAATTGGCAAGTGTATACTTGGTACACTGCACAACATAACTAATACTCATCTTCTGTTAATTAATATCTGCCTCATGAGAAAATATTCATATGAAAACATAATGTTTGGATCGGTTATGAGATGACATACATAGTCTCTCAAGTAAAATTTGTGATAAGATCGGTTGATTTGCATCGATCATATATATGCAGGGCAATTGCGTTAGCTACAAAACCTGGAGCACTTCCTGATGTCAGATTGATGATACTGCTAGGGGTGATATCTCTTCTGATGCATACATCTTGCTGCACTTTAAACGATCTGCACGACATAGAATTCGACAAACAGGTGACAAGCTGACGCTGTAATTTAACTTTTTTCTCTATAAATTAATTAAATAATAGATGTTTTACATTTTAGATTATATTGCATTTTGTAGGTAGCGCGCAGCAAGAAGAGACCTCTGGCATCAGGTGAGTTGACACCGTTGCAAGGCTGGAGCTTTTGGGTCTCTCAGCTCTTGCTCATGACACCGCTTCTTCTTGCAGTCAACAAGCTAAGGTAATACAATATCAAATGCTCTTAGAATTCTACACAAGTTGTTGAAAGTTGTTTCTCTCTCCTATTTCCTTCCAGACAAAGTTGAAATATTGTATGGACCAGTGATTCTGGTGGTCAGATAATTAATGAAAACTTCCAAAACAAGTGAGTTTGGTATAAAAAAACTATTGACTATTTACCAGAATGTGCAATGAAATAATTCTTATTGACCAGAATAAACCAACGGAATTGCAAAAAGGCATAGACATGTAGTTTGACTCTCTGATAGAAAGTTATTAAAAAGCACGACAACCTATGTGAAACTATATATTCAAAATTGAAATAAACTTGCGTATAGATATGCGTTTTTTTTTTAAGGTTGTAATAATTTATATATTTTTAATTGGAACAATGACAGCTTTGTACTAGCTGCTGCACAACATCTTCTCTGGTTCCTGTATCCTCTTATGAAGAGAGTTACCTATTTGGTATGTTATCAAATGTAACTTTATTTATTTCCTGAAAGACAAATTGGTTTTTCACCTAGCAAATCTTGCAATTTGCCTTGTCATTACGAAATTTAAAAAAAAAAGGAAATTGAATGTACATATGGTCTTTCAAAATCATAGTGATCCTGAAACCTTCATATGTGATAATTTCCAAGTTTATTTACATCAAACAAATGATCAGATGACTTTCTTGACAAGATGTGAAAGTTCCAGTTTATATAATTATCAGCACAAAGCCAAAATTTGTTTAATTCAAAATTATAAAATGAAACACATTAAATCTCATCTATCCCCCAATTACACACACACTCAACACCAATCACATGAAAATTCAATTCAAACAGTATCCACTCATTCTTTACCTCAACTTTCAAGTAGACATTTTTTTTTTTTTTACTTACTCAAATAGACTATCAACTGCATCTCTCTGAGTGAGTAAATCAATGTTATAAACAATATAGCCACAAGCTTTTCTCGGCGTAGCAATAAATTGGAGTGCACTTGTTGGATGGGCTGCTGTCAGAGGAAATTTCACTGATCTTGGCGCTATACTACCTATATTCATAGGTAGTATATTCTGGACACTTGCGTATGACACAATATATGCACATCAGGTACCTTCAATTGCAGTTTTCATAAATGTCTTCAGCAGTTTCTTCTTTAAATATCTCTTCGAATCAGTACTGTTTAGGTAATTGCTGCTTCAATTTTGTAACTTAACATCAGCAATTGAAAGAGAGAAAAAAAGTGACCTGATACAAAAAGTTATAAAAGGGTGTCAAGCACAAGCCATGCATGTGCTTGTAGGATCAAGAAACCATCAATCTGAGTTTTGTATAGACAAGGTCTAGATGTATGAAAGAATTCAAAAATAGACAAATGTTATTTGACGATGAAATCTTTATGTAGAATTTTGGAGGTTTCATCAACTGAAAGGTTCGAAAATTTTGTTATGTGGACATACAAATTCTGCTATTCACTTTAACAGTGATTTTTTTTATTGTATTCACAATTAATTTTTAGGACAAAGTGGATGATGCCATAGCAGGTGTTAAATCGACTGCATTACTGTTTGGAGATTCGACAGTGTACTGGAATTTGGGTTTTTCAGCCATCAGTATTGGTTGTTTCTTACTTGGAGGCTATAATGGTGGCCTTGGTAAGATTCTGTGCTTGAACCCAAGTTTGTATCTTTTAGGCTAATTTTAGGTTGCATGCATGCCGAAATAGAAAGAAATCATTTAAATTCGATAAATTCAGTTCCTTACTGCAAAAGTTAAAAGCGAAAGTTTTTAGGCCCTAAATACATAAAAATGCATATGAATCGTATTGAAACGAACCAACTGATGGTAACTCATATTGCTCAATTTGTTTTTAACCCAAGTTTTTCTTTTAGTTAATCAAAAATTTTAACTAACACGTACTGGTTGATTCTTTTTGTAAGGTTGGCCCTATTTTGCATCTATCATCGCTGCGGCGGGCCAACTGTTATGGCAGGTTTTGACAGCTGATTTATCAAGTCCATCGGATTGCAACAAAAAGTAAGTACATACAACAATATATGAAACAATTCTTAGGTCTCTCTGATAACTTCTGTTTCAGTACTTTCCAAAGATGATAACCACTGTGAAAAGTAAAATAGTTATCACTTATCTAAAAGGGGCTCGATTCAGACATGTAAATCTTTGATTGTGGAATAAGCCTCTAATGTTTGGAATGAGATTGAGGATCGATAGTAGCCAGCCAAACACTTGGTCTAGCACGAATTGTTGTCAAAGAGGGTACATTGATTAGATAACCATGGATCACTTGCCACTTGCTCAAACAACATGCATTAGAGCAAAAGGTATCTTGCAATGTTTAAGTGCTAAATTAGCGAGAGCCAAAATAAATAAATCATTTGTTGGGGGTAAATTACTTTCTCGAAGAAAAACACATATAGAGTTCTCATAAAACTTATATTTTGCTTTCATAAATTTTTGTAGATTTGTTTCCAACAAATGGTTTGGTGCGATCGTCTTCACCGGAATACTCCTTGGTCGGCTTGCACCTTGAGAAACACCTATGGAGCATATAGAGTTCATATAGATGATATTAGTGATGATTATCGAATTTCCTCCCCACAAAGCAACAAAAGGATTTAGAGAAGATATGATAAATTAAGAAAATTAGAGAAAGACTTAGTTGAATATTTAGAGATCATTTAGGAAATGAATAGTTGCCTGTGTTCTTTATCAGGACTATTATAATTTATTTACTCAGCAAAATCATATGTTACACGCAGTTGAGATTTATTATATATAGACAGGACCTAGCCTATATAAGGGGACCATTGCACCATTGTAATACATAACCAGTCAAGAATTAGCAATAAAGCTTTGTCTTGATTTAAAAGTTGAGAGCCTCTCCTCATTTATGTTTCATTCATGTCTAGTCTTTTCCTCTTTCATTATCATTTGGTATCATAACGCTAAGTTGTATATAGTTTATTGGGGTTCTGGTATAATGAGGGTTCACCAGGTATCCATGAAAAGCCACATCAATCAATAGTAGTATACAAAAACGCTTGACAAAATCTGCAATTTTATGCAGCCACGTCATCCCTTTATACTGACCATCTGATATAACTTATTGGATGCCCCTGATTTCTCTCCACTAGATACGTTCTTCTAGCGATATCAGTTAAAAAAACCTTTTCTATCACCTATGATCCGCCCTTTCATATTCCCCCTTCGAGCCGACCTTTCGACTCTCCCAGTCTCCCACTCCGCACCATAACCCTTGATCCTCCACCTTCGCCTCGACATCGCCATTGCAATCTTGAGTTACGGATGCAGCAATCCACCATTGCCCTCTGCTTATCTCTCTCCTTCTACCTGTTCGTTGATTTTTACTCTACGTGCCTCACTCAAACGAAAAGCCACTACAACCTTTCCGCTCTCCAGGTCTCTCTCTCTCTCTCTCTCTCTCTCTCTCTCTCTTCTCCAATCCCAAAGACTCTCCCTCTAGGTGAGCTTCTCTGGAGGTCATATCCCAACTTCTAGATCCGAAAGTTTCTTTCCTCACAAATTTATTTTTAGTTTTTTCATTCTAAAGTCTACAATGATTGGTGAGAATAATTGAATGCGAAATCAGATTGTATACTGATTTTGTGCCTTCCTTTTTTGTTCTTCGTTCAATTTTGAAGTTCAAATCAACAAGGAAAAAACCCTAACTCAGTTATCCTTTCATCGTTGGAATTAATCAGAGTTTTTCTAAAAATTATAGAAATGTTCAGTTAGTATATTTGATCAAAAGCAAGGGGGAAATTCTCAGTTGTTCAAGCAATAACTGTTGAGAAGCAATCAGAAATTGGCGTTGCTATTTAACCAAAAGGTACAGCTACTTCATTCCAATTATTGTAGTCTTCACTTAAGTTTTTAGTTTTCTTTACAGAAATAAAAGGTATGGCTCCGCTTAGTTCTTGATTCTTTACAGAAATAGAAAGTACTGTCAACAGACATATGTGGGTAAAACGAATTTTCCTAGAGGAAAATTAAGGAAAGAATTATATTAGATGTCTACCGGTACATGCTGGTATTAGCACTGAACTGGAAATGAAAAAATATTTATGTATAAATTATATAAATACAGCAAGTGTTTTCTTTTTGGTTTGACATTCACGAGAGTTGTTATGGCAAAAAAAGAAAAGATCAGGCTTCAAATTTTAAAATACGTATGAACACTGATGTTTCATTTGTTGAATTTGGTTAATTTATTTGCAAATTTATTCAAAATGATTGAAACATTTTAGTTAAAATGTGGTAGAAAGGTAGATATGAAAGGGACTGCATCCTTTTAGTAAACTAATTTATTTAGTTATTTATTCATTTATCAAAGAAGTTGAATATCAACGTGAAATTTCATCATTTGTTGACCGTAGCCGAGATCAGAAAGAGGGGTCCCAATTCTTTCATTGTATTAAAAATTTGCTCCCAATTGCTTACACCACTCCTGCTCTCCCTCTGGCAAATTGATTCAGCCATGGTCTCCTAAGAGGATAGCCCCACCACCACTGTTTATTGGTTCTCCATTCTTACTGGACATTTCTCCTCTTTTATTGATACTGAGTTTTTAGGTTTGATCTCAAATGTTAGAGTTAATATTTTTACAAAATTTCTTTTTTTTCCTTGCACATATTTTTATGATTGGAAAGAAGACCCCAATAGGGAAGTGCTATCGAGTTAATTGCTTCTCTTTTATTTTAAGCACAGACGAACACAAAATAGAAACAATATAGGCCTTTTTTCATTCATCTAATCAAGATATTCTTCTAATTTTGGGGCTTAAGAAATTGGAAGGTTGTGTATATTTTTTCATTTTCCAAATTAATTTGTGGGTTTTCCAAGGGCGTGGTGTGTTCTCAAGAAGACATAACTGCTTTTTTGAAGGTGAGATTTCAAGATTATTTTGTTCTTTTCATTTGCTAGATTAATTTAAGTTGCATGCTTATTATTTGATTTAGTTAAATTGTCAATCCTGTTTCATTTAGTTCAACACATGACCAATCCTGTTTCACCTCCTTCGAAGTCAACTTTAGTTTCGTTTCTAATTTTTGTATATGCATGTTATTTCTTCAAATTCTGATGTTTGTGCAAGATTTAGGGTTACCATCTGTCAAAGAGTTCTTTCCTTGCAAATTTATTTTTTTGTTTTCTCTTCTGAAGTCTATAATGATTGGCGATGAGGAGTACAACGGAATGCAAAATCAAAGTGTATACTGATTAGTCCCTTCTTTTTTTTATTCTTAATTCCTTTCGTAGTTGGAATTAATCCGTTTAATTTTGGAGAATTGAGGAACTTTCAATTAGTATAGCAAGAGGTATTGTACTTCTCAGCCGCTCAAGCAATTACTGTTGAGAAGCAATCAGAAATTGGCATTGCTATTTAACCAAAAGGTACAACCACTTCATTCCAATCATTTACTTTTTACTTAGTTTTAGTTTTTTTATAGAAGCCAAAAAATATGGTTCCACTTAGTTTGCAATTCTTAATTTGTAGAAGCAGAAGGTATTGTGAGCAAACATATTTGTGCAAAACTAATTTGCCTGAAAGAAAATTAAAGAAAAAAATAATACTAGATGTTTGTGTCTATTCATATCATGATTGAAATTTAAATCTGACAAATTCCACATTTAAATTTAAACTGCAAAATGACTTTTTATAGTTTAAATGATTGGAATCAGAAATTGTTGGCTCATAAATAGTCGTTGTATTTAATATTTCAAAGATTCTGTACATTTTTTAAAAAACTATTAGTACCGATTGTTTATTGTCCTTATCATTTGATAGTTTGTTTGATTATGATGATCCAAAATATTATTAAATTGTCGTTGTTTTAAATTGTTTAATTAAAATATTATTCATGATCAACTTTTCTTTTTATTTAACTATTGTTAATTTTGGCATATATACATTGATTAATTTATATTTACATGTTTGTGTTTTAGGTCTACAAAAAATAATACAATATATATCAATGAATTACATTCAAGCAGCAAAGAATCTATCTTTGTTCGTGCAATTTGTATATGGAATAGCATTAACTCAAGAACAAATGATTGCATCAGTTTAAATGTCATCTTTGTTGATGAGAAGGTAATACATGTTACCATGATTATCCTTTTTTTCAATTTTATTATGTCATATAAATTTAAAATTAATTTATATTGGATTAAAAGGTTGTCTACTTCAATTTCAGAGATCTTCAATACATGCAACAACAAACAAGAATAATTATGAATTCTTCAGACCCCTTTTAACAGAAGGAGAGACATATTATGTCTCAAACTTTGAAGTAGCCAACTGCAAAGACTTCAAACCAGTTAACTGTGAAAACATGCTCATTTTAGATGGAAGTACCAAAATAGAATACGTATTTGACAACAAAGCTAATTTATATCATGTATTTCAATTTGTGGATTATGACTATTTCGAAGAGTGTTTAGACAATAACACTGTTTTAACAGGTTTGGCAAAAATTACCAAACATTTAACGCTGCATAGATTGTACATTTTGCATTATTGAAAGAATCTTTTTCTTTTCTAAAGTAGCAGTCTCATTAATTAATCTGTCCTTTGGGTGATAATTTACTTCAATTGCAGCATAATTGGGGCTGTACTTATGGTATTGGGTCTATACAATGTACTTTGGGGAAAAAGCAGAGAACAGAAGGCCAACAAGAAACAAAACCAAGGGTTAGAGAAACCACCGGAGCCGGAGGAAGCAACAATTCCAGTAACCCAGGATCAAGTTTGAACTCATACATTTTTAGTAAATTTTCATGGACGAGATTATTATATATATTTCATTAAAGGGAGGGATCCTTCGATAACCTTGATAATCAATTTTTAAATAGTTTCGAAATAATTTTAAGAAATTCTCAAAAATAGAATAAAGTTGATAAACGTATTTTTTTAACTTGTACATTAATTGTATTTCAAATTTCATGTAATTTAAGTATTATTTGATATTCCATCAAGGACTGTTAAATATGGACCATTATAAATGTCATGTAATTTTAATGATCTTTGATCGAATATCAAACAATTCTTAAATTGTATGAAATTCGAAACACAATCGATCTATATGTAAAAAAATTTCTTTCTATTTTTGAAAATGTTGTGGAATTATTTAAAAATTAATTATTAAAATTATCAAAATAATAATTGTCAAGGATCCCCATCCTTTAAAATGGCATATCAACACTTAACTCCATGAACAAATTGGCTACCTCTTCATCGCTTCGAAAATGGTGTTCTATGATTCCTTCACTAACAAGCAGGCCAACATCTTCAGCATTGCTGATCAGCTCGGACATGAAAATGATGTATGCAGTGATATTGTTCCCAAATTGAGGGTTCATATGTTCAAATGCAATGAGATTCCGGAATATGGTTGTATCACACTAATTATTTTATTAAGCAAAGATAAGTAATTTTTTCCTTTTTGTTTTAGCAGATTGACAATAAAATCCGCTGTGACATTTGAGAAGGCTAATAATAGGGATGGAGGGAGACAGATCCAGCAGTTCCATTGTTGTTATTGATATAGAAAAGTTACATAGTCTCATGCAAAACAATCCAGATTACCACTGCACATCATATGATACCACCAACAAGAGAAAGGCTGCATGCTTAGTCTCTAAAGTCCCTCCGCAATTACACAGTTTGTATAATAATGTTTATGATCCGGTTGTTGTATCAATTGGGCCGTATCATCATGGAGATCGTTCCTTACAAGTCATGGAAATGAAGAAATGGAGATGTGTTGATTTTATCTTGAAAGCAAATTCAAGGATAATGCTGGATGATTATCTCAAGGGACTTTGTGAATTGTACCCACTTGCCAGAAGTTATTACACCGATGAAACCAAAATTGACAGCAATAAGTTTGTGCAAATGTTTTTACTTGATGGATGCTTCATTCTTATGGCCCTGTGTCAAATGGATTTTATCCCCATCAGTCATAATTTTTTACTGGAGAATGACAACGAGAACCAGGCAGACCCATGGCAAAAAATTTTTATTTATGATCTCCTCCTAGTAGAAAATCAAATTACGTTTGTTGTGGTGAAGAGAATTTATGAACTCATTACTGGTGAGGAGAACACGACTCCATCCCTCACAAATGAGGTCACAAATTTTGTTGAACAAATTTTATGTAGATATCCAAAAGCTATAAGAAATTCAGATAGACCCAAAAGTTTTCATCATTTTCTACACCTATGCCACATGTACTTGAGACCTAGTAAAAATTATGACCATATTTTCAGGCAACCCAACCATAACAGTCGGTTAAGGCATCAGTGGCACCGAGCAGTGGAATATTACCAAGCGGGTCTTGAGTTTGTAAAAAGAGAATTTGATGAGAGAAATCCCCATTCTCTCTTGGATGTTAGATTAAGTAACAACCGGATGGAAATTCCATGTCTACCCATAGATGAGGACATGATAACCATATTCCGGAATCTCATTGCATTTGAACATCTGAACCCTCAATTTGGCAACAATATCACTGCATACATCATTTTCATGTCCGAGCTGATCCGCAACGCCGAAGATGTTGGCCTGCTTGTTAGTGAAGGAATCATAGAACACCACTTTCGAAGCGATGAAGAGGTAGCCAATTTGTTCATGGAGTTAAGTGCTGGTGTTGAATTTGATTTTGCTGACAACTTTTACATGAAGGATATATGTCAAGTTTTAGGAGAACTTTACGAGAGCCGCATGAAATGGAAACGATGGCTGTGGGAAACCTCTACAACAATCCGTGATTGGATTCTGAATTCTTGATGGCAACTATCACATTGCATGCTGCACATCCTTTTGTATCTTTGGTTTTATTTTATTTGAAGTGTTTCTATAGTTCCATGCAGATGAACATTCTCAGTAAGTAATTTCTAAGCACATTGAATTTGAGCATTACAATTTATGTCTTTTGATCTAACTTCTTTTAACAATTTCATCAATTTTGTGGTAATAATTATTGCCGGTACATATGCATTTAGATATCTAAAAAATGTTGAAGCTTTTTTGTTTTTGAAAACAGACATTGAAAGCATGCATCCACAATTCAATCTAATTTTTTAAGTGAGATGTTGTTTCTTAAATAATACGATGAAATATGCAATTCAGCATAATAATATTAGGATTAATTTGAGTTGGTCGATTAACTAAGGGCATGCAATTCAGCATAATAATAATAAAATAAACATTTAATTTTGATCTTTTTGTGACAAATCCAATATGTTGAAATTAAATTAAATTATTACAATTTTACCAGACGAGCGTGGAGTCTGTTAATTCTAGGAATTACAATGATTTAATACTTTTAACCGTTTACATTCAAATTAAATTATATAGATTATCGGAAAACTTATAGTATAATGGAGCATCATCTAAATTTTGATTATAACATATACGGTTAAATAACAATGAATTGAGTAAAGTCGTGTAAAAAAATAACCAGGAACTAAATACAGATATGCGACAATTAATGTGGCAAATGTGACAGACATATTTTGATTCATTTAGATTCCCATAGTTTAGCTAGAGAAGCAACAAGTTCACTCAGCCTGAATATAAAAAGCTGGGTAAGGATGCTCTTATTCTCCGGTACAAAGTGTATGCCCTTTTTAACCAAAATTACTGATTAGAGTGGTTGGATAAAAAGATGGAAATGGGAAAGGAATATCGAGGTGGTATGAGCGGAGACGAGGAAAAGGGCGAAGCGCTTTCATTCGAGAATTTCTTTTTAAAAAGCTAATTCTGTAAGACCCAATTCCACAGAAGGTCAAGCAAGCTTTGTCTCATCTTCATGAAAAGCCACCAAACGAAGACTTTCAAAGCAGTCACTGAGAGATTCTTCCCCAGAATCACCAATATACTCAAAAACGGGAAGTTCAAGGGTGGTCGTGGATCAGCTGCCGGAAGTTCGATTCCAAACCTCAGTGCTTGCGTGTAAGATTTTTGATAGCTATCGTTGCGTGTCCATGCTAATTATTTATTTGACTATAATTCATCAAAGAGATTCTCTCTTTGGATATACTTTTTCAAATAGCTCCTTCCTAACCAAGACTTCTTTCAATTCATCTTAAAGAGGTAGGTTATTTAAAAAGATAGATCTTTGGCTACGAGACTAGCATGATACCTAGATTGATGATAATCAGACTACTTATAGGTAATTATCCTGTGGAATGCGGAAGAGGCAATAAGCCTATCTCTTGCCGAAGTTTATGGTTTTAAAGAAAGGGGCGCCTTAGAACTTGAAGTTTCGAGGCGCGGAGTCTTAAGCGTGCCTTCGGCATTCAGTGCTTCATCGGAAAGTAATAAATGTGGTTTCAAGAAAAGGCAATTTTGGAGTTGTTCTTTTGGATTCCAGGTAAGGGGTAATACCCGATTCCAACACCCGGCTCCAACCTATGGATTGGTTTGGGCCGCCTTCCTCGCAGGCTTCTTCTCTTTTCTATTATTCAATATAGAAATTGACTGCTGCTCTTCGTTCCAACTATCGGACTCATTGCAGAAATGAAAAAACCTATTATGTTCCAACCATTAGAATGCTTCCTTTCTGTTCAATTCTTCCTTCAATTAGGCTCACTCGCCTTCTGCTGGCTTTTTGTAGTGGTCCCATCTTTCTTTTTCCAATTTCTTGAGCACCAGCTACATGTGTGAATTTAATAGGTCAATTACAAAATCAAAATCCAAATATGCATGCAGTACATCTGAGGAGGCTTGAAAGCTGGAAACGTGAATTCCTTAATCTCCTCCTACATGTGCCTTCCCATGGTAGCTGATGAATTCGCGCGCCAATATTTCACCGTACGTCAGATTTGCTGATCGTAATCACGTACTTGTTGAATGCCTTAATTAGTACTGCTCATAAGAAGTACACATGTAAAAGGACAAATGGTGCAAAGTTTCCTCCGCCTTGCTGAAGTCTCTGCAAGTTTAATTTGGCGCTGCTGGTAGTGTAGAGTTCTCAATACGTGCGTGTCGTGTCATGTCGTGACACGGTATGAACTTTTTTTTTCGAGTGCGTATTGTGCCATGTAAAAAATTAGGGGAGGGCGGCATGACACTGTTAAGACATGGTAATGATATATGTACCGTATCGATTTGATATGGCATATTAAATATGATATGTTTTAATCGTACTAAACGTATTTGGTGGGAAAAAATCAAATAAATCATAAAAAATTTTAAAAAGTTCGGAAAAATTCTTAAAAAAATGAATTCTTTTTGACAAATATTCTAAACTTGTTTGTTGCTAAGAAATTGAAAAAAAAAAGGAAAAAATTTGAAAAAAATTACATATCTAGCCCAAATTTTAAAACCCATTACAAAATCCCGTCAATTTATTTCAAAATCAACCGTCGGATCAACATTCAACGATCTACAATCTGTGCGTGCCGTGTCTATCCCTGTTCGTGCCTATCCTTATCTATTTATGCTAACCGTGCCTAACTATGCCTATCAATATTTATCAATGCTTAATCATGCCTAACATGTTTACACGTGTCCTCGTATTGTGCCCATACGTGTCCCGTGTTATATCGACCCCTTAACCGTACTTGCCGTGCCGTGCCTTTGGCGACGAACATTCAACACATCATGGATAACAGCATGGCACGTGAGATGTGTAACACGGCACGTATTGGCACGCTGTATCGTACCATATCACCCCCAATACGTGTCGTGTCATACCGTATTTTAATATGGTGTGTAAAATTTAGAACTCTATGGCAGTGCATTTATTGCCATTTTTCCAAAGTAATTACTTGATTTTAGGCAATAACTAGTATCTTTTTTTTGTATATAATATATATAGCTCCAGTTGAGGTGGCATATATATATGGTACATGCGTGTTCGCCTAAATCTAGTACCACGAGTAGGAATAAAAAATAGCACGGCATATTAAGGTACGGTACGATATGGCGTGTCAACGCGTGTCGTGTTACGTGTATCGTTTGCCGTGCCGTTATTCGTGTCGTGTCTGGTTTTTTTTACTGTAGACACGGCATGACGCACACGGATAAGAGAGGCGACACGGCACGGAACACGTATAGGCACGACATGGGGACACACGTAGGCACGGATAGACACGGGGTAAGCACGGTTAGCACCGGTAGGCATGGGTAGGCACAGATAGGTACGGATAGGCACGGCTAGGCATGGCACGGATAGGCACGATTAGGCACGGATAGGCACGGGTAGGCACGGTTAGGCACGGTTAAGCACGGTACGTGTAGGCACGGATAGGCATGGGTAAGCACGGGTAGGCACGTTTAGCACGGTTAGCACGGATAAGCATAGTATGCACAGATTGTGGGCCGTGAGATGTTGATCGAACGGTTGATTTTGTAATTTATTGCGGGATTTTGTAATGGGATTAAAAAATAGGTTAATAGATTAATAAAATATTTCAAAAGTAATTTTAAAAATTTTTAAAAGTAATTTTTGAATTTTGTAAAAAAAATTTGAATTTTTTAAAAAATATTTTCGGAATTTTTTAAATAAATTTCGGATTTTTCTAATTTTTTGCAATTTTTACTAAAATATTATTTTTTTCAATTGTTTGTTTAATTTTTTTAACAGAAAATAAATTTAAATTTTTTGAATTTTTTATATTTTTTAAGATTTTTCCGAATGTTTTATAATTTTACTGATTTTTTCGAACTTTTTTCCCACTAAATACGTTTAGCACGGCGTGTCAACACGACACGACACGGCATGGTTAAGGCACGTCATGTTTAGCACGGCGTGTCGAATCGACACGGCATGTGTAGCACGCCGTGATTTAACCGTATCGTGTCTTAACCGTGCCGTGCCTTATCCGTGCCGCCCTCTCCCCATTTTTGGCACGGCACGGCACGTACGCCAAAAAAAAAAATTTTAACCTCTCATGCCATGCCGTGCCGTGCCGCGGCACGCTGTGTTTTGACACAGCACGACATGACACACACATTTTTAGAACACTAACCACGAGCACAATATATACTTAATTATTAATTTATATTGCAGAAAAAAAAGCCCTCTTTTATTTTCTCATGCTATAGATCATCTACTGGAACCACCTATATATGGTGTGAAGTACCTGTGAAGCTCTCTCACCTTTTAAAAGATCGTGCTATAGATCACTCAAAGATCTCTCACGTTTTAAAAGGTGCTTAATACTGCTTGTTGGAGATGAGCTAGCTAGGAGAAATGATGAACTTTAACAAATCATGAAGGCATAATTTCAGGTTGCGTGCTTATAGCTAGCATAAATATAAAGTATCCTAATATATAGTTAAAAATCATTTAATTAATAAAGAGCGTTAAAAAGAAGAACGACAATTAATGTTGCGAAGAGACAGAAAAAAAGAGACATTTCTGAGGAGCCGAAAGAAGGAAAAAGATTTAATTGTACTTGTTCTATTTTTGTTTTCTGTCCAGTAAGAGAATAGAAACAAAGGGCAAATTGATCTTTGTCACATGTAATTATGAGTTAAAAATATTTTTTTAAATAAAAATAGAATCAAGATATTTAAATTTATAAAAAAAATTTCATTTAAATTTCGAATCTCCCATCTCGATTTAAATATATGTTAAATGAAATAACGGAGAGAAGAAATTATGGTTGATTTAGATGGGGAAATTGGTAATTGAGATAGTTTTTCTGTGTATGTGAAACTTTGCCAAGTCAGTCAAATCTAAGTTGACATTACGGACGAAACATAGCCAGATAACTGTTCAAAGCCAGGTAAGATGGGACACATGGTATATTGTTATTGTTGGTGACTAAGGGAGATTTTAGAACGATTTTAATTGCTCCACGAAACTCTTAACAACTTCTACAAAGAGTAAAAATACAATAACCCAACGATTTTTTTTCTTTTCTATTGTGGACTTATATATATATAACGACAATATTTCAGCTTGAAATGTTTGAATACTTTATATTTATTTTCTAAGTGTTTTTCGATAGTTTTAACTCAAAAATCTATTAAATCGATTTTAAATGAAAAATTCAAATTGCTCAATAAATTTTTCATATCGAAGTCTTGTAGATACAAAATTTTCTATTTTTAGGATTTTTTAACTACTTTTTCATATTTTTTAAGATGACTATAATAATAATAATAAAATAATAAATTTTTGCATATAAAAATAGGTCATTTTCAAAAATATGAAACAAATCGTTCAAAAACTCTGAAAATAGAAAAATTTAGTATCCTATAAGATTTTAATATAAATAATTTATTGCGCAATTTTGATTTGTCGTTTGAAATCAATTCGATAGATTTTGAATTAGAAACACTGAAGGATCCAATTCTCCTAGGAGTATGCTAGCTTAATTTACTCTTCTAAATATATATATATATTCACAATAACATTTTTTTTTTGAGAAAAAGATAGGGTCAAACCCTCAAATTTTATATTCACAATAACATATGAATGTTATGTGTTTATGCCTTCTCATCTATCAAGTATTCTTAATTTTTTATTTAAGTTTGATACATGAGATTTTTAACATGTCACATTCACACAAAAAAATGTTATTTGGCATCTGATCAGTTTAGACATTTTGTGTGAGAACATAAATTTTGGTCTTTATTGTGTTCAGTTACTATATCTGAAAACAAGAATTCAGAGACAGTTTCTAAATGTACTGGACAAAATTTTGCATTGTTATATATTTTCAATAAATGTACGTGTTCAAACAATTCTAGTTTAGAATTTGAAGTAAATATGTTTACATATTGTGATAAACATATACACTAAGAAAATAAATTAAAAAGAAATAACAAATATGTTAAATAAAAATATTGTTGCTACATATTTTAAAATTTTGAAATTGGGATATATAGAAAAAGAAAAATGATCAGAATCAATATAATATATTCAATGAACCCAATAGAACGCCACACCAACCTTGTTAATGAATATTGGAATAGTCTATGCTTAGTCTTGTACGCGTGTTGATTTTTATGCAAATAGTGGAATTTTCCTAGCACACTCCAGATGATCTATGACCAGTTAGAAATATGAAGCATGGACCACTTAAACATGATAAACATGATCTAAATTATATACATATACATATTATATTTATAAACATGAAAAGATTCTGTGTATATTTTGTTGTATTTTAAATGGTTTAAAAATTTCAATAGGTCAAAATTAATAGTTTTTGACGAACTCATCAAATAATAATTAAATTGATGAAAATTTTAATTTTAATTTTTATTTAGTTTTTAATTTTATATGATTTTTTTTAAAAAAAAATTGTTGTGAACATTGTCAAATTGTTAAATGGTTCCTTTCCGAAAATATTAGAGTTCCTTAGAGAGACTTTTGATGATAATTCAACGTTTTCAGTCTTTAATTGTGACAAATCATTATAGACGGTGCACTATTTCATTACAGAAAATTGGGAGCTTGCCTTAAAGTGCATGTGTACCTCCCATGAAAAAATTGACAACAAATTGCATGTGTATCTCAAATAGAAAAGTCTTGTACTAGTCAAGAAAAGAAATAATGGCCTTATAATAAATTGTATGTGTACCTCCCATGAAAAAATTGACAACAAATTGCATGTGTATCTCAAGTTCGTTCCTGTATACAGTACTGGTGTACAGAGGTTGTTGGTAATTGTCAACATCCAGCTTAGATTTCAAAACCACTAAAAAATCTGTTCAAAGGTGTAATTAAAAAAAAATTAAAATCTCAAGTAAAATGATTGAATCAGTATTAATGGAAGCCATTTTCCTTCTCTGTTTTGAGCATGCATTATTTATTTAAATACATTTATTATTTTTGCTGAAGTAATTCACAGCATCATTAATATCAATTGATTAATGACGATGATTTTTTGAGCATAAATTGAGATCACGCACAACTAGTTGAATCATTATTTTTCATATAAGTGGTTGTAGGTTAAAACTCCGTGCACGTTTCTAGAGAAGATTTGAAAATTTTGATCCTCGTTTCATACTAAAAAAATATTAATAATGTACTTGTGTCATTGTCATATATGGAAAGACATAACATCTTGTAATATACTTTTTATTTGACATTATTCCAATGGTTAATCATAATTCAATTCATAGTTGTAAATGATGAATACATATATCTAAATTCAGTTTATTTTGTTCTTTTATAAATGTCTAGGCAAGCAGTCAAAAGATTGGAAAAATGTACAAATCTGAAGTGTGGCTTTACAAGCCTGTCCCTTTTATTTACCATTCATATTTAGACGTGCTACTACAACTATAGACTAGACAACTGAATATCATCTTCGAGTTGGATGTTCAACAAAGGCATCTTGATCAGCTTCTATAAATATATATCAGTAACTTTCTCAAATTGAAGCATCCATTAGTCTCTCTAAATCACCCCCTCAACCGCCTCCCCCCCCCCCCTCCCACCACCACAAGAAAAACCAAAATAAAGAAAAAAGAACATACATTAATATAACATTGTGTAATACTTCCTCTGATGGAGTTTTTGCGCAGCACCTCCCTCTGCTCCCCTCATTACCAGAAACATACTTCTATGTTTCAGCGTACCTCATTTCAGAACCAACCATTTATCCGAAACCATGCCAGTTTCCACAACCAACCGAAACACAACATAGTACATACTTTCCGCCAGAAAATGTTGCCTGCCATTTCAGAACAATTTTGTCCATCATCATCTTTTCGTGGTAACAAAATGATATGCCGAAGCGCAGAACGACCCGAATGGCTGGACACAACTGTCCCAGAACAACTAAGACCATATGTCATGCTAACCCGCCTAACTCGTGATATTGGATTTTGGGTACAAGTTTGGCCTAGCTACTGGTAAAACATGTTTTTTGCCTTGATAGATCCTTCAAACTTTTAACAACTATTGTGTCAAAAAAAAAAATTCAAAACTTTGGTAGTTTTAAGTTTTAAATTTAATGCAAATTTTTAATTGTAACATAATATCTAAGTAGGATTCTAGACTAGCTATTGATGTAAATAGGCTTCTTAGTTTGTCTTTAACATGTTGAGACCAGATGTTTGGTACCTCCAGCTTATATCAACACTATTCTGTTTCAATGAAACAGGTAGGGGTTTGTCCTTACTTTTTTTTTTTAAAAAAAAAGATGTAACACAGTATGCATAATTGAATTAATCTGGATGTAAGATTATAAAATCAGATATTTGATTGTAAAACAAGATACTTGTTTCGGATATTTCCCAAGGTCAGATCATTAGGTACTTAACAATATCAGGTTTTTGTGTCATACATTTTTTTTTATTCAAAAAGGGAAAATAACTAATTTCCAAGTTCAATATAAATTCTATTATGAGTAACCAATATGGTT
The DNA here is from genome assembly GCA_031770325.1 of Bolboschoenus planiculmis. Lineage (NCBI taxonomy): Eukaryota > Viridiplantae > Streptophyta > Magnoliopsida > Poales > Cyperaceae > Bolboschoenus > Bolboschoenus planiculmis. The sequence continues at coordinate 2,711,432 of CM062755.1, read as the reverse complement.
AGTTTATTCCGAGGGGAGAACGAACTCTGTTGAATTATGTAGTAATTATTTTCTCAAATATCAAAGGATAAGTGAGTGAACTGTGGCATTCTCAAGAGAAAAGATAATATACAATATGCTATTTGAGCTATTAATATTAAGGTTAATTTGCATCATCATAGGTCAATTGCACTCGCGACAACCCCTGGAGCTATACCTGATATAAAATTAATGGCATTACTGGGGTGTATATCTCTTCTCATACATACCTCGGGTTGTACCATAGATGATCTGCACGACATAGAATTTGACAAGCAGGTACATTCATATATATAGTTATATATGACATTGTACTTGAATTAAGAAATCGGATTTTACATGAAATAATTTGCGGTTTCAGGTAGAGCGGTCCAAAGGGAGACCTCTGGCCTCAGGTGTGTTGACACCACTTCAAGGCTGGTGCTTTTGGGGCTTTCAACTTCTGCTCCTGACACCACTTCTACTTCAACTTAAGAAGCTAAGGTAATATATATACATGGTGAATTAATAAAGGTATTGAAGTCTTGATCAGGTTGAACAATTACATCACTTCTGTTTCATTTGTAGTATATATTCCTAGACTTATCAACTATCATTCCAATAATGTAATTTACGGTCTAATGAGAGACGGAATACTGGCGTGTGTTTCTTCTTCTTCCTATTTAAATAAGTAGAAGTAAGCTCTGACTGAATTCCAACAAAGTTGAAATACTTAACTAATAAAAATTGACTTTGACCAAGTTCTAGGAAGATCTCGAAGTTATATCTGAAAAACAAATTATGTTCCTTGTCCAGTACGAGCTAAATTAATTTTCTAATGAGATGCTCTCAATAGATTGCTATATCTTGTTGACCATTTATTTTAATGATTGCAGCTTGGGATTTGCTGCAGCCCAACAAATTCTCATTTTTCTGTACCCTCTTATGAAGAGAGTTACCTATTTGGTATGTTCTATACAGTAATTTGTGCATGTATCCCTACCAAGAAAAAATAAATACCAATCACACAATTAAAAAATGAGCTCTGCATCATGATATATATGAATCTTGATAGTGCACTATTTTCCTTATAATAACAAGTATTTACTGATAGATCAATGAATATATAACATAAATTGGAGTGCATGTGTACGTCCTATAATATATATGTAAGGTGATTTTTTCACATTAAGTTGCACATTCTATTTTGAAGTTTGAAACTGGTCCTTCCATCTTTATTCTGTCAGTGTTTACTGTGTTATTTTACAACCACAGCCTCAAGCTTTTCTCGGTATAACAATAAATTGGAGTGCACTCGTTGGATGGACTGCTGTTACAGGAAGTTTGCTTAACGCCAACATTTTCGTTCCGGTATACATCGGTGGTATTTTTTGGACACTTGCATATGACACAATATATGCACATCAGGTACATTTATTTCAACCTTTTATCGATATGCTTAGCATGCAGTTTCTATCCGAATCAATTTTAAAATTAAAATCAGTAGTCTTCTAGTACACAACCATATATATGATATATTGATTTTTCTTGATTCATAAATAGGATAAGAAAGATGATGTCAAAGCTGGAGTTAAATCATCAGCGTTGCTCTTTGGAAATTCATCGACATATTGGAACTTAGGGTTTGCTGCAGTCTGTATTGGTAGCTTGGTGCTTGGTGGTTACAATGCTCATCTGGGTAAAAATTAGGACTTTATTTAGGATGTATTTTGAATTTATATTTTCTATTGAGCTTTCAACAAAAATTTAAATCACAGAATTAGATATTCTTATGTCCCAAAGCCAATACAAAAATTAGGAGACACCCAAATTTCTAACAACCAGGTCTGAAGTATTTTGCAGTCCATATTTTTAGAAATAAAGTATTTAGCTAAAATGATCGCTTATTCTTTTTCCAAATTGTTCATTTTTCTTTTTTTTTCTTTTTTTCAGGTTGGCCCTTCTATCTATTTATGATTGCTGCGGCAGGCCAATTATTATGGCAAATTTTAACAGTTGATTTATCAGATCCCTCTGATTGCAACAAAAAGTAAGTGTATCAGGCTATCAGCTCTGACATGCATGCATGTTCTTATATCTCTCTAAAAGCAATTTTCAGTCATGTATGAAAATGGTTATGAACGAAAGATTAATTCAATTAACATCATACCTCACTTACACAAATTTGATGTTTTTGAGCGTTATAGTGTTTATTGTTTAATGTAGTGTCAGCCTCAGTTCTCCTGAGTCTATGACAAGAGGTGATAAAAGCAATTTTCAAACCTTATATTGGTGCACCAATTGACTTGCATTTGCCTTCATGATTTCACAGATTCGTTTCCAATAAATGGTTTGGAGCACTGGTTTTCACTGGAATAGTACTCGGCCGGCTTGTATCTTGAGAACTACTTGCCTTCATGAAAAGAGTAGATCTACTGTGTTGCTTGAAAAGCCTTGTACTGTATTCCTTACATTTCTTTTTTTTGGATTTGGGGGGGGGGGGGGGGTGTTGGTGGTGGTTAGAGACTACCACACTTATGTTTTTAAGAAAGACAGAGAGAAGAGTACAGCTACAAAATATCAGTCATTTGATATTCTGATATTATTTAATTACTCAAAAAAGATATATTTTGATATTACTGTAATTGCATGATTTCAGTTATTTCCCTTCCTCTCAGCTCCCAAGTTTATTGAACACTAATAAATTTTGCAATAAGCTTATTAACCAATTGAAAATACTAAATTTTTTAACCCAGATAAAAACTAAATTAAATTTTGCAATAAGCTTATTCCATAAATTAATGAGCTAGAAAAAGATAAAGCTGGTACAACCTAACCAGAGCTGAGTGTCAGTCTGAACCTATACAGCTAAGCTACCAAAACCCAATCAATCAAGCAATCAACACCTAATTAGCTGACTTGAATTCAAGTAAGACTACAACTGGGGTATCCGAGAAACAATCCCCAACCCAGCATGCATCAATCAGTTAACAGATCAAAATATGAAGTACTATGGAGGAGAATAGTTGGAGGGGGTGATATAGCTTGGCCGTGTTGCACTGGCTCTCGTCGTTACTTAGACTACTAGTAAATATGAAGCCCGAAGGCTTGATCTGCGCTGAGTGTGCTGGCTGGCTAAGTGGCCAGTATAGTAGTACGTATAAATGCGTGAAAATTGCAGGTAGTAGGAAGGATATTAATATTTTGTTTCAATAACGTGTCGTGGTGTAGTTGGTTATCACGTCAGTCTAACACACTGAAGGTCTCCGGTGTGAGCCCGGGCGAAGCCATTCTCATTTACATTTTGTATTTTCTCTACCTTCATAATTTGTAGGTTTTTCCATACCCCAATTTTTCCTTGTGATCTTGTCATTGTGGTGATCACATGCATCTTGATAACAGATTTTCAGTTGTTGACAGAATAATCTCAAATCTTTTTCATGAACTTGTTGCATCTTAGGTGTTTACCCTACTTCCTTAAAAAAAATTAACGATTTTGTTCATGCAAAGGAAATTTTTCAGATTTCATCCCATATGAAGATTATCTTTTTTTAGGAAAAAAAGTGAAACTTGTACGTTCATTCTTTCAACCCTATACAAATTCTAAAAATAAGAAAAAATAAACTTTATTAGTCAATAATTAAAACCCCTCTCATTATAATAGCAACCAATTGCATAATAGTCCGCACCCAATATTTTAAAAAATTAGTTGGAAAAAAAATTGAAGGACACAGAACGGTACGATAATCTTTATTCAATTTATCGGCTGGGACGAGTCAAGAGAACAAACAATTCCCAAGTTCTGACTAACAAATAGAGAATATTGACAATTTTCAGTTAGGAAAGTTCAATTTACAAATTTAATTAGAAAAAAAAGATAGTTAAGGTGGTCGTAGAATTTGAATTTGTCAACAAAAACGGTGTTTGGGCATGAATTTGGATGAACCATATATAGGGAAGAAGCAACACCTGAAAGTTACTTCGCACACAAGTTCGTTTTCTGCATCATCCTTCCAAAAACCAATGCACCACACGTTAATTTAATTTTTATGTTTTTTGGTAATGTCAGATGTTAATGGAGGGAGAGTTTTGTAGAGAGAATAGTCGTCTTTTTTTTTATCTTATCCAATGTGAAAAATGTGTAACACAGTAGAGTCGTGAGGAAATGTGCCACTTGAATATTACAAGAATGATGAGTCTGAGCACATTTAATTTAGTCTAACACACTGGTCAGTGGTTAGAGTCTGAGCACATTTAATTAATCAATTGAACAGAAAGGTTTCGTAGTGGAGATGGTTAGTACTTTAGTCTAACACACTGGTCAGTGGTTAGAGTCTGAGCACGTTTAATTTGTTTCTTTGTTTTCACTGTATGCGTAAAATTACAAATTATTAAGACAACCCAATGAAACATTAGGATTCAAATGTCTTTACTTTTTAATTTATAAAAGCAAAAAATTTAAAATTAAAATTTAAAATTTAAAATTAGAATTAAAATTTTAAGATAAAAATTAAACTTAAAATTAAAATTTTAAAATTAAACTTACAATTAAAATTAAAATTACAAATAACTTTTACTACATATTATTATTATGTGGATTAAATGAATAGTGTGACTGACAAGTTTGACATGCCAGGCTAGCTGAATTCTTTTGTAGTACATCATCCACAAGATCTCGAGTTTCAGGGGCACCTAGCGGAGATGATAATTGACCAACTGGTTCTTGATATATAACTCTCATTTGAAAATAATAAAAAAGAGCACATGGACTAGTGTTTCAGGGTGTATACTATACCACTCAGGTTGGAAAGTGGTACCAGTGTGCTAAGCTAACTTGGAAGTTAAAAGCTTGAGCTGATCCAACTGAGTAGTTGCTCACAGGTTCCAAACCCAAAAAGATTTAAAGAACGATTCTTATGAGTATTTAAAATTGAGTGTTTTGACTCTTATCTTTAAATTTTAAAAAAAATGGATAGTTGCTAATATAATTTGTAAAGTGGTAGCCCATACCTAGTTGCCCATTAGACATATTCCCTTCGGGGAATATATTAATTTGGATGCTTCCAACGCAATAAAATGTCATGATTTAGATTGAAATGGTATTTAAAATTCTAAATTTAAACAAAAAACTATGATTTGTTGATTTTTATTATTGTTCTTTCGAGCAATATGCATATGACAAATTTAATTTTATTATTTGGTGGAAGATGAAGCACCAAAAAACGAACGGAGATTAGTTGTAACAAATAAATTTTGGCATACATATGCCCATTTTCTAGTCAATCGATTTTTTAATACAAATTCATAAACTTAAATTTTTATGTATGCACAGTATGATGAATAAGATAAATTTAATTATTCCAATTTGCAATTGCATCTTAGATTCTAAAAATTAATACGGAAAATAAATTTTGGTAACTTGTGAGTAGAATAAAAAATTAGTACCAAAACGGAAGCATCTTCATAAAAGAAATATACATATTAACTATATGTATGACAAGGAATCCAATGTTTATAGTTATTAGTATCCATGATGACTATTTTTTATTTATGCTTTAATTAACATATATAAACCGTCAGCTATATTCTAATTCATCTCACTAATACATATATAAATTATGGAATTTTAATTTTATTTCGGTGACCATCAAGAGAGAAGATTAAATTATAAAATTTGGTCTATTTATTTTATTAGTGCTTGATGCATATCAAAATAAAGTTGAAATAATATAATTTTTCATGTACTCATATAACAAAATATAAATAAAATATCCAATTAATTAGTTTTATTATTTGAGAGTCTAAAAAATAATTATTTAAAATTTAATTTTACTCACATTAATATATATAATATCAATGAATATAAATATTGAATCCCTCCTCTAACCTCTTACTATATATGTATGGTATGAATTATTCGTATAAGCTTCTGGATCAGTTTAGTAAGAATAGTGAGCACGCTATATATATATTTTTTCCTTTTCTGTTTTTGTTTTAATTCAGTTGGATGTCTACGTTAAGGAATAATAAACTCAGGAGAGGATATAATGCGGCTGATTGCCTGTACCGCTATTGACAAGTAAAACAATTGTACAAGTCAATTTGAGAGAGTAAGGAGTACAAAATTTAAAAACAGTTGTACAAGTCAATTTGAGAGGCTAAGGAGTGCAAAATTTAAAATTAAGGAGTTCATATCACCTCAAGGATTTGAAATTAAGGAGTGTGAAATTTAAATTTTGAAACATGTATTTTTTGAAAAATGTTTATACTAAATATTTGATGTAAATAAGGGATGCAGAATTTGGGGTGTAAAAATAATTTCTCTTTATATATATCTATGTCTAATATTGCTTGAAATCACTTTAAGAATTTTTCTTTAAAAAAGAGTATATAAAACAGAACCTTTTGCATAACCAATTTAACTACTCTTTTAAAAAAGATTATGACAACAAAGCTTTGATGGAGATGAAGGTAGAATTGAAGTTACAGCATATATAATGCTGCTAGAGGGAAGAAATGAAGCTAGCAAAGATGAAGAGCAGCTCATGAGAGGAACAACGGAAGGAAAATCTGAGCAACATGCAGATACAGAGCATTTTCGTATTTTAACGGCATAAAGCAAGCGACTTGATTGAATCTTTTAATTGATAGAGCTTACGGACTTTTTTGAATCGAAAAGTAGTTTACATACGTACTCGTTCGAACCAAAGGTGATAGTTCAGGGATCAAAAACAGATTTTTCTCTTTTTATTTTACATTATTGTTGCTATTGTTAATCATAATTCAAATTCATAGTTGCAAATGAGCAAGTATTGTATACGTAATTTCAGTTTATTTTGTTCTTTTATATATAATGTTTTGATAAAAAATCACAAGCCTAGCATAATAGTGATAAGTCTCGTTTCTTTATGAAGAGACGTAGGTTTAAGTTGTGTAAAAGATATTTGAAAAGAAATAAATATTGGGGTTAAAGGGATCCCTTATATCCAAAAAAAAAAAATGTTTCGGTAAGTAGTCAAAAAATGGGAAAAAGAAGTGCTAATATGAAGTGTGGTTTTACAAGCAGTGTACCCCTTGATTATATTATTTTCCATATATAATTAGGCACATTAGTTACTCAACCATACAACTTAGACTAGACTAAACAGTTGAATATTGACTTCAAGTTGGATACTCAGATAAGGCACCTTTGTCTGGACTCTATAAATAGTTATCAGTAATCATTCATGGCAACTGTCTCAAATTGCACCACACCCACTAGTCTCTCAAATTGATCAGGCAACTGTAGCACCTCACACATTACGTAGAGTCAGTAGCACACACTAATGGAGCTTCTGTGCAACACCTCCCTTTCCTCCCCTTGTTTCCAGAAACACACTGATATTTCTCAGCGTGCCTCATTCCGTAACCAACCATTTATCCCGAAGCGTGCCGGTTTCCACAACCAACCGAAACACAACAATGTACATACTTTGCACCAGAAAACACTGCCTACCATTTCATCAGAACAATCTTATCCATCATCACTGTTCCGTGGTAACAAAATGATATGTCGAAGCTCGGAACGACCCGCATGGCTGAATAAGACCGTACCAGAAAAACTAAGACCATATGTCATGCTAGCACGCCTAGATCGCGATATTGGATTTTGGCTACCAGCTTGGCCTACTTTCTGGTACAATTAAACATGTTTTTTATCTTGATAGATACTAAACTGTTTTGTCAAAAGAAACTTCAAATCTTTGGTAGTTTTTGAACAACATATATAATTAAAAGTCTCACTTCAAACTTCAAAGTATATATATATAAAGCAAATGTTTAATTGTAACACAATATGCATGGTTGAAATCTGGATGTAAGATTATAAAACTCCGATATTTAATTGGAAAACAAGGTACTTGTTTCATAGATTTTCCAAGGTCAAATCATTACGTATTTAATGATGTCAGGTTTTTGTGTGTCATACATTTTGTTATTCAGAATAAGAAACAAAAGAACTATTCAATTCCAAGTTCAAGATAAACTGTTGTGAGTAATATAATATGTTTAGTGCAGAAGACATGCAATATTAATTGTTCAAAGGGGAGCAAGAACTCTGTTGAATTCTGTATAGTAATTATTTTTCCAAATATGAAAGCATGACTTGGTGAATTTTGACCTTCTCAAGAGGAAAATAATATATAATTAATGTGCTATTTGAGCTATCAGTTAAATATCTATTTGCATCAACCATAGGTCAATTGCACTGGCAACAACCTCAGGAGCTGTACCCGATATAAAATTTATGGCACTGTTTGGGTGCATATCTCTTCTTATACATACCTCTGGTTGTACCATAAACGATATCCACGACATGGAATTCGACAGGCAGGTACATATATATGTAACATTGCACTTGAATTAATTGAGGAAGCTCTAGTTTGTACTACTAAATTTATTGTTCAAAGAGGAAAGATTTTATATGAAAACAATTCGCGGTTTCAGGTAGAGCGCAGCAAGAAGAGACCTCTGGCCTCAGGTGAGTTGACACCGCTTCAAGGCTGGTGCTTTTGGGGCCTTCAGCTTTTGCTCTTGACACCTCTTTTTCTTCAACTTAACAATCTAAGGTAATAAATATATATATATATATATGGCGAATAAATGAGTACTCTTGATCACGTTCAATAAATGCATCTCATGATCTGTAGTATTTAATAAATGTTTTGGTCTCAATTATATGTCTTTTGTAGTTTTTGAAGGAGCAATTTATTCGCCAATTCTGTTTCATTCCTAGAATTGTCAATTATACTTCCAAATAATTTAATTTACAAACTAATAAGAAACTGCCTATTGTTTATTTCTTCTTCCTACTTAAAATCAGTAGAAATAAATCCTGAATGAAATCCAACAGAGTTGGTATGCCTAAGTAAAAAAAAAAGAAAAAAGAAGAAATTGAGTTCTTCATCAATTCATATGTATCAACTTTGACCAATAATATACAAGTTCTAAGGGTCAAATGGATCTCCGCATAACAAATTAATTTTCTAAGGAGACGCTCCTGATAGATTGCTATATTTTGCTATACATGTTTTGATGACTGTTTATTTTAATGATTGCAGCTTGGGATTTGCGGGATTCCAACAAATTCTCGTTTTTCTGTACCCTTTTATGAAAAGAATTACCTATTTGGTATGTTTCTATACAGCAATTTGTGCATGTATCCATACCAAGAAAAAAAGACCAATCACACAATGAAAAATGAGCTCTGCGTCATGATATAAATCTTGATAGTACTCTATATTTTCCTTATAACGACCAGTATTTAGCGATGGATCAATGAATATTCACTTCTATTTAATTAGCCTCAGCAAAAAAGCGAGTTTAACTCGGAACAAAAGTTTATCTAAATTAAGATCACTGCATCAATTCATCAAAAGTACAGGTGTGCCCTTTTGGTAGTGTCATCGCTGTCATTCTCCGGTGGCAGTTGCCGATTTGATCATATATAGATAATACTATTTGATCATGTTTAAATCACATCGTAGAGTTATAATATTGAAGTTTGAAATCGGTACTTGCATCTTTATTCTGTCAGTAATACTGTGTTATTTTACAACTATGTACAGCCTCAAGCTTTTCTCGGTATAACAGTAAATTGGGGTGCACTTCTCGGATGGACTGCTGTCACAGGAAATTTGCTTAATGCCAACATTTTCCTTCCAATATACATCGGTGGTGTGTTTTGGACACTTACATACGACACCATATACGCACATCAGGCACGTACATTTATTTCAGCTTTCTATGAATATGATTAGCAGTTAATTTCTATCCGTATGAAATTTAAAATTAAAATCAGTAGTCTCCTTAGGGGTGTACATTACCATATATATATGATATATTAATTTTTCTTGATTCATAAATAGGATAAGAAAGATGATGCCAAAGCTGGAGTTAAATCAACGGCGTTGCTGTTTGGAAATGCATCAACATACTGGACTTTAGGGTTTGCTGCAGTCTGTGTCGGTAGCTTGGTGCTTGGCGGTTACAATGCTCATCTCGGTAAAAATTAGGAATTTAAGATGTATTTTAATTTTATATTCACTAGGGAGCTTTGAACAATAATTTAAATCAGAGAATTAATTATTCTTATGTCCCAATTAGTTAAGTTTATTTTAAATTCCAGCTTCCAAAATGACTCAAGCCAAGACAAAACCTAAGAGACATTTAAATTTCTAACAGCCAGTTTTGAAGTATTTTGTAAACCATACTTTTTTTTTAGAAAACAATTATTTATAAAAAATGATCGCTTATTCTTATTTCACATTGTTTATATTGTTTTCTTTTTAGGTTGGCCCTTTTATCCATTTATGATTGCTGCAGCAGGCCAACTATTATGGCAAATTTTAACGATCGATTTATCAAATCCGTCCGATTGCATGAACAAGTAAGTGTATCAGCTCTGACATGCATGTTCTTATATCTCTCTCTAAAAGAAGTTTTCAATCATGTGTGAAAATGGTACCAATGCACAAAAGATGAATTCAATTAACATAAGACATCACTTACACCAATTTAAGGTTTCTGAGCGGTTATATTGTTTGTTGTTTAATAAAGCCAAGCCTCAGTTCTCCACAGTCTAATTTAAAAGAAGAGATGATAATATAATAAATAGATTGTCCATAAAATGTTATATTGCTGTATCAATTGACTTGCGTTTGCCTTCACGGATTTGCAGATTCGAATCTAACAGATGGTTCGGAGCACTGGTTTTTACTGGAATAGTACTTGGCCGAATTGTATCCTGAGAAATGTTTGACAACATATATATAAAGGATTTTCAGATCGATGAAAAGATGAGATTTACTGTGTGGCTTGAAAAGATGTCCTTAATAATTTCATTTCCTTACTTTATTTTAAGGTCTTAACCTTGTACTGTTTTCCTACTGAAATAAGATGTGATGATCAGGAAAAGAAGAGTATCAATTTTGACTCTAGCACAAATAAGAATAAATATAAGATGCCCCAAGTATTGCCCCTTGATTCGTTGATGAGTTGGGACCATATTTTTATTTTAAGTGCATGCTGCCCTTGACCGTTATCAAATGCTTACTAGTTTTTCGATTACCTTCTCAAACACCACAAGTACTTACCAGTTTTTTAATTACCTTTTCAAACACCAAACAACGCTAAAAGCTTAAAGGAAGATGCCCAAAACCTGTTGGCGACTTTATTGTTAGGTGCAAAGAGTGTGGAAAAGAAAATTATACTAAGGATTGAGATGGGATTAGTGAAATCGTCCATTGAACTCAGAAAAATAAAACTATGGACTATATTTTCTATAAGCAGCAGTCGTGTACTTTTATATTATCACATTCATTTTGATATGGATTTAATTATATATTATGTACGTTGAATTGATGGATTATGCGTGTTGGTTTCTATTTTTGTGGTAAGATATTTGTCATTATTTAAATATATATATATATGTTTGATTTTTAGTGGCTGAATTTGTATGGCAAGATTTTTGGCTTGCAATTGAGTATCACTTAATTTTGATTATTAGTAAAAATATGTGTGTTGCTATAATTTATTTAAATTAATAAATAATAATGTTTTTTTTCGGATAATATAGTTTCATTTAACTCTACATATATTAGCATTCTATCAAAATATTAATAAAATCCAACTTTGAAAAAGAAAATATATCAAAATTAATTAGTATATATTTGGATTTGTTTAACATAGTTATTTACTTATGAATGGGCCCCAAAATTCTACATCTTCAATATCTTAACTAGATGTATTTGAACTTTCAAAATATTTCACCTTGTAAGATTATGTAAATGACCTTTCATTTATGGCGTTGTTCTTTATTCATTTTAGGTGAGCCATCAAAATCTTACCAGTTTAAATTTTACCATTTTCTTTGGGGTTGGAATTTGGTTCACCTTTTTTTTTTGGAGATAATCCAAATATTACGGGCAGCCCATAAATCATATTTTTACCACTTCACCATATATATTATTTATCTATGATTTGTTATATTTGATCCATCTATCATACAATTTCATGTCATCACATTGTTCTGGGGGCAGAATAAGGGGAGTTATATCACTATCCCACAAATAATAATACTCATGCACAACACAGTGCCTTGATATCAATAGTGAAGATTAAACTTAGAGAAAATGAAGACAACACATACAACACACAAAGTACTTAATGATTAAAATATATAGAGACATAAATTTTGTGGCATTATTAAAGGCAAGATTACACAGGAAAATATATAAATATCACTGTAATTGCATGATTTCAATTCTTTCCCTACTTCTCAGCTTCAAAGTTTGCTGATGAACACTATAAAGTAATAATCCATATATGTCACAGATAGGGAGGAAATAATTAAGGTTTCTGATGCAAGATATATTAACCCGGATACACTAAATTAAATTTTGCAATAAGCTTATTATTCCATAAATCAATGAGCAAGATAAAGCTTTGTACGTCCTAACTAAACTGAGCTGAGAGTCAGTCTGAATCTATACAGCTCTGAGCTATATATGTTTGAACCTTGATTTTGTCAATAAATCAATTAACTAACAGAACCTAAACGGCTCAAACCCAATCAATCAACACGTACCTGTTAGCTCTGACCAAAGATCATGCATAAAACAATCCCCAACCCAGAATCAATTAGTTAATTAACGCACCGAAATATCCAGTTTGGGTCGTGTTGTGCTCGCTCATATCGTTACTTGAGACTAGTAAATATGAAGGCCTTGATTGGAGAAAGGGGAAAAAAGAAAAACAAAGAAATCTGCGTACAGTTTGCCGGTTAGTATATAATTGCGTGAACAGTGGATTTAACGACGGATTAAATAAATGAAGTTTCGTCGTAGTAATATAATTCTTTTATAATACTGGTAAGCATAGAGGTTTCGTGGTGTAGTTGGTTATCACGTCAGTCTAACACACTGAAGGTCTCCGGTTCGAGTCCGGGCGAAGCCAATTTCATTTTTCCTTTTCATTCGATAGTGTTTTTCATTCGAAAACGTTATAGCAGGCGTTGTGAATGCTAGTTAAACATTTGTTTAAAAAAATAAGTGTGGTGAGTTTTTCTCTTACATATTGAAATATTGAAAAAATAAATTGTTGTAACAAACTGAACTACTTAATGGGTAAAATTGATTTTCGAGAAATTTTTCCTAACACAATCAGAAACGTAATGTTTATAATATTAAAAATCCCTCCAAAAAATATTTTGTTTCAAAATGTTTAATTGGAAATATGATTTTAAAATGATCAATATATTTATTAGCAAATGTACTATAGAAAATCACAAAATCTTAAAAAAATATATATATATATCATTCTCCTCACAAAATCGAAGCAAAAAATTTTAAAACTTTTATAATACATCAAAATTGTCGAAAATAAATAACACACCAAGATAATAATACCAAACATATTTTGTATGTAATTTCATTGATTTTCTCTGATTTTATAATTGTCGGATTTATTAGAACATATAAAATTTTGTCTGATTTTACAAAATTTGTAAGATAAAAATAATTTATATTTTAACAGATTTTTTTCTTATTTCCTATATAGGGCAAATTATAGTTGTACCACTCACACAGTCAAGCTAGAAAATACTTGAAAAAGTATTTTATGCATGATGCACCATGAGAAACTCCCCAACTCTTCTTTATACATGAGAAACATTTTTATGCAAATTTTCCATAAAGAAACTCGTTAAAGTCACTTAGTGTTAGATTTATAAATACACAAATACTACATTGCACCAGAGAAGAAAATTCTTTTTATGCTCTTTTGTAATACCTTTAATATGTTTGAGACCAGTAGAATTTGAATGAACTGAAATTTCGACAATGATAAAGAGTTTAAATAGCCAAGTTTTGAAAAGATGAATATAACATATTAATTTATTTTATTCGAATAGAAAGTTCATTCGTTTTATATATAAAAGCATATATTTACAGAAGTAAAATTTCTAATTTCTCCTGTCTTGTACATATAGATATTACCATAAATTGGAATAAGAGTCCAGAGCATAAAATGTTGCTAGTTTCTATTGCCGCAATATGAAAGTATGTTTATTTTTTTTTTATTAGTCATATCCTTGTGCATCACTACATTTGAAACACTGTAAGAAAGTATCATTATTAGAAACAAATCATTTTAACAGATATTATTTAACAAGATAAACAAATTCAAATGTTCATTTAGCATATTATCATTATTATCATACATGCAAGTCTATGTACATAATATGGCAAGTGGTACTTAGAACTAATCATTACCTTGATAGTGCAAACATACCGAACTGATACCCTTTACCAGTACCGCTGCCAGTGCATGCTGCCACTGCATCCAACATAGCCTTTTCTTCTGCCTGAGTAGCACAACACCCATGCTGCAGAAATGAATTATATAGAAACAATAAGTAGCCTGATGATCACCCCCCCTCCCCCCCCCCCCCCCCCTTTTTTTATTCCGGTCCTTTTAAGGCCCGTCAACCCAGCATTTCAATTGCCAAATTGGATCCATCAGTACTGACAATGTAACAATTAGCTCTGCTGCACCAGTACATCCTAGACTTGGCAAATTTTCCGTATTTTTGAACAAACCCGAGAGGCCATTCTCAGAATGCTGAAAGCAGATCTATTTTTCCTGTTAAAGACCTTTGCATACTGCATGCACCTTCCACACATAACATAGCACATAAGCAAATTTACGGCACAAATAGTGCCACTGATGAGTCTGACATGACTGTCTGCGTCGTTTGTAGTACAACATCCGGAAGATCCTCAGATCGGGTATCTAACGGAGATGATAACCAAGTGGTTCCTGATAACTCTCATTGGAAAAAGCACATGGACTTGTGTTTCTGGGTGGTATATATATGTGGTATCAGTTTGCTGAGTTTAGAAGTTGGAAGGTATAGCTGATCAAACTGGATATATAGTTGCTAATTTAATTGCAAAGTGGTAGCCCCAAAGCCCAATAAAAAACAAGTTGTTTGACGTCTAATTGTAGAATATATATATATATAAATATGAGTAAAGTTAGCGTGAATTTAAACTCACCAAGAAGGTTGGTGAACTTAATTTAAAAATTATCAAAACAGTTTCAAACGATAAATCTTAATAGTCAAATAAATTTTTCATATCAAAAATCTTGTAGGATACTGAAATTTTTTTTTTAGAGTTTTCTAACTATTTTTTTCAGATTGATGAGTTTAAATTCATGCTAGCTTTACTATATATATAGTTTTTCTAATATACTATCATTAGCGTTTTGACATAATAGCGAAGACAATGCCCTCATTTTAAGATGTTGTGGGATTGAAATCCAATAAAAAATTTCTTTATAAATATCTAAATTTGAAAGCCTTCACTCTATTTTTATCTTAAAAAAATATATTAAAAATGCTCTGTTGGAATACCACATTTCAAAATAATTTATGTGAAGCTTAGGAGGGAGGAAAATGAAATTAAAATATTTTTCTAGCACTAAGATGAGAATCGAAGTTCTTAATTAAACTAATCTTTAGAAGGGAATTATATCAAGTATGTGACATTAATTTTACGCAAAAAGCAATTAATACCTTAATTATTAGACAAGATTTTGGTTCTTGAAAGTGAAACTTTTGACTATAATTGTATATAGTCATTGTTTTGTACTAGCATCCTTATAAGCCAAATGTTGTCTTCATATAAAATGATTAAGGAATTGATCATATCTAAGATTCCTTACAAGTCAGAACTATCTATATAAATTGATCATTTCTAAGATTCCTTACTAAGAAATTGATCATACCTAGGACCTACTAACTCACGTTGGTTAAGATAATATTCGCTGCCTATTAAAATGGAACACCTAATCTCTTTAATTTAATTGAATAAAAATTTGCTTACTATCACACTAATTCTACTAGTAGCAAAGAAACTTAGTTTTCCGTTAGACATGTAATTAGGGGACAGTATTTGGAAGGTTCAGACGTAAGCAATAACTTGTCATGGCTTAGATTGAATTGGTATTTAAAATTATAAATTAAATAAAAACTATGATTGGTTGATTTCATTTGTTCTTCTAAACTAATCATTTTCTAGTCAATTGATTTTGTACTATCCAAATTCAAAAAAAATTTATAAATTTTTATATATGCGCATTATTGTGAAAAAATAAAATTAATTATGTCAATTTGGCATATGCATCTCAAATTCTAAAAGATTAATATGAAAAATACATTTTGCCAATTTGTGGTTAATTATTTCACAAAATAATATCACCCAAACGAAAACCTCTTCATAAAAAAAAATACGGACAATTAGTAATTGACTGTGATCTACAATTATGGTACGAATCTTTCGTGTAAGCTTCTATGGAGTTTAGTAAGAATATATATTTTTTTTTATGAAAAAGATGATCATATCACCAATTTAATACAAAACTAAAAAAAGGTTCATGAATACCACAACCCAGTACTCTAGAATTTACATCTATTTAGCTAGAATTTGGTCAGAATATTGAGCACGCTATTAATTAATTTTGTCCTTTTGTGTCGGTTTATATTTCATCCATTTGGATAACTATCTATGTTTAGGAATAGCTAATTAATAAGACCGTCGTTAGGAATGAAGTGAGTATATATATATATATATATAATATATAATTATATATATATATATATATATAAAATAATAATAATGATGATGATGCAGTGGATTGCATACACCGCTATTGACAAGTAAAAGAGTTTGACTTGGAATACTAATTGAGTCGTTTGCACATATGAGAGAAATTTTTAATTGGCTCATGAAACATTGAACTTAGCTTATCGTGTGTGAGTTAGATTGTAATAGTCAACATCGGATATATATAGTAGACAACAACGGCAGTTATTTTCCATCTTTGATTCCACTCTACTTTTCCACTGCTTATGTCTTGAAACTAGTCATAAGACACGCTCCGCCACGACTAAGTATATTCCAAAATATCTAATTTATATAAAATGAAATAGTATGTGATCTACAATTATGGTACGACATTTTCACATAAGCTTGTATGGAGTTTGGTAAGAAATATATTTTTTTTTAAAAACAAAAAGATGATTGAGAATGAGTTTTTAATCTAATGATAAAAATAATGCTCTCCGTATAAGAAATTTTAGGTCCAAAATCTAGTTGGGGCTAGGAATTTACATGTATTTAGCTAGAGTTTGGTAAGAATATTGAGCACGCTATTAATTCTTTCCTTTTTTGTGTCGGTCTATTTAATCCATTTGGATATCTACATCTACGTTTAGGAATAACTAATTAATAATTAAGACCGTCGTTAGGAAGTGCATATATATACATATATAATAATAAGGAAAATGTTATGGAGATATTATTATTGATATTATCGTCGATATGGGATTTATTATATACATTAACTGATTTATTATATATATTGATGACTTTATTATGTATAATATTTTTATTATTTAACTTAAATATCATTAATATGTATAATTACTGATTTAAATTACATAATGATAATATTATACAAAATGAGTTTTCATAATAAAGTCATTAATATGCATAATAATTCATTTAAGTTGCATAATAATACTGCATAAAATGAGATTGTATAATAAACTCATTAATATGCATAATTAAGTCCATATCGACAACGGTATTAACAACCGTATTTATATATCAGCTCCCTATTAACAAGTAAAACAGTCAGACTTGGAATAATAAGCCGTTTCTACATATGAGACAAATTTTCAATTGACTCGTGAAACATTGAATTTATCTTGTGGTGTGTGAGTTAGATTGTAATAGTCAACATCGGATATATGTAGTAGACGACGACGGCAGTTATTTTCCATCTTTGATTCCACTCTACTTTTCCACTGCTTATGTCTTGAAATGTAGACAAGCATTACGTTCCGAGAAGGGATGAAGTAACTATTTTTTGTAAGCAACATTATGTCATAGGTTTAGTTAATTTTGCTTTAACAACACAATGCCAAATATAATGTGTGTGTATATATATATATATATATATGTCATAAATTATATAACTTTAAGGATTATTAAAAAAAAGAAGTACACAAAATAGAACCTTTTACATAATCAATTTAACTAATCTTTTTTTAAAAAAAGATTATAATCTAGCATTTTATCTTTTGTGATATTATAATCTGCATCTCTTCGTAAAAAAACGAGATTTATTATCATATATGTTAAATATGTGGTGGTTCTCTTTCAAAATAATGTTACCAATGCGTCCTTTAATTTGTTGCTTGGTGCATAGTAGAAATCAGAAACTAGTTAAGGAAGGATGCATAATTAAAAAACTAGATTACCTTGATTAGTTTCTGATTTCTACCATCAAACAGCAGATTAAATTATAAATTAAATTACTCTAATCCACTTTAATCAGTTTTAATTTTGTTAATCTATTTAAAATATACCCCTAAAAAATAATGTTCAATATAATAGAAATTGTTTAATTATCTGTTATATAAAAAATTTGGATGTTTTTTATATAAAAAAATATATTTGATAATAATGATAAATTGAACAACATCATGGATAATAAAATTAATACCAAAGCATGAGAGAATTATAACTATGGAGATTTTTTGCCACAGAGCTTCTAGAAGCTCAGATATGTTCTGAGTTTTCGTTAATTGGATTTGTTAGAGGCGTTAATTGATGTTAGAGTAGTGATAATTACACTCCTTAACTATATTTGTTATATATACTTTAAATATGCTCATATATATTTTTAAAATATTTATATTTAATGACAAAAATATTCATACCTTGTATTATTATAATTAAAAATTTTACAAACTGTATTTTTATTTGTACAATAAATTTTTTAACTTGATTTTTTTTATATCATTCATGAATGCAAAAAAATGATAAATTTTTTTTAAATTAATTATAAATACTTATAAATAAAGATATAAATATATTTGATGCGTAGAATACGGGATGCGAAAAAAACTTCTGTTGATGTTAATCCTTTCCGTGTGGAAAAATTAATTGAGTTGTAGCGGGTCATAGAAGATATTTAGATTCAAACATTAAGTGCTTAATTCCAATTGGCACTTAATTTGAAAATTAATGAAAATAATAATAATGAGTGAATTCAGAATTTTATCAGGGGGGCATATGTCAAAACCATGCTATGGAGAAATTTTGTTTTCACACTTTATTAATTAATTACATTTTTTATTTTTTCAATCATCCCTGGGAGATTTAGTCTGGTCACTTGAATTTTTTCTAGTGACTTGAATTTTCTTTTTTTCTTTTTTTAATCAGGCTTGGGAGATTTAGACTAGTCACTTAATTTTTTTCTCTTTTTTGTTTTTTTATGACTAGTGCAAAAGAAAAATATTTAACCAAGAGAAAAGGAACCTTTCCATTGACGACCTAACTATTTTTTTCTTTCAGTTGCAATCTCGACTCCTTTTTGCTTCGTAATAAATTAAATTATATATAAGTGAACCGCTACTAAAAGATTAAATAAAGAGAAATAATTTTTTTTTTATTTGTATATAAAAAATATTTATATTTGAATTTATAAATGTTTATACTTAATATATAAGGTGTTTTTCTATTTTTTTTATAAATTATTATAGAAAAATTTAAGTTCAAAATTTTATCACACAAGTTCAAATACAATTTACATAATATTTAATTCTAATAATATAATATATTAATCACTTTTATCATTAGATATAAATATTTTCTAAAAAAATATAAATATATATAGAATGTAAATAAAAGATACAATTATCACTCCTCAAAAATAAATATACAATAATACAATTGTTATCCATATCCACCAAGGCATATATAGTTAGGGTTGTTAAAAGAACTTCTATATTTTAAGTTGTTTTTGGAAAAGGATAGAACAAATGTATTCTTAATTTAATGAGTAAGATAATACTGAAATGCAAAACGGTAATATTTCAATCAATATGCAAAATGATAATATTTCTCATGCAACAGAAATCTGTCTCATCCCAAAGAAATTACAAAACTGTCCGGCTTCTTCTTTTATTACGCGTGGAAATTAATAGGAACATACTATTCTAGCAAGTTCCAATAGCGTACTTGCTACGCTAATACATACATGGAGGCAACACCTTATACTTTTCTTTTCTTTTTTTTTCTTCCTTTAGACTATACGCAGATCAAGATCAGATCTTTCTAGGTCTATATATATATTTTTTTGAATAACGGTTTTCATTAATTTGATGTTTATTTTTTTAAATATTTTTTACGGAATTTGAATTTATATTTTTTTATAGAAAGACGATCACTACTGCACTAAGTTTGTGGTTCGATCCATGTTGCTTTAAGTTTTGACGAAAAAAGATAATTTAATTGGAGTGGTTAATGATTTTCTGATGAATTTCATGGAAGATGGAGTAAAGTTAAAATTGTCTATTGGAGTGGCTAATTGTTTTTTTATAGAGTTTTTTTTCAAGGTGCTTTGTAAAATAAAAATGTAGTATTAATTTTTTTTTCTCATACTTTTAATTCTAATGGAATTTACTGGGTTTTTTTAACCTCTGTATTTGTATAAATAGACTATAATTAGATTTTCGCATCGATACATTACACACAGTATAAGAAAAAATAATAAAAATTCGAATTTATAACTTGAAATTTGTATTTTGCATTATCAATACCAATTTGAATAAATAGGTGATAAGGGATCACCAGAAAAAAAAAGTGGCCTTAATTTCAATGCCTTCTAAATTCTTTTATCACATAATTGACAAACCGCTATCTTACTAATATATTGTAGAACTTCAACAAACATCACTAAGCAATCTAGAAAGAAATACTTTTCCTTGCTTAAATTTCACATGTTGTCAGTACCTTGAATAATCAACATACAAAAGGGTAAGTTTTGCCTTTGTCAAAGAAATTAAGCTTCTATATATGTCAACAATAAAATTAATTATTTCTATTACTTATTTATTTACTGATATACTTTTTTTCCTTCTTTCATTTCTTTGTACATCAATACAGTTCTTGCTTAGAGATGTGCTTCAGTCAATTCAAAAGGTTGAAACTTAGTATCCCAAAATGTTGAAATTTCTACTTTAGAAATAAAAACTGTAAATTCAATTTATAAATTACCACACAATATTCAAAGGGAAAAAAATTGTGTACTTGAAGTACGTTCACATAGAATATTTTTATAGACCAGGTTACTAAATTTTTTGTTTGAGATATAGTGAACTCTTTCATCTTTATGAAAGAAGAAATTTGCACTATAATTAAAAAATTTGAATTACAATATTTTTTGTTTGAGATATTCATGTTTTACTAAATATGATTAAATCTCTACAAAAATATAATTAAAATAATTATAAAAAAAGTTATTAATATCTCCATACCAAAACAAATCACTAACAACATTTTAAAAGAAGAGTGATAATTACACCCCTCATTTGCATCTCAGATAAATTGTACTTCTTTCAAAAAATATTTAACTCTAATAATAAAAGTGTCTACAATTTATATTTATACATGTGCAACAAAATTTTTAATTTCAATTTTTGTATAATCATCTAAGAAAGAAAAAAATAATAAACACTTTCTATACTAACTATAAATACTTATAAATTTAGATATAAATAAATTATCTATTTAATATAAATATTTTTAGTACGCAGATAAGAGATGTAAAATATGAGGTGCAAGGATAATTTTTTATTTTAAAATTTACTCCAATTAAAAATAATCATCACAAAATATCTTTTTAACACTAAGACTTCCAACCCTAGCTACAAGGTAACACTGGTTTTATATATTTTGAAGTCAAGGCGTGAACTATTCAAAAGCAATCTATAGTGTACTCTTACTAACTAATCTTCTCCCTACATTTTGTACCGAGAAAATTTGATTATACCACCATGCATATGTCCTGTTTTCTTGAGAGTAATATTAAACAAAATCTTTGACCACATAACCTAATTCGGCGTTTTTGTATTGCCTCAAAAAAACTAACAATCAAACCAGCATCTAGCTATAAAACTATAAAGAGAAAAAAAAGAAAAGAAACAACTTGGGCATTCATATATATGAATTTTGTTAATGTGCTAACATTAGCACTTCGGCCGAAATATTAACGATCTAAATTTTATGTTTTTGTATTCGAAATTCTGATTTAATAAATTCTTCATATCAAAATTTTATAGAATACCAAAATTTACTATTTTTAAAATTCTTTTACTATTTTTTTGGATTTTTTAAATGTGGCTCTATTTGGGTCAAAAGGAAATAAAAAATGTCTGTTTGTCAATTAAGATCATTTAAAAAATTCGAAAAAACATAGTTAAAAATTTTTTAAATGATAAATTTCAGTATTCTATGAGATTTTAATATGAAAAATTTATTGAGCTACTTAAATTGAAATTTCGAATACACAAATTAAAAATTTAAGTCATTAGCATTCCAATAGAAATGCTAACAATAGCACATTATCAAGACTCCTATATATATATACATATATATGTATATGTATATACTTTGCCATGTTAATTAGCATCTCAAACTACAACCAACATCCTCTCTCTCTCTCTCACTCTGTCTCTCTATACTCTCTCTCTCTCTCTCTCTCTCTCTCTCTCTCTCTAACTCTCCCTTTATCTAAACAATGGAACTCTTGAGCACCACCGCTGTGACCCTTCCATATGCACGAAGATGCAGTAACTTTAACCATGCCTACTTTCAGAACCAACCGAGCCTTCAGAGGTCGCAAACACAGTATCTCCAACGAAAGTTTCTTCCTGTGCTCAAGTCAGAAGGTGTCTCTTTGTCTCCGTCATTGATCAGAGACAAATCGTTCGTCTGCAAAAGCAGTGAGACAGCTACATGGGTTGATACGAAAGTGCCTGAGATTATCAGACCATATGTTAAGCTCGCTCGCATGCACGACGACATTGCGGTTTGGCTGCACGCCTGGCCTATTTTCTGGTACGTACACACCTTACATAATTGTATTATGTTAGTTTTCATGAGTAATTAAATGCTCAAAATATTTTCTTAGGTCCTTCTATGTTTTGTGAATAAAAGAAGGGTTGATCAGAACCAAACCAACCATGATGAACCATCGTGTGTGTGTGTGTGTATATATATAAACTAAAGATTTCTTAATAAAAAAGGTACGATGTGAAGCTTTACATTTCTAGGATATGAAGAAAGATAGTGGAGTTAGATTGGCTGTAGGTTTTATTTAAGATGGAAATTAAGTATGCTTGAATTAATCGATATACATTGCATTACATTTAATGTAGTCTATGTAATTGCAAGTTGCAGGTTGTAAATTATACCACCTTTTTTTTGGTTAAAGCTATAGTGATCACAGAGGAATTAATTCTTTTTTGTCTTGTGTTTTTTTTATTTATGATTAGTGTTTAGATTTTAAATTTGGCACAGATACATATACTTTTCTATTACTAAAGTGCATATATACTTTCCATGGCAGGTCAATTATGCTGGCAACAAAACCTGGAACGCTTCCTGACTTCAAATTGTTGGGACTGTTTCACTTGATATCTCTTTTCAAACATATCTCCTGTTGCACCTCAAACGACCTTTTCGATTTAGAGTATGACAAAAAAGTAAGTTAATATATCCTTAAATAATGTATATTCTTAATGGATATGCAGTTCTGGTGATTAATTAGTCACTGTTCTTAGATAATATCTGACTCTAAAATCTAAATAAGCTTTTGGGCTTTTCTTGATTCGATTTTGCCCTCAGGCATGATTAATTCTCTCTCTCAATATCAGGTCTCTCGTAGCAAGACTAGACCACTGGCAGCTGGGGACATCACACCGCTTCAAGGGTGGTTGTTTTGGGCATTGAATATGGCGTTGCTTATACCGCTCTTTCTTAAACTCAACAAATTAAGGTATCATAAACATAATTAATTTCATCATAAAACGGAAAATAGACGCTTCCTATCATTTAGATTCTCTCTCTTTTTTTCTCTTGTTGCACTGTTTTTCTTCTTCCAAAAGGTGAAGCAGGGTAAAGAATGTATTTATTGATACCTAGTATATTGAGTGCATATGAAAGGGACATAAAAGGGAACTCACATAAGATAGCAACCTATGTCGAAATATGAAAAGAAAGAAAGAAAAGTCATCATCTATGCTAACAGTAAAGACATCAACATATATACATTAATTGTTGATCAATCACTGTCACATAGTGGAAAGAGTTGAGCCTAAAATTTGTATTAGATAATAGATCATAGACCCCCTAATAAATCACAAAATAGTTCTAAGTCCCTCTTTATTTTTTTTTATTTCGTTATTGTTTGGGTTGCAATATGGTGTATAACATACCTATTTGTAATTAATTGCCCTATTAAATGACTATATATTGATTCTGAATTTTTTTTTGTTACTTACAAAATAGTATTGCACTAGCAGCAGTGGAACAAGTATTGTGGATTGCTTATCCTTTTATGAAGAGGGTGACTTACTGGGTATGTTTTGACCCGGTTGACTTATAGCTGTTTAATTACTGTCAATTGATGGAAATTGATTGCTTTCTTTCAATTTTTCCTAACTTCTTTAAAACGTTTAATGGATTTAATTCTGTTGTTAATGAGTTGGTTTGTTAAATACTACAGCCTCAAGCTTTTCTTGGATTAGTCCACAACTGGGGCGCACCACTCGGCTGGGCAGCTGTGAATGGAAATTTGAATGCTGTCAATATTTTCCTCCCGGTACATATTGCTGGTATATGCTGGACACTGGTATATGACACAATATATGCACATCAGGTATGTTTATTTTTAAACATCATATTTCACAAGTTTAATTTGTGCTTATGGCACTTAAAATAAGAAGTTATGTTTTGCATAACCCGTACCTGTATTTTGACATCAGAAACTGTTTCAAGCTAAATTCATGATAAAACCATCCGGATTCTTGTGCCAGTACTGCACTGATATATAGTCAATAGGCAAACTTCAATTTTTAATTTCAACCCTATTTCTCATTTTTTTATTAATAAATAGGACAAGGAAGATGATGCGGAAGCGGGAGTTAAATCAACAGCATTGTTATTTGGAGACTCAACCAGGACTTGGCTCCTTGGTTTTGCAACCATCTGCATTGGAGGCTTGTCGTTTGCGGGATACAATGCTAATATGGGTATGTGCATGTTACTCATATACGAGTAACGCTCGCATGAGCTTGATTGCAAAATTATAGATTTAATTGACAAATATATCCCTCAAGAAAGATAGTAGTATATATATTGTTGCACTGGGAATATATCCAGATCAATAGTTACACATCCTGAAGTTTCCTTCTAGTATTATTAATTTATTATCCATATTTAATTTATGATTTGTAGACTATAATCAGTTATGAAATTATCTTTAATCGTTCATGTCATATTAATTCAGACTGATCTCTTTTTTTTTTCTTTTTGTCAGGTTGGCCCTTCTACTTATTTATGATTCCGGCATTCGGACACCTATTATGGCAGATATTCTCAGTTGACTTGTCAAATGGATCTGATTGTCTCACGAAGTAAGTACCGGAGTTTCAGCTATTTTTCATATGCTTATCAAATATGATAAGTTCCTATACATGCTTTCTCGGGTTTGGGCCAGAAACTTTATTTTTCAAACGGTTATTTACAGAAACGGTGAGCCAAACCATGAAAATTATAGTGACTAATTTAGAATTCGTTGTCACAATTTAGAATGTCAAAATCTTGAAACTAATCAACAGAGATGGGGAAAAATAGAAGAAACAGAAATC
This sequence comes from Bolboschoenus planiculmis, assembly GCA_031770325.1. Classification (NCBI taxonomy): domain Eukaryota; kingdom Viridiplantae; phylum Streptophyta; class Magnoliopsida; order Poales; family Cyperaceae; genus Bolboschoenus; species Bolboschoenus planiculmis. The sequence goes on along the minus strand of CM062755.1, from coordinate 2,685,610 downwards.
AGAAAAGCTCTTGAATTCAGACCTCTTATAAGTAAATGCTAGTATCAGAATAACTGGCAAGTAAACTTGGTCCAGAAAATTCAAATTGGAGATAGAGGTTAATTTTTGTTTAACATCATTGGCAGATTTCTATCAAACAAATGGTTTGGAGCTATAGTTATGGCCGGAATGGTAGCGGGAAGGATGGTATACTGAGATGAGTACTTCTAAAGCAAGAATGTCGACTAATCAGGACAAATTAAATCTGGAAATAACGAAAGAGCACTTGTTTTCTCCTTTTTTGTATTCTAAAGAATAAAGTCTGTCAAAGAGTTTGTCTAGTTACAGTATTGAATTTCTTAGGATGAACATAAAATAAACATGATTTGATGAGATGTCAAATCTCGTATGTTGTTCAGTCTAGTGTTCTGGATGTTCATTCGATCTGAATAACATTTCAATTGAAATTTTGTTCAAAGTCACCTGCAATTCAGAGATCTATGCTAAAAATATTTTGAGCATGTGATTATCATGTCAGACATACAACAACTACTGGGTCATTGCATATCTTTGCTTTTCAAGTCACACCAAAGTCACACCAAAGCAGAGTATCACCATGTTCTTAATTTGCCTTAAGAATGAAGTTTAGAGCTTTTCGGTAAGTAATGTGTGTAAAATGTTTTACGTAATGAATGAAATATGTAGGTGAAAAAGAAATCTCCCATTTATTACAAACTAACTATTTGGTGGGGTTTCAAAATTAAAAGAAAATGAACGCAGAATGAAACAAATTTGAAAATGTGCAGGGATATTGCTCTGTTCCAAATCAATAGTAGTATACAAAAATACTTGACAAAAACTGCAACCTTATGCAGCCACGTCATCAGATAAATAAAAGCCGTCCGATAGAACCTTTTGAACGCCTATGATTTTTCCCGAACGGATGCCTTCTACCAACGAAAAAGTGTTCTTCTATTATAGTACTATCTCATTCTCTCTTTCGTACTTCCTTTTGATCCGACCTTTCAGCCCTCCCACTCCATGCTAAAAAGGCAAAAAATAAAACCCCCAAAATCTCCTTCCTCCTCCGTCTTTACACTTTCCTAACTTCTCCTGGACATTCTGATTGCGATATGAAGTTTCCGATATAAGAGCACACCACCACCATCTGTTAGAAACTTTCAAACAACAGAGATTTTTGTTCTGAGAGATCGCTCTCTCCCCCAACTCTCTTCTTTTTGTTTTAATCCCTTCTAATTCTCAAGGCGTTTCCTTCTACACATTTCTTCAGTTTGGGCTTATTAATTTGGTGAAGTAATTAGGCGCTTCACTCTGGAACGAAGTAGAGAAGTGAATTTGAGCCACTGAAGAAATTGCATGCTGTTGAGAATAAACAAGGTTTGCTGTTGCTACTTCTAATTAATCATTTGTTATTTATGAAACTAATTTGGCTTATTGAAATTTATTTCAAAATGAGTTAGTCTAATTGGTTGGCTATTTTCTAGTCATTTGGTTACAAATTGTGGAAACTTTTTATTACTCTAAATTGGTTGGTTATTATCTGGTCATTTTCAAATTTTATTACTCTAAATTACTTTGCTTTCTATTAAAGACAGGGTTGAGCTAATCAGTTGCTTCAAGGACGTTGGCATTTGGAATCGAGCAATCACCATATGAGGTCATTCCTCTTTATTTTCACTAAATCTATGTTGTTTTTGAAGAATGCAATTGGTTTATGTCGATGAATTGGTGTAGGTTGATTCCTTTGGATAAATTGGACCATGCCCTAGAAGAACACTATAGCAAACTCAAAATTAATTTACAAGATGAAAATAAATTGGATGGTGTTAGTCTTCATAAATTTCAAAATCAACATTTCCGCTATTATCTTCTGAATATAATAGAAGTGGAAGGAGTGTGTTTGCTTCAATCTCTAAAAATTTTCAATATTGCTTCATTCATTTCTATCCAATTTTTGGCCTATCTTTGTTCTTTTACCTTCCCTAAATTGAGAGAATTTTGCTGGAATTAAGCACAATTAATGTGCAACCTGAAAGTTTTGTTTGATAGTCTATGATTTTCATAAATGAAACATGGATTGTATCAAAAGTTTGAGAGTCAGCAACTTAGCTAATTATCTGATGAAATCATAGAAGCAAGTGAATTTACTCTGTACAATTTAAACTTTGAACAATAATATAGTTTGATATATAAATGAATAGTCCAAATATAGAAAATGACCAGCAACTTACACACCTTTAACTAACATTTTGACCAACACAGTATGTCAGTTTAGGCTGGGGTTTGATCCATTACGAGTATGATCTATTTGGTAATGTTTGAAATCTCTCAGCTAAATTTATGCAAATTTTTATTGTAACTTAAAATTATATTAGAATTTGTCTTGAATGGTTATGTATAAATTATTTATCAGACCTAGGTGCACTAATTACTAAACAACATTCATTGATTCATTATGAACTTCCTATTTAACTTTTGCCCCATCTTTGTTCTTATGTTCTCCCCAACATGTGAGAATTTCATTGGAATATGCTTATGCAAATTATGATAATGAATTTAATTAGTTACAAAGCTACAAGCAGCCTGATTGTTTTGATATGCTCTAATACTGTTAGAGGTAAACTTACAAATTCAAAGCACCACCACAATTTTAACTTAGATACAAATTCTTTATGCTCTTTGGCATGATCTTAAGAGATCAACATTTTAAAAAAATAAAAAAATGCAACCCCAGACCTCCTGTCATGATAATAACCATATGCATATATATAAAAATATATCTAATGCCCCTTTGGAAATGGAACCATCAGATATCAGACACAAGCATATTACCAGATAATGCTATCTATCCAAAAGAAAAGGGAGCAATGTTATTGCACTTGACTGACACCAAAAATTATGGTGAAAAGGAAAAATGAAACAAAGAAAGGAAAACATGAAATTTGATCTATACCTTTTTTCCAATTTGACTAGGGGCAATCCTAGGTAAGGGCATCCACCACAACGAAATGCATCACCAAGTCCACACTGCAGTCAGAAAGAAGTTTGTAAATTAAATCCAGCATTTGAACATATCTTTCATTACACCCCTACCAATTTTCGTACTTTCAAGTAGCATTGCTTTTTTTATTTTGTTTTGTTTTTTTCATTTTTTCGTAACTAATTTGTGCTAAGAAAGGAAAGCTAGTATTTTAATTGTGCGAGAACTCTTGGGAAATTTCCTCAAATTAAGATGAGAACTCCAATACATTTTACCATTTCATTTTTAGTTAAACACTCTGTTTTAACTGTTGGTACTATTTCACTGGTTGCAAATATCAACTATACGGGCTACTATTTCAAGGTTTGCACATAATGAAATCATGAGACAACTAACAACTAAAAGGATAACAAAAGATTTGTTATTTTTCTTTTTACTACATTCTTACTAAATCACTTACGCTGCCACAAGCAGATTGAGGATTATTTACTTAAGAGTCAAATCCAACTTTTGGAGCTTCCCCTCTGCTTCATCTTCCGCCTCGGCTCGATCACACGTGCAGTTCTTGCAAGCCTTTCTTGGTTATTTCTCACCTCACAATCTCCAACTAAATAAAACTCAATTCATTATCAATTAAAACAGTTAAGGATAAGGAAAACAACAAACAAGTACTAGTTTACATGTACAGTTGTGTAGTGTTAGGATTTGTAAACTCCAAATAAAAACTGTATATAAGAACTCTGTATTTTATCAATTAAAAGCACCGTAATAGTCCAACTCAATCATGTGATTTATCTTCCCATAATAACTTGCTTCCCTACCCTTTGTGTGGAACTTGTAGCGTTTATACTAAATGCAGAAAATCGTCTAGCCATCCTATTAGGCCCTTTTGCTAGTGCCTTGACTTTATCTGAGATAGTAGCATGAGAAGACTCCATAACCTTAGAAATGACAAAACAAGAGCATATCAATTCCCTTCATTACATTGCAAACACTAAACAAGGATCTAAATGGACTGAAGGAAATATGATATTTGGTTATAATGTTACCTTAATTCTAAAAACCATTTGAAGTACCTTTGAGGTTATATTAGATTTGCATATCAGATTAGCAATTGAAATGATATTCATATTTTTTATTACTGCTAGTATGAATTTGAGAGTTACAATGGCAAGGTTTAATTTGGGAAATTCACACGGTTCCTGATTTCTGCCTCGCTGTTAATACATGAAATGATGAAATAGAAGGGATATTCGCACCCAGTTCATGATCTCATTAAGTCTGAAATTAGTGGACCCGTAAAAATAAAAAAAAACTCTAAAATAAACCCATGAGAACCACTATGGAGGGAAGTTTCTGCACTTGACAAATAAAAGCCATCTTAAAAGATGAAATTGCACTTAAAGTCTCAAGTAACAATATATCAGCTTCATCAAATACTAGTTTTCCTTTCTTAGCACAAATTAGTTACGAAAAAATGAAAAAAAACAAAACAAAATAAAAAAAGCAATGCTACTTGAAAGTAAGAAAATTGGTAGGGGTGTAATGAAAGATATGTTCAAATGCTGGATTTAATTTACAAACTACTTTCTGACTGCAGTGTGGACTTGGTGATGCATTTCGTTGTGGTGGATGCCCTTACCTAGGATTGCCTCCATTCAAATTGGGAGAAAACACAAGGCCTCTGGACTGGATGGGGTGTCTAATGAGGTGCGCCAAAAATATTGGCCCATTATGAAGAATGAAATCATAACTCTCATGCATGGTTTTTATGATAACAAGGTGGATCTAAAGCTCATAAATAAGGCCAACGTGATTATGATACCTAAGATTGAAACTCCAGAAGGCATTTCAGATTATAGGCCGATAAACTTGATTAGTGCAGTTCCTAAACTCATCAGAAAAATACTGGCAAATAGGTTACGCAAGGACCTGGAGGATTTAATAGGAATGTCCCACACAGCCTTTGTCAAAGGACGTCAAATTTCTGAAAATTTCCTAGCAACACACGAGATTCTGCACCACATCAAGGACACAGGAAGAGAGGCAGTTTTTCTCAAAATTGACTTCTCCAAAGCATTTGATTCAATTATTTGGGAGTTCTTGCTTTGTGTTTTGCAGGTGAGGGGATTCCCGACTAGATGGATACAATGGATCAGCACTCTCCTGAACACGACATCCTCAAGAGTAATCATCAACGGCCAGTGCAGCGAGTATTTTCAGCATGCGCGTGGTTTGTGACAAGACGATCTGCTATCGCCAATGCTATTCTTATTGGCGGTAGATGTCTTACAGCGGATGGTCCAATCTGCTAACACCTTGCTACTGACACCGATCACACCTACAATACTGGAAAGCATCCTAGTCTTACAGTATGTAGACGACACTGTTGAAAATGTGATACAAAATTAGACGATACTGTTGAAAATGTGATACAAAATTAGATTTCTATATTTAGAATATGCTGTTATAGGTCTGTCACTTTTAGTACCAGTATTAGTAGAGTTAGTTTTTTCTATTTTTAGTTATGTCACTAGTAGGAGTTAGCAGAAGTAGTGGGTTCTATTTTTGAGTTTCTGTTTTGCTTTAAATACTGTAGCGTTGTAAAGAGTATCAATCAATCAAGTTGTTATTTGCAGAGAATAGAATTGAGCCTTTACAAGTGTTTGTTCTTCCATCAATCTAACAAATTAATATCAGAGCAAAAGTGATCTAACTGGGAGAAGAGATGGCTGAAACCGACAGCAGCACGGTAAACGTTACACAACCAGCAATACTGCTGTTCAAAGGAGAAAACTACGCCTTTTGGAGAATCAAGATGATGACATTGTTCAAGTCTCACGGTCTATGGGATTTGGTTGAAAAAGGCGCATCAAATTCAGATCCTAATCAGCAGGAAACTCAGAAAAAAGCTGCATGATACCGTCTTCTCAAAGATTTCAGCAGCCACCAGCACAATGGAGGCATGGACAACCCTGAAAATAGCATTTCATGGGAGCACTCATGTCACCACAATCAAACTTCAAGGCCTGCGTAGGGACTTTTGAAAGTTTATAGATGAAGAAGAAAGAATCTGTACAGATTTTCCTGTCACGAGTATAAGAGGTGGTCAATCAAATCAGAGCATTTTGAGACACCATAGAAGAGAAGACAGTAGTGGCAAAAGTGCTGAGAAGTCTAACCCCAAAATTTGATCACGTGGTGGCAGCAATTGAGGAATCAAAGGACCTCGCAACCTACACCTTTGATGAATTGATGGGGTCGCTGCAGACCCATGAAGCTAGGCTGTTCAGATCAGAGGATAAAGGCGATGACAAGGCGTTTTAAATGCAGGGGGAGTCATCAAGAGGGAGATCTAATGGCAACCTAAGGGGTCGAGGTAGAGGACGAAACAGTTCTAGCCGAGATGGATACAATTCTAGCAAAGGAAGGGCTAATACCAGCAGAGGAGGTAGAGGCCGAGGCAGAAACAATCAAGCAGATTCAAACAACAATTCCAGGAGGGATGTTCAGTGTTATTATTACAACAAGTACGGGTACTACCAAGCAGAAACTCATTTAAGAGTATTTGGTTGTATAGCCTATGAATAAGATCGTTTTTCTTAAATGACTTACACCCGATTTTATGTTGAACCATGCCTCGAATGGAGTCTTATTCATCACGACTTTTGTTGGTGAAATGTTCAAAACATACACCGCAGTTGCAACTGCTTCAGCTCAGAATTTATTCGGTGAGTTCTTGCATTTGAGCATGCTTCTGCCCATCTCAACCACTATTCTATTTTTCCTCTCTGCCACCCGGTTTTGCTCGGGTGTGTAAGGTGCTGTTAACTCACGGTGTATCCCTTCTTATTTACAGAAATTAATGAAATCTTTTGAAAGAAACTCGCCACCTCGATCTGTTCTTAACACCTTAATCTTCTTCTCAGTTTGTTTCTTCACAAAAGCTTTAAAAACCTTGAAGCTGCCAAATATATCTCCTTTGCTTTGCAAGAAATACACCCAACTCATTCTACTATAATCATCCGTGAAAAGGAGAAAGTATTTACTGCCTCCAAGAGATTCGATTTGCATTGAACCGCACAAATCAGCATAAACTATCTCAAGCACATGTGCTGCTCTCTTAGTTTGGCCTTTAGAGAATGGAAACTTGGCTTGTTTACCAAATATACACCCTTCACAGATACCGATTTCATTGATTTCCGATAGGCCATAAACCATTTCTTTTCGGTTCAACAATTTCAAACCATTGATGTTCAAATGATCATATCTATGATGCCATATCTCAGATTGGTTCAACTCTTTTGCAACCATTGCCCTTTCTTTTACACTTAAAACCTCTAAAGGAAACAATTTATTAGCTGTCATGTTCACCTCTATCAGTATTTAATTTTCAGATTTTATTACACAAGTTTTCCCTTGAAAAACAATTGTATAACCGCAAGCCATCAATTGCCCTATGCTTAACAGATTTTGAGACAGATTCGGGATGTAATGCACGTTATGCAAGAATTTCATACAATTTTCTTGGTGTGCACTGAGACTGTGCCCTTGCCTTCTACTTGAATTAGCTTCTCATCACCAAATTTAACTTTCAGCTTGCATTTTTCATCCAAATCTTCAAACAATTCCTTGAACCCCAACATGTGATTTGCGCACCCGCTATCGAGAAACCAGATGATTCTTGCATCGACTTCATCAACTGCACTACTGGCCATGAAAAGAGTTGGTTGCGCATCTTTCTCTTCCGAATAATTTGCTTGACTTTCTTCGCTTTGTTTCTTATAGCAATCTGCTTGGTAGTGTCCGTACTTGTTGTAATAATAGCACTGAACATCTCTCTTGGAATTGTTGTATGAATCTGCTTGATTGTTTCTGTCTCGGCCTCTACCTCCTCTGCTGGTATTAGCCCTTCCTTTGCTAGAATTGTATCCACCTCGGCTGGAACTGTTTTCTTCTCTACCTCGGCCTCTTGGGCTGCCATTAGATCTCCCTCTCGATGACTCCCCCTGCATGTAAAACGCCTTGTCGTCGCCTTTATCCTTTGATCTGGACAGCCTAGCTTCATGGGTCCGCAGCGACCCCATCAATTCATCAAAGGTGTAGGTTGCGAGGTCCTTTGATTCCTCAATTGTTGCCACCACGTGATTAAATTTTGGGGTTAGACTTCTCAGCACTTTTGCCGCTACTGTCTTCTCTTCCATGGTGTCTCCAAATGCTCTGATTTGATTGACCACCTCCTGTACTTATGACAGGAAAATCTGTACAGATTCTTTCTTCTTCATCTATAAACTTTCAAAAGTCCCTACGCATGCCTTGAAGTTTGATTGTGGTAACACGAGTGCTCCCATGAAATGCTATTTTCGGGGTTGTCCATGCCTCCATTGCGCTGGTGGCTACTGAAATCTTTGAGAAGACGGTATCATGTACTGTTTGTTGAATGAAACATAACGTCTTTGCAGCTTTTTTCTGAGTTTCCTGCTGATTAGGATCTGAATTTGATGCGCCTTTTTCAACCAAATCCCATAGACCGTGAGATTTGAACAATGTCATCATCTTGATTCTCCAAAAGGCTTAGTTTTCTCCTTTGAACAGCGGTATTGCTGGTTGTGTAACGTTCACCGTGCTGCTGCTTGTTTCAGCCATCTCTTCTCCCAGTTAGATCACTTTTGCTCTGATACCAATTTGTTGGATTGATAGAAGAACAAACACTTGCAAAGGCTCAATTCTATTCTCTGCAAATAACAACTTGATTGATTGATACTGTTAACAACGCTACAGTATTTAAAGCAAAACAGAAACTCAAAAATAGAACCCACTACTTCTGCTGACTCCTACTAATGACATAACTAAAAATAGAAAAAACTAACTCTACTAATACTGATACTAAAAGTGACAGACTTATAACAGCATATTCTAAATATAGAAATTTAATTTTATATCACATTATCAACACTAATTGTGAGTGCTGATGCTACTACTCTAATTACCAGCAAATTGGTGTTACACATCCTCGCTAGGATTTCAGGCCTCCATATAAATTTTTCCAAGAGCTGCTTTGTCCCATTTAACCTCCAGGGTAATCAGATTGGAATGGTGAGGCAGCTCCTTGCTTGTAAACGTGAGTCATTGCCAGTCAAATATCTTGGAAAGCCATTAACGGTAACAAAACCGGACAGGCAAATGTATTTGCCTTTGATCGAAAGGTGGAACATAAACTAAAGGGCTGGAAAGGCAAGGTGATATCTCAGGCCGGGAGGCTCCAACTAATCAATTCGGTACTATCGTCAGTACCAGTACATTTCATGGCGCGTTTCCAACTTCCTAAATGGGTGATACAAGGATTGGATAAAATCAGGAGGGACTTCTTATGGGTGCACAATGAAAATCATACAAGGGGGGTCCACTTACTGAACTGGCAATCAGTATGTCTTCCTAGGAGCTGTGGTGGTACGGGGGTACAGAATTTGTTCATACAAAATATATCACTATTACTGCGTTGGTGGTGGAAGTTATATACTGAGACAACATCCTTGTGGGCACAAACAGCAAACGTGTTATATTGGAAGGGGAGATATGACAGGGGACCAAAATTCTGGTGCAAACAGGGATCCTTTTTCTGGAAACAGCTGTTGCGCCTCAAGCACTACATCCATTGGTCTACAACATGGGTAATACACAGCGGAGTGTCAATTTCTTTTTGGAATGATTCGTGGGCGGGTGAGCCTTTGTTTGGTCTCTTTAATGAACACACACGTCAGGCAAACCCGTTTGTGTCTCTAAGGGAGGCTACTGATACTCTTGATACACTGCTCCCGCACCCAAGAACAGCTAAGCAGACGGAAGTTGCGCACCTTGCTTCCAATATGGTGTTTACACAACAGTCAGACACTATACTGTGGAGGTGGGGATCAAAGGGTGCGTACTCAGCAGCATCTAATGTATAGGGCGCTGGTAATCACCGGGCACCATGATTACAGTTACATGTAGGTCTGGCGCACAAAGACAACCCCATCTGTTAGGCTGTTCACCCACCTCCTTCTTAGCGGCAGACTCCTAACGCATGACGTGATGGCCAGGCGAAATATGTCTTGTGACATGGAATGTGTCATGTGCCAGGATTGCCCCTGTGAATCAGCACTGCATCTCTTCTTCCTTTGTCCCTATGCAGTTCAGGTATGGGCTACGACCCTGCTTGAAATCTTTGATCATGCATCATCACGAGCGAGGAAGGTCTCTTCGGAGCGTTTTCAGACCTGGAGCACAGTAGCTTTGGCGTGTTGCTGGGCTCTCTGGAAAGAGAGGAACGCAAGGATCTTTGGAGGGGGGATCCGTGCCAGCAAGGATTTTGGCAGAGAGTCTCATCGTGGATGTAATGATGTGGATGAAGCATTGCTCGAAGTAGGTACACGATTTATATAATTCATGTGCCTGCTAGAGTGGTGATGGCTGTAATGATGTTTTTTCAATTTTGCCAATAAATATTTGGCAGCCTAAAAAATAAACAAATTGGGAGAAAAGGTATAGATGAAATTTCATGTTTTCTTTTCTTTGTTTTATTTGTTCTTTTCACCATAATTTTTGGTGCAGTCAAGTGCAATAACATTGCTCCCTTTTCTTTTGGATAGATAGCATTATCTGGTAATATGCTTGTGACTGATCTCTGATGGTTCCATTTCCGAAGGGACATTACATATATTTATATATTTATGCATATGGTGAGTATTATCATGACAGGAGGTCTGGGGTTGCATTTTTTTTTAAAATGTTGATCTCTTAATATCATGCCAGAGAGCATAAAGAATTTGTGTCTAAGTTAAAATTATGGTGATGCTTGCATTTTGTTTGTTTACCTCTAACAGTATTAGAGTATGTCAAAACAAACAGTCTGTATGTAGCTTTGTAACTAATTCGGAACAGAGCAATATCCCTGCACATTTTCAAATTTGTTTCATTCTGTGTTCATTTTCTTTTAATTTTGAAACCCCAACAAAATAGTTAGTTTGTAATTATAGGGAGATTTCTTTTCCACCTACATATTTCATTCATTACATAAAACATTTTACACACATTACATATTGAAAAGCTCTAAATTTCATTCTAAAGGCTCATCAACCAAATTAAAAACATGGTGATACTCTGCTTTGGTGTGATTGAAAAGCAAATGTATGCAATGACCCAATAGTTGTTGTATGTCTGACATGAGAATCACATGCTCAAAATATTTTTAGCATAGATCTTTGAATTGCAGATGACTTTGAACATAATTTCAATTGAAATGTTATACAGATCGAATGAACATCAAGAACACTAGACCGAACAACATCCGAGATTTGACATCTCATCAAATCATGTTTATTTTGTGTTCATCCTAAGAAATTCAATACTGTAACTACACAAACTCTTTGACAGGCTCTATTCGTTAGAATAAAAAAAAGGAGAAAACAAATGCTCTTTCGTTATTTCCAGATTTAATTTGTCCTGATTAGTCGACATTCTTGCTTTAGAAGTACTCATCTCAGTATACCATCCTTCCCGCTACCATTCCGGCCATAACTATAGCTCCAAACCATTTGTTTGATAGAAATCTGCAAATGATGTTAAGCAAAAATTAACCTCCATCTCCAATTTGAATTTTCTGGACCAAGTTTACTTGCCAGTTATTCTGTTACTAGCATTTACTGACACAGTTCAAAGTTTTGACTGCTTTGGACTATGTAGTGGATTAGTGTTTGTTTACTTATAAGATAGTCCGAATTCAAGAACTTTTCTGACTTCTGTTTATTTTATTTTTCCCAATCTTTGTTGATCGGCTTCAAGATTTTGACATTCTATGTTGGAGGATTCCAAATTGTGAGAAATTAATCACTATAATTTTCATGGTTTGGTTCACCCTTTCTATAAATAACCATTCTGTTCTTCTGAGAACATTTGGAAAATAAAATTTCTGGCCCAAACCCTAGGAAACATGCAGAGGTACTTATCATATTTGATAAGCATATGAAAAATAGCTGAAACTCTGGTACTTACTTCATGAGACAATCAAATCCATTTGACAAGTCAACTGAGTATATCTGCCATAATAGGTGTCCGAATGCCGGAATCATAAATAAGTAGAAGGGCCAACCTGACAAAAAGAAAAAAAAAAAGAGATCAGTCTGAATTAATATGACATGAACGATTAAAGATGATTTCATAACTGATTATAGTCTGTAAATCATAAATTAAATATGGATAATAAATTAATAATACTAGAAAGAAACTTCAGGATGTGTAACTGTTGATCTGGATATTTTCCCAGTGCAACAATATATATACTACTATTTCTTGAGGGATATATTTGTCAGTTAAATCGGTAATTTTGAGATCCAGCTCATGCGAGCGTTACTCGTATATGAGTATCATGCACATACCCATATTAGCATTGTATCCCGCAAACGACAAGCCTCCAATGCAGATGGTTGCAAAACCAAGGAGCCAAGTCCTGGTTGAGTCTCCAAATAACAATGCTGTTGATTTAACTCCCGCTTCTGCATCGTCTTCCTTGTCCTATTTATTAATAAAAATTGAGAAACAGGGTTGAAATTAAAAATTGAAGTTATCCTATTGACTATATATCAGTGCAGTACTGGCACAAGAATCCGGGTGGTTTTATCATGAATTTAGCTTGAAACGGTTTCTGATGTCAAAATACAGGTACGGGTTATGCAAAACATAACTTCTTATTTTAAGTGCCATAAGCACAAATTAAACTTGTGAAATATGATGTTTAAAAATAAACATACCTGATGTGCATATATTGTGTCATATACCAGTGTCCAGCATATACCAGCAATATGTACCGGGAGGAAAATATTGACAGCATTCAAATTTCCATTCACAGCTGCCCAGCCGAGTGGTGCGCCCCAGTTGTGGACGAAACCAAGAAAAGCTTGAGGCTGTAGTATTTAACAAACCAACTCATTAACAACAGAATTAAATCCATTAAATGTTTTAAAGAAGTTGGGAAAAATTGAAAGAAAGCAATCAATTTCCATCAATTAATAGTAATTAAACAGCTATAAGTCAACCGGGTCAAAACATACCCAGTAAGTCACTCTCTTCATAAGAGGATAAGCAATCCACAATACTTGTTCCACTGCTGCTAGCGCGATACTATTTTACAAGTAACAAAAAAAAATTCAGAATCAATAGTCATATAATTAGCACAAGTAATTACAAATAGATATGTTATACACCATATTGCAACCCAAACAATAACGAAATAAAATAAAATAAAGAGGGACTTAGAACTAATTTGTGATTTATTAGGGGTTCTATGATCTATTATCTAATACAAATTTTAGGCTCGACTCTTTCCACTATGTGACAGTGATTGATCAACAATTAATGTAAATATGTTGATGTCCTTACTGTTAGCATAGACTGATGACTTTTCTTTCTTTCTTTTCATATTTCCACAGAGGTTGCTATCTTAAGTGAGTTCCCTTTTATGTCCCTTTCATATGCACTTAATATACTAGGTATCAATAAATACATTCTTTACCCTGCTTCACCTTTTGGAAGAAGAAAAACAGTGCAACAAGAGAAAAAAAGAGAGAGAATCTAAATGATAGAAAGCGTCTATTTTCCGTTTTATGATGAAATTAATTATGGTACAATAATATTTCTTTATGATACCTTAATTTGTTGAGTTTAAGAAAGAGCGGTATAAGCAACGCCATATTAAATGCCCAAAACAACCACCCTTGAAGCGGTGTGATGTCCCCAGCTGCCAGTGGTCTAGTCTTGCTACGAGAGACCTGATATTGAGAGAGAGAATTAATCATGCCTGAGGGTCAAAATCGAATCAAGAAAAGCCCAAAAGCTTATTTAGATTTTAGCGTCAGATATTATCTAAGAACAGTGACTAATTAATCACCAGAACTGTATATCCATTAAGAATATACATTAATTAAGGATATATTAACTTACTTTTCTGTCATACTCTAAATCGAAAAGGTCGTTTGAGGTGCAACAGGAGATATGTTTGAAAAGAGCTATCAAGTGAAACAGTCCCAACAATTTGAAGTCAGGAAGCGTTCCAGGTTTTGTTGCCAGCATAATTGACCTGCCATGGAAAGTATATATGCACTTTAGTAATAGAAAAGTATATGTATCTGTGCCAAATTTAAAATCTAAACACTAATCATAAATAAAAAAATACAAGACAAAAAAGAATTAATTCCTCTGTGATCACTATAGCTTTGACAAAAAAAAAGGTGGTATAATTTACAACCTGCAACTTGCAATTACATAGATTGCATTAAATGTAATGCAATGTATATCGATTACTTCAAGCGTACTTAATTTCTATCTTAAATAAAACCTACAGCCAATCTAGGACTCCACTATCTTTCTTCATATCCTAGAAATGTAAAGCCTCGCATCGTACTTTTTTTATTAAGAAACCTTTAGTTTATATATATACCATGGTTGATCATGGTTGGTTGGTTCCGATCAACCCTTCTTTTATTAAAAAAAAATAGATGGACATAAGAAAATGTTTTGAGCCATTAATTACCCATGAAAACTAACATAGCACAATTATGTAACATGTGTACGTACCAGAAAGTTGGCCAGGCGTGCAGCCAAACCGCAATGTCGTCGTGTATGCGAGCGAGCTTAACATATGGTCTGATAATCTCGGGCACTTTCGTATCCACCCATGTAGCTGTCTCACTGCTTTTGCAGACGAATGATTTGTCTCTGATCAATGACGGAGACAAAGAGACACCTTCTGACTTGAACACAGGAAGAAACTTTCGTTGGAAAGGCTGCACTTGCGACCTATGAAAGCTCCGTTGGTTCTGAAAGTAGGCTTGGTTAAAGTTACCACGTCTCCGTGCATATGGGAGGGTCACAGTGGTGGTGCTCAAGAGTTCCATTGTTTAGATAAAGGGAGAGCTAGAGAGAGAGAGATGGAGAGATATAGAAAGACACAGTGACAGAGAGAGAGGATGTTGATTGTAGTTTGAGATGCTAATTAACATGGCAAAGTATACATATATATATAGATATAGATAGATAGATAGATGCTAAGGTTGTTTCTTTTGTTTTTTTCTTTATAGTTGTATAGATGCTGATTTGATTGTTTGTTTTTTTTGAGGCAATACAGAGGCGCTGAATTGGGTTGTGTGGTCAAAGATTTTGTTTAATATTACTCTTAAAGAAAGCAGGACATCTATGGTGGTATAGTCAAATTTTCTTTTTTTTTTTTAAAGAAATAGGCAGGGGCTGCCCATTGTATTTTTATTAAAAGGAAAAGATCATTACATCAAATTACAAAACATTGACTAACTAAGTCAAGCTCAAACCTAGTAATATCAAAATGAAAACAATATAAAAACAAAACCATCTAGGACATACAGATTACTCCATCGTATATGACATATAATGCAATCAACAAAATTTACTCCACATCTCTGCATCCTGCAAGGCAAGATGAGCTACCCTCTCAGGGGGTCTGTTGGTATCGCCAAACACCATTCCATTTCTTACCTTCCATAACTGCCAACACCCAGCC
The DNA here is from genome assembly GCA_031770325.1 of Bolboschoenus planiculmis. Classification (NCBI taxonomy): domain Eukaryota; kingdom Viridiplantae; phylum Streptophyta; class Magnoliopsida; order Poales; family Cyperaceae; genus Bolboschoenus; species Bolboschoenus planiculmis. The sequence continues at coordinate 2,670,065 of CM062755.1, read as the reverse complement.
AACAAAAAAACATTCCATTGGTGCTGAGAAACATGGTGCTGTGGTATAGTCAAATTTTCTCTGCGCAAAATATAGGGAGAAGATTGGTTAAAAAAAGTAAGGTTGGTACGTTAGACTAGACTTTAGATTGCTTTTGATTAGTTCACGCCTTGAGTTCAAGACTTCAAAATAAAACCAAATGTGGTGTTACCTTGTAGCTATGGTTGGAAAATTTAGTGTTAAAAAGATATTTTGTATAAATATTTTTGATGTGTAGATAAGATGCAAAATGTGGGGTGCAAGAATAATTTCTGTATTTTTAATTATAGTAATTTTAAAATGATGTTAGTTTCTTTTTTTTGGTACGGAGATATTAATATGTTTTTTTATAATTATTTTAATTATATTTCTATGGAGACTGTTAGTTTCTGGGGATTTTATAGTGTCAGGGCGGAACGAAAATTTCAAAAATTCTCTAACGCACCAAAGTGTCTATCCATGCAGTCAAAATCAAATCGAATACAAAATACAATAATTTGTACCTTTGTTTCACTGGAGTCGAGCGGTATACGCAAGGGGTTACCAGAAAACACCGTCGAGGCCTCAACTCATAAGTCATCTGTTGGTATCCACCCGAAAGCTGCTAGCACCGACGAGGGACCTTGCTAGAGGTTCTCAGACGTCAGCACTCAATGCTCGTAACTGACTCAGACGGTGGAGCGACAGAGTTTTGATGTTGGAAATAGCAATGTTTGAAACTCTAGGTGGGCACCCTTTTTTATAAGGCATTGGGAGAAGAAATGCCATGTCTTACCCCACTCAGAATGTGGGTGAGCATGGGCTTGGGTCGATTCCCGTGGTTGGGACCGCATCTGGAACTGACCCAGCACGCAACTGCTCCCATAACCAACCTACTACGGTCGGTAACACTTCTTGTTACGGCCCGCAATAGCAATCCTTGTCACCGCGTGATAGTATTATGTATCACGACCCACAACACCTAGTATGGTAACCCGTGACACCTTGCTGCGGCCCACAGCACACCCTGTTATGACTTGTAACAGATCCATCTGAAGTCCAATTTAGAGATTGAAGTTTATCCAATAAACATCGAGGTAAGTTTGTCATTTCATAACATTATTCAAACATCATATGCTTGGCATAGCTCACTTTCTTTTGATATGACCTACGGAATCTATGTCATTTGATAATAGTGTCAGAATCATTCTGACTTATAAGATGTGAACAGCATCTAGCAATATGCATCACATCTACCCAAATAACACATATGATATATACCATATGTTATGACAATTCTCAAGCAATATTTATCTTGTGTCAATTTCCTATCACATAATATCCCAAATGGATCTAAGGTAAATTTATATCATCCTTGTAGATTCATCATACTCTTGATTTCCGAAATGACATTAGTAACAATGATTAACACTTAATCATATATGCACGGTTACTAAATCATTTCATCAAGTGGCCAATGGATATCATCACTTATATAATGACATATGTGAGGGAGATCGGTATTCTTAATCAATACATTTCTTCCGCACAAGAAATACGTACTGAAATATGGCAGCCAGTTATGAAAAACGTTGAATAATACCCACAAGTACATATTTTTCATATTATAAAATATATCATCTCATACTTAGAATTAAGACAAACATGAAATATCAATGAGACTAACACAATTATGATGTCTCTCATCTTGTGGTCTGGTCTAATAGCATGTTCTCCAACATGTATTTGTGTGCTTAATCTGATAAAAATTATCGCATTACTTGTGAAATATAACTATTATATTAATCCACACACTAATTTATACTATCTAATTAGTATTCCTCTCTAATTGACAAGTTAGAAACTAATTATATTTAATTCATGTAATCTGAATTATTTATATATATGATATATATATTCATTTTGTTCTTTGAATTTTCTTTATTTATTAATCTTTTGAGTTGAGAACCCCAAATGTGAAACTTAATAATAAAACATAAAGATTATTCTAAATAATTTCTCTGACTTTAACAATTAGAGAGGAACACTAATTGACAGATAAAAGTTAATGTGTGGATTAATGTGATGGTTATGTTTTACAAATTATATGATAATTGTTATGAGTTTAATCACACAATGTATGTTGGAGAATATAGTATTGGACATGACCGCAAAGTGAAACATCATAATAATTATGTTAATGTCATTAGCGTTTCACACGTGTCTTAATTCTAAGGTATGAGATGATATATTTTCTATATGAAAAATATTTACTTGTGAATATTATCCAACGTTGTTCGTAACTGTCAGCCATACAAATTCTATTTCGATACGTATCTCTTGTGCGAAAGGAATGCATTTATCAAGAATACTGATGTCACTCATATGAGTCAGTATGTGAGTGATGATATCTATTAGTCACTTGATGAAATGATTTAGTAACTGTGCAAATATAATTAAAGTGTTAATCATTATAACTAAAGTCATTTCAGGAATCAAGAAAAGAATGATTATGTAAGGATGCATAAGCTTATCTTAGATTAATTCGGGATATCATATGACAAGAAATTAACACTAGACAAATATTGTTTGAGAATCGTGATAACATATTGTACCTATCATCTGTGTCATTTGAGTAGGTATGATGCACATTGATACATGTCGCTCTATCTTATAGATTGGAAATGGTTCTGACTCTATTTCTAAATAACATAGATCCCGTTGGGTCACACCAAAAAAAATGAGTTAGACCGAGCATATGATACTTGAGCAATGTCATGGAATGACAAACTTAACCCAACGTTTAAGAGTTAAATATCAATCTCTAAACTGGACTTCAGATAGAGCTATTGTGAGTCGCAGCATTGTGTGCTGCAGGGCACAACAAAGGTGTCACATGTCACAACATTGGGTGTTGTGGGCCACAACGTGTGGACATGTTACGAATGCGCAATGCAGTGTTGCGGGCAGTAACAAGAGATGTTATAGGTTGCAACATCCTAGCTGTTCTGGAAACCGTTGAACTAGATCGGCTGGCTGACATTGGAGCCGACCTACGCGTGCACACGTGGACTGCTACGAGCTGTAACAAGAAGTGTTAAGGTCCGAACACCCTGGTTGTTTTGGAAACAACTGGACTAAGTCGATCGGCCGATATTGAGGCCCAATTACAATTGTACAGTGGGTGTTACGGGCTGCAGCAAAGCCAATAACAAGAGGAAGGGCACGGCAAAGAACCCAATTTTTTTGAAGGCTAAGGTAGTCACCAACTCCGAGTGCTTCTATTACAAAAGCAAAGGGCACTAGAAGAGAAATCGCCCGAAATACCTAGAGGATAAGAAGAACGGGATTATCCTGTCTTCTTTAAGGCCTTTTTATTATTGAAATTAACTTAGCTACTTATGATTCTGATTGGGTATTGGATACCAAATAATGTGCTCATATTTGTGAAAATATGTAAACTCTAAATAATAGAAGAATGCTGAGCAAAGATGAAGTAATTTTGTAAGTCGGAAATGAAGCAAGTGTTGCAACCATTGCCGTTGGACTAGTAGAATTAGTTTTACCTAGTGGACTTGTAATAGGACTTAATAATTGTTATTTTGTGCCTTTTATTTCTAAGAACATTATATCTATTTCATGTATGAATTCAAATGGCTTCAATTTTGTTATAAAAGAAAAATGTTGTTTCTTTTATCGAGATGGATTATTTTATAGATGTTCTTATATGAAGAATGATTTTTATATTCTTGAAATGGAAAGACTTAAAACTTTTCAACTGAGTATGACTCAATTATGGCATTGGCACCTAGGTTATATAAATGAGACTCGTATTAAGAGATTACATAAAGTTGGACTTCTTGATCAATTTGATTATGAATCAAATGAGATGTGTGAAACTTATTTGCTTGGAAAAATGGCTAAGTACTGGTTCAGGTCCTCAAGTGCTAAACCGGAAAACTAATTTTGGTTGACCATATTGATTAGAGTAGGTTTAAGTTCAAAATCGTTTGTAGCGATTGTGGGCACAGTGTAGCCCATTCGGATGTCATTTGCTTTTGGTGCCGTGAAGTCCTTTAGCTGCCTCAAGTTATCAGGTTGCTGCGCCATGTTCGGCTCTCCCTCAAAGTTGAGTCGCCGAGACCGAATTGGTGTGGTAGTCATCCCTCTTTTTATCCTTTGAAAAGTTTTTCCTTTGTACAATATATCGAATAGTTTTGCCAGTCAGATCGAGTCTTACAAGAGAAATATGACCAAGTGAATCTCTAATAAAAACAAAATAAGTAAATAAAAGAAAGGAAAAATGTCTAGTCTTAATTACTTAAAATTGAACCAATGTTCATTGTTGTCCCCGACAACAATGCCAAAAAGCTTGATGGGTTCCCACGATAGCTAATAAAATACCCTAATTTATCATAAATTCGGTTGCAAGCGCATAACGTTCATTTCGGAAATCAAGAGTATAACGAATCTACAGGGATAACGCAAACTTATCTTGGATTTGTTAGGGATATCATGTGACAAGAAATTGACACAAAATAAAGGTTGCTTGAGGATCGTGATAGCGTATGGTACATATCATTCATGTCATCTGCCTAAATATGATTCACATTGTTAGGCTGGTTAATTTTGGCTTATGCGGTTAATTTTGGCTAAATTCTTAGCTAGGTTAGTTTATTTGATTTCAAATTTGTGTTTTGTTATATTCCAATTTTTTTTTAAAAGTTGGTTCTGGTTCAGGTAACATAGGCATGCTATGGGTAGTGACAAATGTTGTCACAGGTCATGACATATTTGTATGGATCGTAGCAAGGGTTGTTGTGACCATAACAAGACTATTACGGATCGCAACACAAGTTGTTGCAGGCTGCAGCAAGTCTGTACGAATATTGATGCCTGCTACAGGTTGTAACACTTTGTTACGACCCATGACATGGGTTGTTACGGATCGTGACACTTCGAGATGGGTAGGTAGGGACGCTATACCTTGACATGGAGTTTGGGGCAGCAACAGAGGACCTGCTGCAACTCAGCAGAAGTGTTGTGCGCCGCAGCACCATCCTCTACAGGCCACAACACATAAATCTAGACTAAGAATTAAACTAAAATCACAAGTTTGGGAATTGATTAATCTATTGTAATTGTTGTATTGTGCTAACTTTGTTTTTCAAGAGTAGGTTTGTATAGCTGTGATCAATGCCTTATGTGTTGTAATGAATGCATGTGTTTGATTGTAATTAAGGCTTGAGGTGCCTCATTATAATTAATTGATTAATTAAGGCAACCATGTTAAATTGCCTCTCATGTAATTCATTTGCGGCTTACATGCCCAAAATTAAATTCAGGAATGAGATTCTTTAAATTGTAATTTTATTTTTCTTGTAGGATAGTTCTAAGGGAAATGGGTATGTAGATTATTACTTTTAAATCATGGAGATGATGGCGAAAGTGGTGATCGGGAGCCCAAGAGCTATATAAACCTACGCATATATGTGATGTGTGATGTGGTTATTTAATTATGTGATTTATTTATTTTATTCTATGAGAAGTCATAGGATACGTTTGGGTGTATGATACACAATTACCAGATAATAAATAATACATGATCAAAATAATCCCTAAAAATTGAGTTAGTTTTTTCTTCCTTCCTTATTCATGTCGAACCATTGATCATTTATTGGTGTTGTACCCACTTAGCAGACACCACATTCTATCTTTGAAGGATGTGGGGTATGTCGGGCATGTCAAACCAAATAAGGAGAGATTTCACTTGACAAGGGACCCAAAATGATTTTGGACTTGGGAGAAGAGTTTTTGTCAAATGTGATTTGACGAAAACCAAGAGTCACATATGATGTGATTAGCAAGGAATTGCTTACCCAAGATAACCATACTTAAGTTCAATGTCAACGCTGACTTGACTTGGTGAAAATAGGGATCTTAGACCTACTACATCATTGGGATCACGGTTTATAAAATGTAGTTGGAGTTTTATTTTTTAATAAAACAACAAACATGGACTATATAAGCAAATCTCTAATTTTGTAGATCATGTCAACACAATCTTCTTTCTCTTGGTGATCTCTTCTCGATGATGAAAAAGCTTAAAAATGATGGATCAAATTTTCTAGATTGGCATCGTCGCCTTAGAATTGTTCTAAGGCACAAGAAAAAGGAATTTATCCTAACAATGTCCCTTCCTGAAAAACAGGCCAATGATATGGATCGGAAAACTAAGGATTAGTACATTAAGCATATGGATGATGAGCTAGATGTCTTATGCCTACTAGTAGCGATAATATATCCCGAGTTGCAAAAGCGATTCGAGATCAAGACGTCCTACTACATAATTGGCCAGCTCAAGATAATATTTCAAGAGAAAGCTGATTTAGAAAGATATAATGCAACACTAGCTTTCATAGAAAGATATAATGCCCACATACTCAAAATGATGGCATTAGTTGAGTAGTTAGAAAGGCTAGATTTTAAGATGGAAAGCAGGCTAATCCAGGATATCGTCCTAGTCTCTCTCTCATCCAGGTTATCTTTGTTCATTACGAACTTCTATATGCATAGTATGGAAAAGAGCCTGGATCAGTTGCATGCGACACTTAAAATGGCCAAGGCGGACATGAAGAAAGAGGTTCCTCAAGTCTTGATGGTAAACAAGGTCGGGGACAAGGTCAAGAAAGGCAAGAATAAGGGTAAGCGTAAGGCCGATAACAAAGGGAAGGGCATAGCGAAGAACCCGATTTCTTCGAAGGCTAAAGTAACCACCGATTCCAAGTGTTTCTATAACAAAAGCAAAGGACACTAGAAAAGGAATTGCCCCAAGTATCTAGAGAATAAGAAGAGTGGAAAAGTCCTATTTTCATTAGGTATTTGTGTTATTAAAATTAACTTAGCTACTTTTGATTCTGGTTAGATATTGGATATCACATCATGTGCTCATATTTGTAAAAATATGCTGGCTCTTAGGAACAGAAGGATGTTGAGGAAGGGTGAAGTAATTCTATAAGTCGGAAATGGAGCAAGTGTTGCGGCCGTTGTCGCAGGACTAGTAGAATTAGTTTTAACTAGTGGATTTATAATATGACTTAATAATTGTTATTTTGTGCCTTTTATTTTTAAGAACATTATATCTATTTCGTGTATGGATTCGGATGGTTTTAATTTTATTATAAAAGATAAATGTTGTTCCTTTTATGAAAATGAATTATTTTATGGATGTTCTTATATGAAAAATGATCTTTGTATTCTTGAAATGAAAAAAAAACAAGTCATTTATGTTAATAACACTAATAAAAGACTTAAACCTTTCCGAGAGAGTATGACTCATTTGTGGCATTGACGTCTAGGTCATTTAAATGAGACCCGCATTAAGAAATTACATGAAGTTAGACTTCTTGGTCAATTTGATTTTGAATCAAGTGAGACATGCGAATCTTGTTTAAATGAAAAAATAATTAAGGCACCTTTTACCAAGTAAGGTGAAAAGGTTGAAAATTTATTGGAACTCATACATAGTGATGTGTGTGGACCTTTGAGTGTCAATGCACGGGATGGGTACCAATACTTTATCATGTTTACTGATGACTTCAATAGATATGGCTATGTCTATTTGATGAGACATAAGTCGAAATCATTTGAAAAGTTCAAGGAATTCATACGTAAGGTAGAGAACCAATTCGGAAAAAGGATTAAGGCCTTGTAGACAGATAGAGGAGGCGAGTACTTGAGCGATGACTTTAGACCATATCTAAAGGAGTGTGGAATAGTTTCACAACTCACAAAACCTCCAAGAACTCCACAATGAAAGGTGTTTCCAACAAGAGGAACAGGACATTATTGGACATGGTACGTTTCATGATGAGTATCACTGAGTTACCCTTCTTATTTTAGGGTTATGCGTTTGAGAAGACACCATATGAGATCCGTTGAGAAGACACCATATGAAATGTGGTATGGAAAGATTCCAAATATGTCTTTTCTGAAGATCTAGGGATGCGAGATTTATGTCAAATGTATGACGTCAAACAAGCTCGAACCCAAATCAGACAAGTGCATATTTATTAGATATCCCAAGAAAAATAAGGGATATTACTGTTACCATAAGTCTGAAAACAAGATAGTTATTCCCACACGTGTAGTATTTTTGGAGAAAGAGTTTCTCGAAAGAGGTAGTGAGAGCAGTGTGTGTTTTGAAGAGGTTCAAGAGTCGTCACACGAAAGTGAAATTAGGAGTAATCTCACGATCCCTCTAATGGATAATGTGTTTGGTGGGAGGAATGGAGAGCTGATTCCATAAGTAGTTGAGGAAGAGGTTCAACCTCCATCTCGAGAACCGAGCCCTTAAGTCAATGAGGAGGAGGTTTAAGTGGAAGCACCACAAGTTGTTGTGGAGGCTCTTGAGCCACCAGCACTAGTTTCTCATATGATGGGTAGGGTGAGTCGACAGCCTGAAAGATGGCTAGGACTCCAGGAGTTTTCAGTGTTGGACACTGAGGACCCTCTCACCTACACGGATGCGATGACCAGATCCGACTCAAATTAATGGCTTAGACCATGAAATACGAAATGCAGTCCATGTTCGATAATCAAGTTTGAAACTTGGTTGACCCTCCAAAAGGGGTAAAGCCAATTGAAAACAAATAGGTTAGTCAGTTGCGAGGGATTGGATGAAGTTGTTCGACCCACCACCGGAAATTATTCCGCATCTTTTCCCTCATTTTCTACTTATTCTAGAATAACCATGAGGAGAATTCATCCGGTCGGTCGCTTGCTTAACCTTGTTGACCTTTGAAGTTGATAGTGGGCAAAGGCTACTACTTTGAGGGGTAAAAGGAAATCGGATATGGATGATAACCTAACGACTTACAAAGCACGGCTCATTACGAAAGGTTTTAGGAAAATTTAAGTTGTTGATTTTGATGAGACTTTTTCACGCATGGCTATGTTTAAGTCGATTTAGATTTTATTAGCAATTATCGCATTTTATAATTATGAAATATGACAAATGGATGTTAAAACCATTTTTCTAAATGGAGATTTACAAGATGATGTGTATATGATACAGCCCGAAGATTTTATCAATCCCGAAAATGCTAATAAGGTATGCAAACTTCAAAGATCCATTTATGAATTGAAGCAAGCATCCAGGAGTTGGAATAAATGGTTTGACAAAGAGATCAAAATATTTGATTTTGTCAAATGCACAGATATAAGTCACTATATGATTTTGTCTCTCATATAAGTCAGTATATGAATGATGATATTTATTAGTCACTTGATGAAATAATTTAGTAACTACACAGATATGATTAAGTCTTATTATTACTAAAATCATTTGGGGAATCAAGAAAATAATGAATTTACAAGCATGACACAAGATTACCTTGGATTTATTGGGGAAGTCATACGACAAGAAATTGATACAAGGCAAATGTTTCTTTTGGATCGTGATAGCGTATGGTACGTATCATTTGTGTATTTGGGTAGGTGCGATGTACATTACTAGGTGCCACTCGTATTTTATAGATCGAAAATGATTTTGACTTTATTGTCAAATAACATAGATCTCGTGGGGTCACACAAAAAGAAAATAAGATGGACTGCGCATGTGATGCTTGAGCAATGTCATCGGATTACAAACTTAACCCGACGTTTATAAGATAAGTGTCAATCTCTAAACTGGACTTCAGACAGAGATGTTACGAATCAAAAAAGTACAACACAACAATCTATAATACAACAAAATCAACAAAAAATTTATGTTGGTCATAAAATATTTACTAGATATAATAAAAGCATCTTAATTAAAAATTGTGGTCCAGTAAAGGTTGTTGCGAGCCGCAATAGAGGTGTCACAACATGTGGACCCATCACAGCGTGCTAAATACAGCGCTGCGGGCCGCAACAGTAGTTGTTACGGGCCGCAACAAGGGTTGTTGTGAGCCACAGCACACTGGATGTTCTGGATACAGCTAGGACTAGATTGGTTGGCCGACATTCGGGGCAAATTACAGTGAGACACGTAGGTGTTACAGCCCACGGTAAGGGTTATTGCGGGCTATAACACACTGGCCGATATGGGACCGACCCATGTCACTCATGCCTATATAAAGGGGTGCAAACCCCAGACATTGGGCATCCCATCTAATCATCAGACACAAATTTAGAACAGTGAAACTTTGTTATTCCACCGTCTAAAAGTCAATTATGAGCATTTTGTGTTGCCGAGGTTGAATACATAGCTGCTTCCAAAGCAGCGAAAGAATTTTATTGAATCAAGAAATTCACAGAGGAGCTTGGCGTGGTTCCCATCACGTCAGACGCGATGGAGCTCTATTTAACCTAATATTATTTGCTTTTAAATTTTCCGAGTTATGTTCCTAAGTTTTATCTTTATGTTTTTATTTGTTCTTTTTATTTAAAAGCTCCAATAGAAGAAACAAAAATGCAACTTCAATCTTTAAGTAAAAGATCGAATTAACAATGGTTAATATACCGAAAATATACCATAGTTCAATTACTATCTATCATACCCAAATTTAATTTAGCGTCTTCTCAATTCTATATCCAAAATATATATCGAGATTTAATCAAATAAATATTATCTTAATTTAATTTTCCTTTTTAATTTTCGATAAAAGAATAAAATGCCCAAATTGATATAATTAAGTATTTATTTTTCAAATTTTAAAAGAAACGAAAATGCGAACCAATGTTTCTTGGATGATTATTCCACACCACTATACCTCAGATTTAAATAAACGAATAAAAATAAAGAAAAAAAGAAAAATACAAACCAAGATTTCTTGGATGATTATTCCACACCACTATATTTGAGATTTAAATAAACAAATGAGAAATAAAGAAAAATACAAACCAAGGTCTCTTGGTTGATTATTTCGTACCACTATATTTTGAATTTAAATAAACAAACAAGAAATAAAGAAAAGAAAATACAAACCAAGATTTTTTGAGTAATTATTCCGCACCACTATATCTTGAATTTAAATAAACGAACAAGAAAGAAAAGGAGAAAAGGAGAAAAGAAGAAGAAGAATAAATATGCAAGAACGAATATTTGTTTTATTTTATCTAGTTTTATTGTTCAAGAAATTAAACTCGGGTTTAGTTGTTACTTCGTACCACCTAAGATTCAATTGGGGGATGTCGATTTTGGTTTGCTAGTGCCAAACAACTAAGCTTACTCAAGATCGCGAGAGAACGTTGGGTTTTTGCTTAGGTGACTCTCGGCCTAGAGAGAGGAGGTGAGGGGAAACCGAGAGGAGAGAAGAGATGGAGGAGAGGGGTCTGCTGCCTTGGGATGCACACCCAAGGAAAGGAGAGAGAGAGAGAGGGGTGAGGGTGGTGAGAGGAGAGGGGTGGGGGATTTAAATAGGAAATGAGTGGCTTAAGGTTTAAGCTAAACCTAGGGTTTAGGAAGATGTGGATTTGGGTTGGGTTGGGTTGGGTTTAAATTCTTTCTTCAATAATTAACTTTAGATTTGATTTGATTCTTAGATTAATTATCTGAATAATTATGATTGGGATTTTAATTCTTTTGTTTAATTATCCCATTGATGCTAAATAATTTCTCCAGCGCAGCTTTTTAAGTTGGGCTGAGAAAATATTTTTTTAATATGTTTTAATTAGAATTTGTGAAAACTTAAAATATCAAAGTTGTAGATCTAGTTGTTAGGATTTCAGAGGATTTTACCTCACTTTGAGTTGATTTTCCAGGAGAAAGATATGATTAAAAAGGTCCTAGATAGTCTGCAGTTTTTCTGCAGGACTCGATATAATTATCAACTGAACTTCTAAATTTTACTGAAAATTGTGCATCCCGAATTTCATAGAACTGAAAATATGAAAGTTGAAGATTTTATTCTTTTCTTCCTGTCGAATATTTATTAGCTCAGATTGGAGTTAGTATGAGAGGGTTATGATCGAAATACCAATAAATGTTTGTTAATAGTTTGATGTGATATAATTCTAATTTATTAATTTAATTATTAAATTGGAAATTTTTAATTGGTAAAGTTTGTCTTAGTATTATAGATCCAAATATGTTCTACGAAGATATTACCTGATACGAGAAATCATCGAGAGAGGTGATGTAAAAGTATGTAAGGTAGATACGGACAACAATATAGCTGATTCGTTGATGAAAGCTTTTATCTCAACCCAAATATGAGATGCAAACCTCATCCATGGGGATTAGATTAATGAATCATTGGAGTTCGTGTAATCTGAATAAATTATATATGTAATATACATGTTCATTTTTTTTTAAAAGTAAAAGATGCTTGCCTAAGGGCTTTTCCTCAAAAAAAAAAGTAAAAGATGCTTCTAAATTTTATTTTTGCTCGAAAGTTAATTTATCCTGGTCAGACCAAAAATTTTCTTGTAAAGTTAAAATTATTTTGCCTTCTACTCCTAATAATTGTCTATAAAAGTAATTCACATGTCCTACAAGTACTTCAGGTCATATTCTAATTGTCCATCTAACTCCAAAGAAAAAATATAATTTTTCTTTCTTCGATTTGTGGTTGTGGAAAGAAAAAATTTTGTGTGTTTATCTCCTTTTAAAAATCACTACGATTTTGTTCTCTGTTGCCACTATATTTCCTCATCATTATAATTTTTTCTAAAGTATTATGATAAAATTTATATCTACTGATTTCATCATCTGACAAAAATACCTCTCATTTTAATATTAACATTGCATAACAGTTCGCACAGAATATTTTCAAAGATAAGTTAGAAAAAAAAATTTGAAGGGTGTTGCACCGTACGATAATCTTTATTCAATTTAGCGGCTCAAAATCAAGAGAACAAACGACTTCCCAAATTCCAACTAACAAGTAGAGAATTTTTGACATTTTTTCAGTTAGGAAAGTTTGATTTACAAATTAGAAACAGAGATATATAGTTTGGGGAGACTAAGATGGTGTGGTAATTGATTTAACATTTTTGAATTAGCCATCAGAACAGTGTTTCGGCATGAACTTGAATGGCCGCCGCCTCTTCAACTGAATCTTTATAATCCGGGACATATCGAGGGGACGAGCGCAATACCTGAAAGTTGCATCTCACAGAGGTTCATTTTCTGCCTCATCCTTCCAAAACCAATGTACCAGAAGTTATTTTATTTTATCTTTTTTGGTAATGTTGGATGTTAATCTATAGATGGAACCATCTGTAGCTGGTTGAAACTCGGATAACATTTCCATAACCCTTTTGTAGAGAGATTAGTCTTTTTCCTTCAATTGCAAAATGTGTAACACAGTAAAGTGGAGTCAATAAACAAATAGTTAGGTAAATATGGTAGATTTGTATTTATAATACTTTTAAGCACCAAGGTTTCGTGGTGTAGTTGGTTATCACGTCAGTCTAACACACTGAAGGTCTCCGGTTCGAGTCCGGGCGAAGCCAATGATTCATTTCTTTTTTTGCCTTCTTTTAATATGTGCTTAAAGTTAAAAATAACTAAGTGAACCCAATAAAACAACTGATCCTTTTTATTATAAAAATTAAAAAATGGAAAATGTAATCTATGAGCCATAATTTCAAATATGGTGCCATCCAATTATTGTTTTTTTAAAAGTACTTGAATGGTTGAAACTATTAAGAAGGCATTCGGAATTTATTAATTTGATGTTTGAAATCAAAGGTTTAAATAGCGGATTTATAACGACAAAAAATTTTACATACCGGATAGCGAATAGCGACTCTATTGCGGATGCTACCAGTCATACTGCATGTGAATGTTTTTTATTATACATACTATTATTAATATCGTCATCAATATCGATTTTATTATTCAAATTAAATTAATTATATCATTCATATTAGCAACCTTATTATGCAATTTATTTGTACAATATTTTTATTATTCAATTTAAATAAATTATTATTCAAATTAATGATATTTGATAAGTTGAATAATAAAATATTATACAAAATTAAATGAATAATAAAGTCGGTATTCCTAACAGTATCAACGATGGTATCTCCCAAACATTTTTCTTTTGCTATTTCTGAAGTTATAAAGTAAAAATATTCAACAAATAATGACAACAATTAGAACAGTAAATTATATTATTATCCAAATTATTTTATTATGGTGATAACCAACTCAACAGTTATCAATAATAAAAAAATTAAAATTCCTCTGATTTGCATTGATTGTGTTTGAAAATTTAGTTCAATTTGAAAATTGGTTTATCTATCAAAGGTTTAAAAAAACATATCAATGAGAATTTTTTTCAAATTATCCAAAATTAATATATGACCTACCAAGACCATAGAGAACATATAATTTGCATTTTTCATACTTGAAAGCAATTACTCGATTATAATCACAATCATAACCATTATTGTATAAAGTGCTAAATTGCAAAAAAAAAAAAAACGATAGCGTCATAGCGTTTATTCATTCGAAAACGTTATAGCAGCCGCTGTGAATGCTAGTTAAACATTTGTTTAAAAAAATATGTGTGGTGAGTTTTTCTCTTACATATTGAAATACTGAAAAAGTAAATTGTTGTAACAAACTGAACTACTTAATAGGTAAAATTGATTTTCGAGAAATTTTTCCTAACACGATCAGAAATGTAATGTTTTAAATATTAAAAGTCCCTCCAAAGAAAATTTCGTTTCAAAATGTTTAATTGGAAGTATGATTTTAAAAAGATCAACATATATATTTACCAGTAACGCTGCTGCTGCATCCGACAAAGCCTTTCCTTCTGCCTGAGCAGCACAACACCCATGCTGCAGAAATGAATCATCTAGAAACAATAAGTAGGCTGACGATCACCCGCCCCCCCCCCCCCCCTCTTTATTCCGGTCCTTTTAAGACCCGTCAACCCAGCATTTGAATTGGCAAATTGGATCCATCAGTACTGTAACAATCAGCCCCGCTGTGTAAGAATCTGTTGCACCAGTACATCCTAACCTAAGCAAATTTTCCGTATTTTTGAACAAACCCGAGAGGTCATTCTCAGAATGCTGAAAGCAGATCCATTTTTCCTGTTAAAGACCTTCGCACACTGCACCTTCCACACATAATGCAGCACACATAGTTCCACTGACAAGTCAGACATGACTGGCTGCATCTTTCGTAATACATCAATCATCTGCAAGATCCTGAATTCGGGGACCTAGCGGAGATGATAACCAAGTGGTTCTTGATAATTCTCATTTGAAGAAACCACATGGACTGGTGTTTCAGGGTGGTATATATGGTACCAGTTTGCTGAGTTAAGTAGTTGGAAGGTGTAGCTGATCCAACTGGTAGTTGCTAATTAGCAAAGTGGTAGCTAGCCCGGAGCCCATTAAAAAGAAAATTGTTTGACTTGTCATTGTAGCATAGATAGAATAGCTCCGGTTCTAATTAAATTTGTGTGGCAAATATTGATTTTACTTATTAAAAATGTTATTGAGCTAATTTGGACAAATAAAGTCGAGTACTTGAGTGACGACTGAAAATCAGATAAATTAAAATTGAGTCATCCGACATGAATAATAGTAAAATTGATGACTATTTAATAAGGAGGATCCAATATCAATGGTTTTGTGTGCCAAATTGATGCTAATGAAATTAAAATTCAAATAACTTTTTGTAAAATTTTTAAAAAGCAAAACTAATTGATGACATATATTATATATTTCATATACTACATGTATAAAAAATTTTATATTATTTTAATTTTATTTGAGTATGTATCAAAAACTAATAAAATTAACGATCTAAATTTTGACAATTTAACCTCCTCTCTTGATGAATATCGAAATGAAATTAAAATCTTATGATTTTTTTATATATATGTTATTGAGATGATATAAAATACAGCTAACGATTTAAATTTATAAACTTAAGTATAAAAAATATAATTGACACCGTTTGACACCGATAATCATTAGCATTAATTGGATCCCTTCTCCTATTTAATATATCCAACAAAAATATAAATAATGTTGGTATTTACAAAATAAATATTGCACGACAACCAATACATAGTGGCGAAGGCAACGCCCTCGTTTTGGGAGGCTGTAGATTTGAAACCTGATTAACAAATCCATTATATATAATTAAAGTTGAGGTACCGCATTTCAAAATAATTTACATGAAGCTTAGGAGGAACGAAAGTGAAATTAAAATATTTTTCTAGCATTCAGATGAGAATATAAGTTTTTAAACTAACAGTTAGAAGGAAATTATACCAAATATGTGACATTTTACATGAAAAACAGTATCTAAATTATTAGACTAGATTTGGTTCTTGAAATTGAAACTTTTTACTATAATTATAGTCATTGTTTTGTATTAGCATCATTATAAGCCAAATTTTGTCTTGATAGAAAGATGACTAAGAAATTGATCATATCTAAGATTCCTTAATTATTAGACTAGATTTGATTCCTGAAATTGAAATTGTACCAACACCTTAGCTTTACTTATATATATATACTTATATATATGTATATGTATATATATAAAAGTATATAGGTGCGCCAGTGGCGAGCATAAGCAAGGTTATTAGAACACTAAGTACTCCAAGCCAACCCACATTACTGACTAACGGTGGATAATCATCTTTCTTAGAGGCACTAAATACAACTCCATGAATGAGCAAACTGAAGGTTGCGTTAATTATAAAGATCTCTGGGAAAAAACCTGCGGGGATTTCCCATCTCTTGAAGCAGCATCCTTTCCGACCTTGAGCTTCTTGATTCCTTTCCCATTATCCTTATGCCGCCTTAGCTCTTCTTCTAAGATCTCCTTTGCACATATTCTACGCTCGACTTAGATGCTTCATAGCATACTTGGTTGGCTAGTTCTGTCAGCTCATAGTACCTTTCAAGCTGCTCGGAAACCTTGAAAACCCCACCCACGAAGGAAACACGGCGAACGAACATGTGAATATATATATATATATATATATATATATATATATAAGTATGTAAGTGTGTGTGTATATATATATATATATATATAAGTATATATATATATATAAAGTAAATCTAAGAGCACAAAGCTCCTTGCATTGGTTAAGACATACCTAGGACCTAGCTAACTCGCATCGGTTAAGATAATATTCATTCAATATTAAAACGGGACATCTAATCTCTTAATTTAATTAATAAAAATTTGCTTACTATCACATTAATTCTACTAGTAGCAAAGAAACTTGCACTACTACAAAAATAATTTCTGTAAAACGTTTTTTTTAATAACGTTACTCAAGAAAATTATTAATGAAAGTGTCTGGTGGCAATTTAGATTTGTTTTCTAAAACCTTTAGCAACGGTTGTTAGGAAATAACTATTCCTAAATTGCTACCCAAAAAATGAAAAAAAATCGAAAAACTTTCAGCACCGATCCCAACAAAAAATTGGTGCCGAATGTTCAAATTTTAAAAATAATTATTTACTAATAACCATTATTGAATCTTTATTTTTTTATTTTTGTCTGACTTTCGGCAACAGTTATTACAAGAAAACCAATGCCAATTGTTCAACTTTTAGAAACGGTTATTTAGTAATAACCGTTGCTAAATCTTTATTTTTATTTGTTTAATTTTTCTCTAACTTTCCGAAACAGTTCTTTTTAAGTAACCAATGTTGAATGTTCTTAAAGGAAATCTTTGATCAGTGTTGAATGTTCTCGAGTGAAACCTCTATGAGGCATCATTGTGTATCGTCTGAAATTATTTTTTTTATTTTTCAATTTTCACCGTCATTTATGTGGCATACATAAATTATTAAAATTATTAAATTTTAAAATAAATATTTTAGTAAAGGATACTAACTAATAATATATACATATATATAGAAATTGATTTATTTTAAGTCTTGTAATTTTAGCGGTTATTAAAAAAAACATTCAGCAACGATTATTAAAAAAAATAGTGGCTATAGGGTGTCTTTTTTTAAAAAAAAAACAAGTTACTTTCAGCACCGGTTATTAATAAATAACCATTGCGGAAAGTATTTGTTAATAACCGGTATTGAAAGTCCTACCGTTAAATAACGGTTATTCAAATAACCGTTGTCAACTTTCAACGATTATTCCATTGGCACCGATACTATAACCGATGCTAAATACATTTTAAAACCGATGCTAAAATCTTTTTTTTTGTGATAGTGTTGGTTGTCCGTTAGACATATTAGGGGAAAGTATTCGGAAGGTTGAGATGCAATAACTTGTCATGGTCGATTGATTTTGTACTATATAACCAAATTCAAAAAAAAATATATAAAATTTTTATTTATGCGCGTCATTGTGAAAAAAATAAAATTAATTATTTCAATTTGGCATATGCATCTCAAATTCTAACAAATTAATATGAAAAATACATTCGCCAACTTGTGGTTAATTATTAAACAAAACAATAGCACCGAAACGAAAACCTCTTCATAAAAGAAATATTCGTACAATTACTAATTGAACTGTGATCTACAATTATGGTACGAATCTTTCGTGTAAGCTTGTATGGAGTTTAGTAAGAATATATATATATATATATATATATATATATTTTTATAAAAAAGATGATCATATCACCAATTTAATACAAAACTAAAAAAGGTTCATGAATACCACAACCCAGTACTCTAGAAATCTAAATCTATTTAGCTAGAGTTTGGTCAGAATATTGAGCACGCTATTAATTAACTAATTTAATTAATTTTGTCCTTTTGTGTCGGTTTATATTTCATCCATTTGGATAACTATCTATGTTTAGGAATAGCTAATTAATAAGACCGTCGTTAGGAATGAAGTGAGTATATATATATATATATATATATATAAAATAATAATAATGATGATGATGCAGTGGATTGCATACACCGCTATTGACAAGTAAAAGAGTTTGACTTGGAATACTAATCAAGTCGTTTGCACATATGAGAGAAGTTTTCAATTGGCTCATGAAACATTGAACTTATCTTGTGGTGTGTGAGTTAGATTGTAATAGTCAACATCGGATATATATATAGTAGACAACGACGGCTGTTATTTTCCATCTTTGATTCCACTCTACTTTTCCACTGCATATGCCTTGAAACTAGTCATAAGACACGCTCCGCCACGACTAAGAATATTCCAAAATATCTAATTTACATAAAATGAAATAGTATGTATATTTTTTGAAACACAATCTCAATAAAAGGGTGAGGGATCTGTTGTCAATGGATTAACTTTGTATTAACTTGTTGATTTTGACAATCATGAAAAATCATTTCTAATTTTGGAATCAAACATTTGAAATATAAATTGTATTATATGTATACCATGTACTTAAAAAAATGATAGCATTTAATGCAAATTATACCACTCATCAAAATTCTTCAAATTTACAATTGTCCATATTTATAAATATAATCTTCGATGAAATAGCAAATGATACTTAAATTTTATGATATTTACAACACAATGATTCTATAAGCTCAACGGTTCATATTTATAAACAAGTCTTCTTCTATTCTTTAAATTTTTTTTTAACTTATTTGAGAAAAATATTGTCAAAATAATCAAGTTTACCATTGTTAATGAATCTGCACTCTCAGTATAAAATGGCTTGTAATAAATTTGGTGCTTCAACATTAATGGCTTGCAGAGTGCAACACAGAGAATCTCTACCCCCCCACAAATTCTCTCTACTGGTGCTTCTGAGGTAAAAAGTCGAAATTCCAAGGTGCAAAACAAAGAAAATTTAGAGGGTGAGGATTGATTCACTATTGCTAATAGCTGTAGATGAACAGTATATTCTTCCGAGGATTTATAGTATTATAGAACAGTATATCTTTCGGAGGATTTATAGTATTATAGAACAGTATATCCTTCTGAGAATTTATAGTATTATAGATGTGGATATGCATTATATTCGAGAAGGGATCATATTTTTTTTAAGCAACATTATACCATAGGTTTAATTAATTTTTCTTTAACAACACAATGCCAAATATAATGTATATAAAGGTATGCTAATGTGCTTTATAATGCGCAAAGTGTCCCTTATTTTATATTCGTATCTTTGATTTAAAAGTCTAAATGGCCGATCCAAACCATTCAACATAATCTCCATATTAAAATCTCCTTAAAGACCAAATTTTACATTTTTTTTTGAAATTTTCTTGCTATTTTTTCAGAGGGGTAAAAAATTATTATTATTAAATGACCTAGAAATCATCAGATCAATGAATTTTGTACCCTAAAAAATAGCAAAAGATTTTCAAAAAACATATCCATTTCTAAGAATTACTTAAAAAATCTATATATATAAAATGGAACCTTTTACATAACCAATTTAACTAATCTTTTATAAAAAAGATTATAATCTAGCATTTTACCTAACACCCTCATAATAGAAAGGAGACTCCTTCAAACTTGATTCATGGATCCTCCTTTTTGAGCTATAAAATAAAATAGAAGCAGCGGGTTGAGTAAGGCGCATGTAGTCGTTCAATAATTGTGTTAGTTTAAATGGTCAGAATAATCTTTGTCAAATTTATGAAGAGATTTGAATAATCATTAAAATATTGTTATCAGCAGTGCCAGAACCTCAACGGCTTTGATATATACCAACAAAAGGTCTTGTTATATATGATAAGTTGCAAATTGAGACCGAGACTAGTACTTAATTAGTTTCTCTATTGCAGCACTAATTATTAAATTATATATATGTATATATGCATGTTTTGTTGCGTTCTAAAGAAATGTGTTAGGTCTTAACACTTTTCATACATGATGAATTAATTATAATTCGTAGTTCTGAATTTTTGGAAGGTGTTTAAGGATTGAGCTGATCACCACCCTTCACTGGAATTAAATTTGGCGTATAGATTTTGATCCAACGGCTCAGTTTATATCCTTCTTTCAAAACAATGTTAGTTTTGATTACATTAAATTGCTTTAATTAGTTTTAATTTCGTTAATCTACTTAAAATATACCCCTAAAAAATAATAATATTCAATATAACTGAAATTGTTTAATCGCTTTTGTACTAAATATTTGGATTTTTTATATAAAAATATGTTTGATAATTAATAATGATAAATTGAACAAAATCATGGATATTATCAGGGGGCACATGTGAAAAACATGCTATGGATAACTTTCTTGTTCATACTTTATTAATTAATTATATCTTGACTTGGAAGTGATAAAAAGGCGAAGTTTGATTGTGATTTTTTATTGTGATTTTTTGTCTTTATTAGTTTTTAATCAGGCCTGGGAGATTTGACCTAGTCACATGAATTTTTTGCTTTTGTTATAACTAGTGGCTAATAATTATATATTTAATCAAGGGAAAACGAACCTTTCCATTGACCACTTAACTAACTTTTTTAACTATTTATTATTTCTGTCTCAAAGCTCAAGTCCATTTTGCTTCCTAATAATTTAATTAAATTATATATAAGTTGACGGCTAACGAAAGATTAAATAAAAAGAAATTATTCGTGTCCCCATATTCATTTTGCATCTTTAATCTGCACACCAAAAATATTTATACTAAATAGATAATTTATTTATATCAGTTTTTCTTTTCTAAATCATTATAGAAAAATTTAAGTTAGAAATTTTATTGCACAAGTTCAAATATAGTTTTCATAATATTTAATTCTAATAATATAAAGTGTAAATACTTTTATCATGAGGTGTAAATACTTTCTGAAAAAATTATAAACACATCTGAGGTACGAATAAAAGATATAATTATCATAAAATAAATATACAATAATACAATTGTAATCCTTATCCACCGAGGCATATATAGTTAGGGTTGTTAAAAGAACTTCTATATTTTAAATTGTTTTTGGAAAAGGATAGAACAAGTGTTGTAATATAAAGAATAATCAAATAACTAGAAATTAAAGCAAAGGGATTTATTTAGAGCGTGGAGAGCATTTTTGATATATTTTTTTAACTTATAGATTGATTATGTTTCAATTTTCATATAATTTAAGGATCATTTGATATTTCATCAAAAACCATTAAATTTAAACCGTTGTAAATTTTATACAATTTTGATTGTTTTGGGTAAAATATTAAATGATATTTTAATTGTATGAAATTTAAAATATAATCAATTTATAAGTTCAATAACATGTCTGTAATTTTTCTATTTTTAAATATTTTTCTGAAATTATTTAAAAATTTATTGTCAAAATTGTTAAATTAATAGTTATGAAGAGATATCCATTCTATGAATAAGTAGCAAATTAAGTTAGACGACTTAAATAGCTATTTTTTGTCCAAATTCAAAAACAAGTTGCAAGAAATGATCTCCACTAATTTTTTTTAAAGCGCCATTCATTGATTGAGGCCAAGACTTTGTACCTTTGGCTGAATTTTGAAAATTCAAATGACAAATATTAAAATATTAATTATTTAAAATTTCTTTGTTTTTTAGATCAGAAGCATTAGAAACATGACACAACAAAATGCATCTACTGCAATCAGATTCATCTATTTGTTTTATATATATTAATCATGTACGGAATGAACTCAGATAATTATAAAATTTAGTATATAAATTTTCATTGATGTATTTGGTGAAGAGCACCAAAAATTGAACATATTATGGCACAAAATCCTCCTCACTAATGAAATAGTTTTGTGTAACTATTTTTGTGTGATTAAAAAATTGTTTGGTTCTTGATTAAAGTTGATAATATTGAACAATGATTGATTATATTTTGCCCTAAATAATTTGAAGAAAATTAAAGATTAGCCAATATGATGAATTATATTTTGCACAATGTGTATAATTAGAATGTTAAACTATATAGTTCAGATTCATTAAGAAATTGATGATTTATTTAATTATATACATATATATGTAGAATTTAATAGTTTTTCCCAGTGATGATAATACCTAATAAACATGGAATGAGTTGTAATTGACTCTTTATATTGACTAAGAAATCTCCAAGAAAGCACACCATTAAAGACTTTGACAAAAAAAACAAAGAGGAGATTATATTTAAGAGGTGTTACCATCAAAGGCATCTGCGCATGTGATCAGACATGTTTGTGCATTTTCCAATACAAATTCACCGAAAGGGACAGAATTATATTCTCTGTGTTACATCGTACAAAACAATAGCGTACTATTTATCCGATCATATTAAAATTCGTATAAAGTAAATATCAAAAAAAACTTATAATTTACTTATTCGTACACTGTACAGCTTAATATTACGTCGTAAAAAATGAGGATTTGAAAAAAGAGAAATGAACAAATGATTAAGTACCTATTTCAAAAGAAGAGCAGGTACATGCATATATTTCCCTCGTTTCTCTTAAGAAAAATATTGTTCATGTTTTCATATAATTGTTAGATGTAAATGTTATGCACGCTATCATATAATTAGTTATATAATATACTTGGGTTCTAACTTCGTAATTGACCCTCTTTTTTTATGTCTCCAATTATTCAATCTTACTAGTATGGTGACATGACTTCTAGTTTGTACATTTTCATGTATTACAATCTAAAAGATGGATTCTTAATTATTAATTTCATGCAATTGAAGGGAAGTGGAATCTGTATAGGACCATCAACTCCAATTTCTTATTTTTCTTTTAAATAATTAAATGATCGAAATTAGAAATTGAGAAGAAATTTTAATTAATTTATGCTGGAAAATAAGGATGTAACATTGCTAATTTACTATTTAATTTGAAAATACATAACAACCTTTTGAATAGTTTTTTTAAGTCAAAATAGATGTGTTCAATACAAATGCCTATTTATAGTATACTTTTGAAAAATCAATTTTTACTTTAATGACTAAAATAATATTTTTTAGGTAAAAAATTGCATGTGAAATTCAAACATTTAGTTGATTTTTTTTGTGAATATTTGAAATTTGAAAATGGATTTTTCTTGTAAAAACAAATTACACTAAACCCTTATTAAGTGTGTTCATTTTATATTTTGTTACTTTCTATATTAAAATGCAAAACGGTACTAAATTTCAATCAAAATGCAAAATGATAATATTTCTCATCCCCTAGGAATATGTCTCATCCCAAAAAAATTACAAAACTGTCCGGACTTCTTCTTTTATTACATGTGGTAATTTTTTTTTTTTGATATAAAAACTCCTGTTAACTCCGATATTTATTCATTTTCAAATGTCTATCATAAAACTTGAACCTACATATTTTCAAAAAAAAAACGAAATATATCATTATTATATTAGATCTACGGTTGACTGCATGTGATGATTAATAGGAACATACTATTCTACTAATTAATACTAATTAAGGCAAATTGATTGCAAGTTCCAACGGCGTAGTTGCTACGCTAATTTACATATGAAAGCAACACCTAATTTCTTTTCTTTTTTTTTCTTCCTTCAGACTCTATGCAGATCAAGATCAAATCTTTTTAGGTCCATACTCATTTTTTTTTAAATAAGGGTTGTTATTAATTTGGCATTTATTTTTTTTTAGATATTTTTGTGAGAATTAAATCTGTATTTCTTTATAAAAAAATGAGGTCTATCACTGTTGTGTTGGGTTTGCGGTTCGGTCTGTGTACTTTTAAATTGTGAAAAAAAAGGTAATTTTATTATTTGACATTTTATTTCCCTAGCTAGCTTCACATGCAGTTTCTCCATAGTGCCATACCAAAGAAAAAATATATATTGTCTTATAATTAAGCCGCCACAGTATTTTGGTCAGAAAAAGTATATACAATCACGTTTTAATTTCTAATTTTCATTATAATCAGTCAAACATTTCTACTGCCCAAAATTTTCCATGTATCCTATCAAAAAGGTATATAGGACATCCTTTGATAAATTTCATGGAAAATGGATTAAAGTTTAAAAATCTATTGAACTGGCTTATTATTTTTTTATAGAGGATTTTTCAAGGTGGTTTGCAAAATAAAAATGTACTATTAATTTTTTTGTCTCGTACTTTTAATTCTAATGGAATTACTTGTTTTTGTTTAAAACCTGTGAATTTGTATAAATGGACTATAATTAGATTTTTTTTTCAGTGGTACATTACACACGGTATAAGAGAAAAATAAAAAAGTACTATTTATAACTTGAAATTTGCATTTTGGATTATCAACACCGGATTAAATAAATAGGTGATGAGGGAGCACCAAAAAAAAAAGTGACCTTTCAATCCCTTATAAATTTTTTTATCATACAATTGACAAATTGCTATCTTGTTGAAATTAATATGAGCAGTTCTATTATAAATAAAAAATAATAATGGTTAATGAATCACTGTTTGATTTCTTCGTTTATAATGTAAATTTTGATCCATAGTAAAATTAACCAATTAATAATATGTAGAACTTCAACAAACATCATTAAGCAATCTAATCCATACAAATAAATATTTAAAGTATCCCGTATTCAAATTTCACATGCTGTCAACATCAAGAATTCTCAACATACAAGAGGTAAGCTTTTCCTTTGTCAAAGAAATCACTAGGAAATTAAGCTTCTATGTCAACAATAAAATTAATTATTTCTAATTATATTCCTACATCTCACTGGCCTAAGGAAATTTCCTTATTTGTTTGATGATATAATATTCTTTTTCCTTCTTTCATTTCTTTGTACATCAATACAATTCTTGTTTAGAGATGTGCTTCAGTCAATCCAAAAGGTTCAAAACTAGTATCCCAAAATGTTGAAATTTCAACTTCAGAATAAAAATTGAGAGTAAATTCATTTTATATATTACTTATACAATATTCAAGAGGTAAAAAAAAAAGTGTTCTTGAAGTATGTTGTATCATATGGAATATTTTTATGATCAGGTAATTACTAATTTTTTTGCTTGAGATATACTCAAGTCTTTCATCTTTATGAAAGAGGAAATTTTGCATTATAATTAAAAAATTTGCACTACAATATTTTTTTGTTTGAGATATTCAAGTTTTACTAAATATGATTAAATCTCTACAAAATATAATTAAAATAATTATAAAAAAGAACATATTAATATCTTCATACCAAAAAAAATCACTAACATCATTTTAAAATTACTCTAATTAAAAATAATCATCACAAAATATCTTGTTAACACTAAGACTTCCAACCATAGCTACAAGTAAAACCACATTTGGTTTTTTATATTTTAAAGTCGTCAACTCAAGGCGTGAACTATTCAAAAGCAATCTGAAGTCTACTCTTACTTACCAACCTTAATTTTTTAACCAATCTTCTCCCTGCATTTTGTGCAGAGAAAATTTGACTATACCACCATATATGTCTTGTTTTCGTTACAAGTAATACTAAACAAAATCTTTGACCACACAACCCAATTCAGCGCCTTTGAATTGCCTGAATATACAACTATAAAGGAAAAAGAAAAAAGAAAAAACCTTAGCATCTATCTATATATATATGTATATTTGGCCATGTTAATTAGCATCTCAAACTACAACCAACATTCTCTGTCTCTGTCACTGTGTCTCTCTGTATCTCTCCATCTGTCTCTCTATAGCTCTCCCTTTATCTAAACAATGGAACTCTTGAGCACCACCACTGTGACCCTTCCATATGCACGAAGACGCGGTAACTTTAACCAAGCCTACTTTCAAAACCAACCGAGCCTTCATAGGTCGCAAGCGCAGCCTCTCCAACGGAAGTTTCTTCCTGTGCTCAAGTCAGAAGGTCTCTCTTTGTCGCCGTCATTGATCAGAGACAAATCATTCGTCTGCAAAGGTAGTGAGAGAGTAACATGGGTGGATACAAAAGTGCCGGAGATTATCAGACCATATGTTAAGCTTGCTCGCATAGATGATGACATTGCGGTTTGGCTGCATTGCTGGCCTAGCTTCTGGTACGTATACACATTAGATAATTGTGTTATGTTAGTTTTCATGAGGAATTATTTGCTCAATATTTTCTTATGTCCTTCTATTTTTATTAATAAAAGAAGGGTTGATCGGAACCGAACCAACCGTGATCAACCGTGGTATATATAAACTAATAATAAAAAAAAGTATGATGTGAAGCTTTAAGATGGAAATTAAGTATATTTGAGAAACAATATACATTGCATTAATTACATTTAATGTAATTGCAAGTGGCAGCTTGTAAACTATATCTGACTTGTCATTGGTCAAAACAAAAGTGATCACAGGGGAATTTTTTTTCTTTTTTCTGGTGTTTTATATTTATGATTAGTTTGTAGATTTTAAATACGGCACATACTTTTCTATTACTAAAGTGCATGTATACTTTCCATGGCAGGTCAATTATGCTGGCAACAAAACCTGGAACCCTTCCTGATTTCAAATTGTTTGGACTATTTAACTTGATAGCTCTTTTTGTGCATATATCCTGTTGCGCCACAAACGACCTTTTCGATTTAGATTATGACAGAAAAGTAAGTTAATATATCGTTAATAATATATATTCTTAATGGATATACAGTTCTGGTGATTAATTAGTCACTGTTCTTAGATAATATCTGACTCTAAAATCTAAATAAGCTATCGGGTTTTTCTTAATTTGATTTTGACCCTCCGGCATGATTCTCTCTCTCTCTCAATATCAGGTCTCTCGCAGCAAGACTAGACCACTGGCAGCTGGGGACATCACACCGCTTCAGGGATGGTTGTTTTGGGCATTGAATATCGCATTGCTTATACCGCTCGTGCTTAAACTCAACAAATTAAGGTATGCATGATAAATAAAGATTATTGTCACATAATTGCATCATAAAAGAGAAACACACACCCTTTCTATCATTTTTAGATTCTCTCTCTTTTTCCCCCTTGTTGCACTACTTTTCTTCCTAAAGGTGAAGCAGTGTAAAGAATGTATTTATTGATGCCTAGTATAGATCATAGACCCCCTGATAAATCACAAAATAATTCTAGGTCCCTCTTTATGTTTATTTTTTTTGCTTTTCGTTATTTTCTGGGTTGCAATATGGTGTATAACATACCTATTTGTAATTAATTGCGCTAATTAAATGACTATTGATTCTGAATTTTTTTTTTTGTTACTTGTAAAATAGTATCGCACTAGCAGCATTGGAACAAGTATTGTGGATTGCTTATCCTCTTATGAAGAGAGTGACTTACTGGGTATGTTTTGACCCAGTTGACTTATAGCTGCTTAATTACTGTTAATTGATGGAAATTGATTGCTTTCTTTCAATTTTTTCGAACTTCTTTAAAACATTTAATCAACTTAATTCTGTTGTTAATGAGTTGGTTTGTTAAATACTACAGCCTCAAGCTTTTCTTGGTTTAGCCCACAACTGGGGCGCAACGCTCGCCTGGGCAGCTGTAAAGGGAAATTTGAATGCTGTCAACATTTTCGTCCCAGTACATATTGCTGGCATATGCTGGACACTGGTATATGACACAATATATGCACATCAGGTATAACTATATTTATTTATTTCAATTTTTAAACATCATACTTCACAAGTATAATTTGTGCTTATGGCACTTTAAAATATTATGTTTTGCATAACCCATACCTGTATTTTCACATTAGAAACCATTTCAAGCTTAATTCATGACAAAACCACCCGGATTCCTGTGCCAGTACTGTACTGATGATATATTGTCAACTGACAAACTCCAATTTTTAATTTCAAGCCTATTGCTTTTTTTATTAATAAATAGGACAAAAAAGACGATGCAGAAGCGGGAGTTAAATCAACAGCGTTGTTATTTGGAGACTCAACCAGGAATTGGCTCCTTGGTTTTGCAACCATCTGCATTGGATGCTTGTCATTTGCGGGATACAATGCTAATATGGGTATGTGCATGATACTCATATACGAGTAAAGCTCGCATGAGCTTGATCGCAAAATTATAGATTCAACTGACAAATATATCCCTACAGAAAGATAGTTTATATATTGTTACCTTGGGAAAAATATCCAGATCAACAGTAACACACACTGAAGTTTCTTTCTAGTATTATTAATTTATTGTCCATAGTTAATTTCTGAATTGTAGACTATATTCAGTTACAAAACTCTCTCTCATCCTTCATGTCATATTAATTCAGACTGATTTCTTTTTTTTTCTTTTTGTTAGGTTGGCCCTTCTACTTATTTATGATTCCGGCATTCGGACACCTATTATGGCAGATATACTCAGTTGACTTATCAAATGGATTTGATTGCCTCATGAAGTAAGTACCAGAGTTTCAGCTATTTTTCATATTCTTATCAAATATGATAAGTTCCTCTGCATGTTTCCCAGGGTTTGGGCCAGAAATTTTATTTTCCAAATGCTCTCAGAAGAACAGAATGGTTATTTATAGAAAGGGTGAACCAAACCATGAAAATTATAGTGATTAATTTCTCACAATTTGGAATCCTCCAACTAGAATGTCAAAATCTTGAAACCAATCAACAGAGATGGGGAAAAATAAAAGAAACAGAAATCAGAAAAGTTCTTGAATTCGGACCATCTTATAAGTAAACGAACACTAATCCAGTACATAGTCCAAAGCTGTCAAAAACTTGAACTGTCTCAGTAAATGCTAGTAACAGAATAACTGGCAAAGTTGGTCTGGAAAATTCAATGTCCAGATAGAGGTTAATTTTTGTTTAACATCATTTGCAGATTTCTATCAAACAAATGGTTTGGAGCTATAGTTATGGCTGGAATGGTAGCGGGAAGGATGGTATATTGAGATGAGTACTTCTAAAGCAAGAATGTCGACTAATCAGAACAAATTAAATCTGGAAATAATGAAAGAGCATTTGTTTTCTTCGTTTTTGTATTCTAAAGATAAAGAATAGAGTCTGTCAAAGAGTTTGTGAAGTTACAGTATTGAATTTCTTAGGTTGAACACAAAATAAACATGATTTGATGAGAAGTCAAATCTCGTATGTTGTTCGGTGTAGTGTTCTTCATATTCATTCGATTTGTATAACATTTCAATTGAAATTTTATTCAAAGTCATCTGCAATTCAGAGATCTATGCTAAAAATATTTTGAGCGTGATTATCATGTCAGACATACAACAATTATTGGGTCATTGCATATCTTTGTTTTTCTAGTCACACCAAAGCAGAGTATAACCATGTTCTTAATTTGGCTGATGAGCCTTTAGAATGAAATTTACAGCTTTTCAATAAGTAATGTGTGTATAATGTTTTATGTAATGAATGAAATATGTAGGTGGAAAATTAATCTCCATTTATTGCAAACTAACTATTGTGTTGCGTGTTCAAAATCAAAAGAAAAGAAACACAGAAAGGAACAAATTTGAAAATGTGCAGAGATATTGCTCTGTTCCAAACTAGTTACAAAGCTACAAATAGCCTGGTTGTTTTGATATACTCTAATACTGTTAGAGGTAAACAAACAAAATGCAAGCATCACCACAATTTTAACTTAGACACAAATTCTTTATGCTCACTGGCATGATCTTAAGAGATCAACATTTAAAAAAAAATGCAACCCCAGACCTCCTGTCATGATAATACTCACCATATGCAATATGCATATATATAACTAATGTCCCTTTGGAAATGGAACCATCAGATATCTGTCACAAGCATATTACCAGATAATGCTACCTATCCAAAAGAAAAGGGAGCAATGTTATTGCACTTGACTGACACCAAAAATTATGGTGAAAAGAACAAATGAAACAATAAAAGGAAAACATGAAATTTGATCTATACCTTTTCCCCCAATTTGAATGGGGGCAACCCTCGGTAAGGGCATCCACCACAACGAAATGCATCTCCAAGTCCACACTGCAGTCAGAAAGAAGTTTGTAAATTAAATCCAGCATTTGAACTTATCTTTTATTACACCCCCTCCAATTTTCATACTTTCAAGTGATCGCTTTTTTATTTTATTTTGTTTTATTTTTTGAAGTAATTTGCGCTAAGAAAGCAAAGCTAGTACTTTAATTGTGCGAGAACTCTAAGGAAATTTCCTCAAACTAAGATAAGAATTCCAAGACATTTTACCATTTCATGTTTAGGTAAACACTCTGTTTTAACCATTAGGTACTATTATTTGAAGGTTTACATAATGAAATCATGAGATAACTAGCAACTAAAAGGATAACAACAAGTTGGTTCCTTTACTTTTTACTACATTCTTACTAAAATCACTTACGCTGCCACAAGCAGATCGAGGATTATTTATCTGATCGATAGTCAAATCCAACTTTTGGAGCTTCCCCTCTGCTTCAGCTTCTGCCTCGGCTCGACCACACGTGCAGTTCTTGCAAGCCTTTCTTGTTTTTCCCACCTCACAATCTCCAACTAAACAAAATTTATTTTATCATCAATTAAAGCAGTTAAGGATACGGAAAACAACAAACAAGTACTAGTTTACATGTACAGTTGTGTAGCGTTAGGATTTGTAAACTCGAAAAAACTGTATATAAGAACTCTGTATTTTACCAACTGGAAGTTGCGGTTTCATCAGATCTTCTTCAGTTAGAAGACTATCTTCGTCTATAATATCTGATTCTTCGTTGATGGGAATATTTGGGAGAATACTCTCACTTTCCTTTTTATTTTTAAGTGCATAAGACGATCCAACAGTCCAAGAAGCCTTTGTACCCTTAATCTGTTAGAAAGCTCCTTTTTTAATTAGAATGAAATGATTTAACTACAAGATCTCACAAATTCATGAATTTTGACTTACAGTAACTGATTGATTGCTCCAGTTAAAATCTGAAGCTTCAACTTCTATAAACCCCGACAATAGTAACTGGCGCACCAAATTAACGCTTGCCTGGTTAGAACAGGACCAACCCGATAATTCAGTCATAGAATCATCAAAAAAAAAGAAATTAATTACAGATTAGATGGATAGATCAAAGTACCATACCTTTTCCTGCTCAGGTGAAGTTACTTGTTTGTGTAGTATCAATTTACCACTAGGTTTCAAAATCCTAGAAAATTCAACAAACCATTGTTCTCTGAAGTATTCGACAGTTTCAGAGAATGCAATGACAGAATCCTGAGATGCAGCCTCAAGAGGCAGACTACAACCTGTTGTAGCAGGGTTTAATTTCAAGTGAATAACATTTCGGACATGTTCATTAACAGAAATGTAAGACCTCTAGAAAAATAATGAAATAAGTTTAACAAAAATTAATGATAACGACAAGTAATCAAGCTAACCTAGAGATTCACATTGAGTTATTACAACAAGATCGTCAGAAGCCGGGCCGATCTGGAGCTGCCTGATTGCGTGGATCGGTAAAGCAATCTCAGCCGTCAAAACAAGCGATTTGTTCTTCTTCTCTCCCATATCTCCCTTCAATATCAGTTCGGATTAAATCAAGAGTATTACTCAAATTTCGCAGATAATCAAGGAAAAGGAACAATCTCTTGAGAGAGAATTGCGAGTTCCTATGAGCTTACCTTTCTCGTGTTATCCACTCCAGCAAATAACTCCCTTCTCTTGTTTTCAAATTGGATCTAGGGACCAGGGTTTGATTTATAAGCCCTTGTAGTGGCGCGAGTAACGGAGCAAAAGATCTGACGGCGCTTGGAAAGAAGGGAAGGGAAGTACGGCTGAGATTTAATTGAGAGATCTGCCACGTCGGATAGGGGACACGTGTAAGGCCTGTGGACCCGCGTGGAGAAAAAGGGTTAGGAGTGAGCACGTGACCTGGAGAGTACAAGGGGCACGTGACTGGATTTGTGGTTTTAGTTTGGTGCGCTCAAGTCACTATTGATGTGACTTGAAAGTGAAACCAATAGGCAAGCATCTCAGGTCGTCTCCATTTTTTCCGAAATGGAGACATGAAGCATGCTTCCATTTTTTTTTTTTTTTAACATTAATCTTGAATGGAACTTCAAATGGCTTGTCAGAGTTTATTATGATAGGATAACTGTTCGGACGCCAATAAACTTTAGGTTTCTATTTTCTAATTTAATTTCAATTCCATTTCCTGGCAGTGGAGAAATCTTACAGAACAGAATGTGTGTGTCCTTACTGTTATCCGGTGTGTAATATTGCGTTGCATAACATATGAATGAATAAATTATAAAAAAAAAATTTAGATTTGCTTTATACGAATTTTAATACGATCAGATGAATAGCATAAACTCATTCTTCTATTTTACTCTTTTAACAATTCAAGTGCAAACTTTGTTAAATACTTATTGTAAGTGAGCAAGTGGGTGCAGCAACATTTAATTTGGCTTACTTCAATTTCTGATGTTAGAAACCAAGATGAAACAATATCTTATATAATATAAACTTTCTCTAAAGGAAGCTCTTCTTTAAAAATAAAAATAAAAAGTTTCTTTGTACACCTCATTTTTCCAGTATGCAATTGCCATATATAAGAAAACGATTTTAAAGGGAGAAAAGTATTTCCAGTGAAGAAACAATTTCAAAATAAGAGAAGCACATGAACCCAAGTGAGGTCATAGTGGGACAGCACAAGATAAAAGATTCAAATTCCAGATACATAATGGAACATGGTAAGCTTACTTGCTAAAAAAGTACTTTCTGAGATGGACTTAAAACCAGAAAAAGAAAATTTGTACAGATATAATGGTATAAATATTACGAACGCGGGTCAGTCGACACATGCAGACTTGAAGTGGTAGTCGTCAATTGTCGAGTAAATATGACCCACATCCACATGGTAATCAATTGCTTCCCTGCATTATTATCAACAATCAACGAATCAGTGAATATGATTGTGAGTACCCACCTGTGTACCTATGTCTCTGTGTGTGTTTGTGTGTTTGTGTGTTTGTGTGTGTTTAGGAGAGAGAAAGATGGACACACTTGATCTTTTTAGCTGGCAAACCGAGGCGTTTAATCACTTCGTCGACATGGATCCCATGCTCACTGGCACTGTTTTTTGAAACAAAACATATATATCAAGTCAAAAGGTGGATTCAAGTTTTATTAATATAGTAAATAAACCCGAAGGTGGAAATTGAAAGGTGACATGGAAGAGAAATTACAGGCTTGATGGCTCCTGGAACACGTCTAGAACCAGCTTGTAGATGTCAGTCTCAGATCCATGTGCTGTGTTGTTGCCAGAAGACTACAATACCAAATTTCAACAGTTATGTACATTTCTTACTCAAAATAATTGTGCACCGAAGCCTAACCCAAAACCAAATTGTTTAGAATTATATTTCCATGACTAAGCACCAAATTACCAAACTAGCCACAAATAACAAAGATGATCTTAAAATTCTTGGCCGAGGTACCAACATACCAAGCCAACTGATTGATACTGATACCAGCATGATTGGTGTAGAAGATTAAAATCCTTTGTGCATATTCTTCCTCAGATCTAATTAAAATATCAGAAATACCATTTAGGAAGGAGCAAAAGAGCTTACTTTATTGGAAACAGGAGTCTGAGGCTCCTTAGATCCACTAAATAGAGAAGATTCATTAACAACACTTTGCTGGGTTTGGCTCAGACTTCCAACCTGAAATAGAAAAAAGATAAATTCAAATTAGTAGCCAATTAGAATGCATTTAGTGTTTAAGTTACAATAAGAAATTCTAATACCTTCGATTTGGTGTTCTCAAGATGCATTCTAATACACTGGATGAAGTGTAATACTATCTGATTATGGTCTTTTACTGGCCTGAAGAGGAAAAGGGGCAAAGAGAAAAGAAAATGCATATTATCAGTTTGGCAGTCTAAAGATTATAATGTATACTTTTGAACTTTAATACCTTGACAAAAAATTAATACAAACACAACAAAAATTCTGCATGCACTGAAAAAATGTAATGAACTTCTTTTAAATTTTACTTGGCATGTTCTTTTTTATGTGCATCATACTAAAATTCACCTTGAAAAGGAGAATTTGAAAGAAAAGAAAAACTAAATGTCATGAAAGCGCACAAACATTGAAAGAGCATCAAAATTAGTTTGTATTAAAAATTATCCACACAGTATTTCCTAACCATTACTTAAGACTCAAATGATTATGTACAAAACATGCACCAGACATAATTTAAAGGAGCATCAAAATTAATTTCATCAAAAAACTTTTGAAAAAAAACAGAACTGATTACTCACCGAATGGCAAATGCAGTTGCACGTTTCCTATCATAAAATCCCTTCAAGCTACCAACAATAGATACGTACATGCCATTCCTTTGTAACATCACAAAACGTAAAGAACTGAGTAAGCAAACACAAGATAAATACATAAATTTATTTGCAATAAATAATTTAATATAAGATATAAAAAGATCAACACATACTCTATAATAGCTGTTTCACTCGAATCCGATGCATCATTTACCCTGAAGTTTCATAATTATATTTAGAGAAAGTATTGCAGATAATACCATGTTATTTGTTGTTAGGAGTTGAGAAAAGTGCATTATGCACTAAAATAACAGAACTTTCGTGTGTACCTCAGTAAACTCCAAACTATCATGCATAGAATGAAAATAATAAAAATCACATAACCCCCCTCCCAAACAAGGAAAATCCGTCACTCCAACCCCTCTCCTAATTCATATAGAATGCACTAAACTAGTCCTTCCAGAGAATAAAAAACAGAGGTCTTTACAAATCATCTGCCTACCCCTCAAAATTATCAATTTATCATGCAAGCTACTTTCTCACTGATGATCACAGAAATGGTAAGGAAAAGGGGTATTTCTAAAGAAAATGTGTTCGTCTTAGAATTCAGAGTCATGCATAATATTTCTCTTATTAAGGTACCAAAAATCATTGTAAGATTTTGCAGGGATGATAAACGAAAACGATAGAGCTAAAAAGAGCTAACCATCTAATAAAATCCATGCGACCAGTGCCATCATCAAGTGTAAAGGTAACGTCAGTAGTTCTACTGGCTTTATTGCAAACCATCCCCGCCAACACAATCTGCCAAGTCCAACATAGTAAAAGAAATATTAGATGGTGAATCCCAACTAGATGGAGGTCCCAAACAATACACACACTAAACAGGAACAAGATATTGAGGAAAAAAAAACACCCTATACAAGTATTTTACCAGTATTACAATACTCACTCAGAAATATGATGCCTTTGTTCTTTTTCTTTGTCTGTTTTCAAGAACATATCCTCATGTCAAGTTATCAGCTTAATTAATCAGAAAATTACATATACAAAGGACAAAAGAAAAAAAACTTGTAGCATTGCCCTAACAAATGAATTGCAAATTTCATTGTCTTGCATTCAATTTCTTTTTGCAACTCTTTTGTTCAATTTTCTTTCTATACAATGGATTCGGCAAGGCCATTCATCACAAAGGCAATTTTGTACCAAATAAATAAACAGTGCCAAACTAAACTTGGACCTGTAACTAACAGAATCAACTTTGATCTTACATTGTTAACGTCCACACCGTCTATCATTAATGTCGATTTTTTTTCAGAGCTTGATTCGTATGCATCAGTGATTTGCTTCACTGTCAGTGGAACAGTGGTACTTGTATTGCCACGATTCTACAAATCAAAATACAAATTAACACAAACACCAACCAGATCTGACATATTCATCTCCAAAAGATGAATCTCATCGGAAGAGATCAAAATGAGGGAATCTTGTTAAGATTGAACGAGAACTTTTACCTTGGCGAAAGAAGAATCGGGGGATTGGGTTGATTGGGAGGAAACAAAGCCCCCATTGTCGTACTGGCTCGAATACATGTGTTGAGCTTTCTTTCTTGATCTCTCTCTTTCGTTTGCTTTTTCGCTTCTCCTCTCGAGAGAGTGAAGGTAGAATCGAAACTGTTAGAAAACCCTAGGAACTAACAAGAGAGCAAGGAACCGGGGGGCTTTCCAATGCCCACCGAACCATATTTTTGTCAGATAGATAAAATCACCGTTGGATCATCAAATCTGATAATTTGCACGATTATTAAAGCGTGAGAGAAACTTTTATGCGAATCTTGATGGAATCAAACGGTTGTTTTACTCATCGGACCAAATTTTTGTCCAATGGGCGTTGAAAACCCCCGCTTCCACAAGGGGAAGTACTGTAGTGAGGAGGCGCGAGGATATGGCGGGAGAAGCGTGTGATTTTCAAGAGGTTCCCGCCAGAAAATTGGTTGGCACGTGCAAAACACGTGATAAGCGAGCAGCGGTAGTAAATATCAAGCCCAGCGTTAATTTCAATTTACGTTCTAGCCCATATATTATTTTAAATTTATGGATATGCCCATTTCAATTTTCTGTTCTAGCCCATACATTTTTTATTTTTCAAAATTTAATTTCCTCATATTGTCATTATTGCGAAGGAAAGATCCTATAACTAACGAGTCAAATCTTAAGTCCAAACTAGGAAAATGAAAGTATGAAATACTAAAATATGAAGTTCAGAATTTTCAAATTTTTTTAATTATATAATTCACGATTTTTGGGTTTGGAGAAAGGAAGTTGAAATTTTTTTATTTTTGGAAATCACACTTGATTGTTCCAACATAAATGCATAATTTTTTTAAACAAAGAATCATGAAAAATATAAACTAAGAAATTACTATACTTCTTTTTCTAGAGTAATTGGTGCCTTCTTAAACACTAGAATCTCTAATAATTTACTACTACCTCATTGACCTCATTGAGAGCATTATCTTTTTTTTTCTTTTTCCTTTACATTATCATGTTTGTACTTGCATCATCTACAATTCGTAAAGAAAAATCCTTTGTCGATTGCTAATTGCTGTATAGATTTGGAACACGGCAGGTATGGTACCGATTGAAACAGTACGACAGTAGGCAAAAGGTGGCCCACAAAACAGTTTTGCAGCAGACCTGAAAAAAGCAGAGAGAGAAAAACGCGGGACTTTCCCCAAATAGTCGCTTTAAATTAAATTTTGAAAAGGCGGATTGAAGCCTTTGCAATGAATTATTGCACATGGCATTGGCGCAGTGTATTAACAAAAGGGCGGTACGGATAATATATGTTTGGATATAATTAAAATACCGGTATGTATATTTAAATGTGTCGTATTTGAAGTATCACGTATCGTGTTTTTACAAGTATCGTGTTAAGCAATAAATGTACTAGATACGATACGTTCAAGTATCTAGTTGACACGTAATACATCTATGACATTTTAAAAATTAATTATTATAATATATTTTTAATAGATATTACGAATACGTTTTAAAAATATATGTTATTATAAAAAAATTTCCTCCATTTTTCCATTTTTCTATTTTTTTATTTTTTTCCGAATTTTTAAATATTTTTTAACAACTAAAAACAAAATTTTAATTAAAAAAATTAAAATACGTCTAAATAAATATGTATAGACACATGTTAAAACAAGCCGTACTATTAAAAATACCATTTTTAATACTAATATAAAAAATATGACATAATACAATATGTATTAATCTTTATACATACTTATACGATACAACATATCCAACTGACACATACATACATACCTGACACTACACTTTCATCATTCCCCATCTACATAGGCGTATCACTGTAACAGCGTACGATCTGACATATTCACGGACCATTGCTTCAGCAATTATATATTTCTGACGGATAAGCACCACAATTTCAAATGAATATCACAATCAACATGGACCACTCGACTTGCCCTTTTCAGCTGTAATAGTTTTTTATGTCTGAAATCAAAAGGGGGCAATTTTCACTGAGAGAGCAGTTTTGCCCCGAATTATAAAAAAAGGCAATGTTAAAACTTATCCACAGTAGCCAGCACTGCACTACAGCAGCAACTCTGGATCAGAAAAACCACAGAGAGATACATGTTCTATCAGTAGGAATTACCAAAGCTTGCATTACAGAGTACCAACACAACCGAGAAATCATAGAGAGCAAAAAGAACCATCCCAGATACTACAGATCCCCAAGAATTAAAACATCTAGAATCAAAACATTAAATTAAACTAACAACTAAGAATTCTGAGCAACACTCAGCCGACCCACTTATTCACGGAAAATCAACATTTCAAACCCTAAACTTCCTCAGCATATGCCGCCTCGGCAATGGCTGCTTCAGCATCAGCAACCTCCTTCTCAGTCTTGCGCCCCTTCTTCGACTTGTAGTACACGCTCATGAACGTACCGACAGCGCCATACTTCTTGCGACAGTACTCGTAGTGCTCAGCATCAAACATGCGCCAGAAATCCTTCTCATTCAGCTCAGATACGGCGTACTGGGGCTGGAAGCAGTGGTTCTCGATCATCCATCGCTCAAGATTGCGCACGGCCTCTGAGCCATTGAACTCCTCACCCCGCAGAACAGGGCCCGGTGCATAGTAGACACCAACATCAGTGAACATCTGTGCATATGGG
Organism: Bolboschoenus planiculmis; assembly: GCA_031770325.1. Taxonomy (NCBI): domain Eukaryota; kingdom Viridiplantae; phylum Streptophyta; class Magnoliopsida; order Poales; family Cyperaceae; genus Bolboschoenus; species Bolboschoenus planiculmis. The sequence goes on along the minus strand of CM062755.1, from coordinate 2,630,803 downwards.
GTGTCACCTTGGCGGTGGTGGTGCTCAAACCCGTGCTCTGGGTAGATCATGGTCTTGATTGGGAGCTTGAAGATGCGGTGCGGGCACAGCCAGAGTGGGTAGACCTGTAAAAATATGTAGGGATGATTCAGATAAGGAAGAATACATCAAGATTATCACAATTATCACGATAAAGGTTCATAGCAACATGGTCCATTGAAGTGACAGTTATGTAGACTATTGTAGAATACAACAAGATTATCACGATAAAGGTTAATAATTGCTCTGTACATTCACATATAACAAGCACTGTTACTGTGCCAGTACAAAAAGACTGGCACCTGATTCCATTATAGTCAGATCCCATTCAAAAATATTTGGTTTAACCCAGAAAGTTTTCTAAATTGCACGAGCATCAAAAGAACCAACAGAGTTTTTCTGATAACCAATCACACAACATTTTAAACAATTAATTCTAAATTACCGAGCATAACAACAAACCTCTTGGAGATATGGATGGAGAGAGAGAGAGAGAGAGAGAGAGAGAGAGAGAGAGCATACCTCCATCTCCTTGTGGACGAACTCCATGGCATCACCGACCTTGTGGAGGGGCACAAGAATGTCCTGGATGACATGCATGTCATGGTAGTAGTTCCTGATAGCTTCGCCCTGGGTGGCCTTGAGGAGGGAAACCTTCGGGGGCATCAGCCAGCCAAGGGACCACCTGAACCACCACTGGTCAGCAAATGGCAGGATCAGCTTACCTTCCCAGTACAGACAGCGTGTATGCCTGTGGTAGTATTCCCTTGTCGGTATGTACTCCACAAACTCACCTGCATATGCAAAATGCAACCACCAAATCTATTTGTTATTATCAGATGTATTAGTCAAAGGACCAAGACCAAGCTGAAAATCACTGGTCCAGTACTATTGTTGTTGGGCATGTACAATAATTCACAAGGTGTATGTGACAGCAAACATTTTCTTTTCTTGCTTTGGAAGTCATTGAAGTAGTTAACATAGCAAATGGTTAAAGATGATTTTCTGACAAAACCAATCTAAATATGTAAAATTGAGTTGGCGCATCTTAAGCTGTATGGGTCGTGGAGAGCAGGCTTATTTTATATTTGTATAATTAGGGAAATCAAGCATCAAGCATCAAGCATGCATTAAAAGTACTTACAGAATTAACAACAACTCATAGAATAGGCCGAGGCACTTTGGTCTGATTAGAATAAGTTTAGGCAACATGGTCAGTAAACATTACCTCTCTTCAAAGCAGACTGAGCATGCTGGTAGAACCAAGGCTTGAACCACCACCCCTGATTGTTGATCTTATTCCCCTTCTTCTTTGCCTCCTCCTTGGAAGCATAGACACCAGTCATCATAACACCATCAGTCGGGTTGTAAATCATGGTCTCAACAAAATCAGGGATCTTTGACGGATCCCCATCTCTGGGTGCAAATGAGTCAGCATAAGCCTGGGCCAGCTCTTTCAAGTTTCCCCTGCATGGCTTGTATGTCACCTTCATGTACTCCTTAATGCTGATCAGCTTAATCTCAGCCGCAACAAGGAAACCCAGTGTGCCTTGGGACCAAGGAATGGCATAAAACAGGTCAGAGTACTCGTTATCCTTGGTAGCTCTGACGACCCGGCCATCAGCCAAGACAACCTCCATGGCAACAACTGTGTCGGAGAAGAGTCCATACAGGTGTGAACTGCCTTCAATCCCATAACCATTAATCAACCCACCAACAGTCAGATCATCAAGCTCAGCAACAACTGCCAAGGCGAGGTTCATGGGGCAGGTGTAGCGGGTAATCTGACCCATGTTGACCAGCGGCTCAACTCTGGCAATCATCCTCTCCTTGTCAACCTCGAGAATGTTCCGGAAGGCAGAAAGGTCGACCTCAAAGTGGCGGGCCCGTTTGTAGTCAACATTCCTCATGCCAACGGCGATCCAAGGCTTGCGAGCGGTGCACACAAGGCCATCCTTCTTGGGGTCACGCTCCTTGAGGCGCTTGACAACCTTCTTGACATTCTCGTCATGCTCCTTTTGGCGGCGCTTCTCAGACTTCATAGCTGACCACGTGTCACCAAGGTAAAGCTTGAAGTAGATGAGGAAGGAGACAGGAAGCACCACGAAGATAACAATGATCCAGCGGAAATTGACCAGGTAGTCAACTAACACCTTCTTCCTCTTTGGGCGAAGTGGGGTCTGGAGGTCTGACATGGTTGCGAACTAAATCCTGGAATGACAATAAATTGGAATCAGAATGTTTTATCAACTCAGCAAATATTGCTGTGTTTAAATAGCAGGAGATGAAGGGAGACAAAGGTTACAGAGAAGAGGTAACAGAGTGGAACAGAAAGGGAGGTTATCATATTTTGCACCCTCTTGTTTTGGTTAGCCTTAATTACCAGAGCAACAGAATATACGCTTTGGAAGTTGAAAAAATGGTTAACAAAGTAACCTCCATTAACCTTAACCTACCAAAAATATCCCACCAGACAAGATTAGTTTAGAAGTGTGAATCTATTCTACTTTCTACCTCTGAAGCTACATCTACATATTAACTAGGATCTCAATAGAATCAATTTAATATACAGATAGAAACGAATTAGCACCGCTGTGTGATACTGAAAGAATTCACCGAAATTTACCTAGCTGTAGGCACTACTATACAGTTAAAAGTCAATCAAATATATAAGGTTTTAATGAACCTGAAATCCATTTAACAGAATAAAGCAATAGATATTTTCATGAAATTGGAAATAGTTTCCCTTCTGGAAGCACAACACTATATTTGGAAAATATACAGGCCATATCTACAATATTGGCAAACAACATGTGGCACATGCCAGATTCCAGGACAGATTTACCTTCTTTGAGAAAGGACAAGAAATTTAATGCACAAATACTTTCAATGAAACTAGCAAAATATATATAGAGAGAGTAAAACTAGCGTGAGATTCTTAACTCAAAAACCTATCGAATCGACTTAAATTTTCAAATCCAAACTGCTCAATAAATTCTTTATATCAAATTCTTATAGAATACAAAAAATTTCTATTTTTAGAGTTTTTGAAGTATTTGTTTCAGAATTTTTTCAAAATGACCAATTCTAATATATAAACATTCATTATTTTATTATTATTTTGGAACCGTCTTAAAAAATCAGAAAAAAATAGTTAGAAAACTCCAAAAATGGAAAATTTCGGTATGCTATAAGATTTAGATATGAAGAATTATTGAGCTACATGGATTTGTCGTTTGGAACTGTTTCGGTAGTTTTTTGAGTTAAGCTCACCAAGGATGTTGGTGAGCTTAAGCTCACACTAGCTTTACTCTCTCTCTCTCCCTCTATATATATATATATATATATATATATATATATATATATATATATATATATATATATATATATATATATATATATATATATATATTCTTTCTTATTAGTAAAGACATGCAAATTTAGAAATCGATGGGATCCAGCATTTAACATAGTGATCCAAGATAGCTCACCAGTTAATACAGATAGATCTAAGAATAAAGGGAAGACAGAAAGCTTTGGAACAATTAGAGTAGAATGTACCAACCATCCATCCATTAGAAATTATTTTAATAACATTGCTGCACTTATATGTTTCATATAAAAAAAAATACAGAAAAACTATTTAGGCTGTCATTTAATTAATTATCTAAAAATATTATAAAAAAATGGAATTTGTAAAAGCTCCTCAAAGCTTTAATCAACAAATCTCTAAATAAATCAGATCTAATAAGATAATAACAAATACAGGTCTAATATCATCTTATGAGAGATTAATGGAATCCTAAAATAATGTTATTATGACTGTTATTTTTTATTTTTTTTGGAAGTAAACAGCTAACAGTTGAATTTCTTAAAGTTATATATATAATGTATTCAAATTACAAATGAACTTCTATAAAATAGAAACGAACGGACTTCCTAAATTCCGAAAATTAAAAAAATCCACAAATATGTCAACATCAGTCATTTTCGCACTGCCGAGCAGCTGTCAGACGGATTTATCATTTATGAATTTGAATCTAAAAATTAAAAAAAGCATGCAACGACTAATCCACTTCGAACAATGCGAACTCAAAAGGACACAAATTTTACCTCGAGAGCAAGAAACCAGGCCTCTCAGATCAAGTCTGAGGGGAAGAGAACCGCGGATCTCAGCTAAAAGCTGCTCGTTTATATACTGAAACACTTAAAAATTCCCCGAGAAGATCCCGATCGGAAAGTGATTCGCTGAATCACGTGACATACCTCGATCAATGCAAATATACAAAATAATACATCCGATTTAAATACGATGACAGTAGATCAAGATCAAGAGACATCTATGAGAAGAGAAAAACGGGGGGAGAGAGAGAGAGAGAATCATAGAAATGTCACCTTCTTCTCTCCGAGAGGCGCTCGGATTGAGAGAGAGAGGGAGAGAGAGAGAGGAGAGCCCAAGATAGTTCGTGCTCAAGTGGAGCTGCTGTCACTGAGAGGGTTTATTTATTTAAAACCCTTTCAGATGGGGTTTTGGATCCTATCCCCTCCGTTTTAAAACAAAATTGGGATGTCGATTTAATGATAGAGAAATTATTATTATTTTCTGTCTTTTGCACTCTATTTTTATATCCTATAATTCAATACTAATGATGAATATTACGGACCGTAATAATATAGTCTGATATGTATCATGAGCCGTAACAGACTGTCACAGATAGTTATAGATTGTCATGGATCATGACAGTTTGTTACGAATAGTAATAGATTGTCATGGGTCATGACAGTCTGTTACGGTCCATAATTTTATAATATATTGTGATTATTCTATATATAAATATATTTGAATATTTAGTGTAAATATTTTTTATCTTATGTATAAATAAATTTAAATGTTAGTATAAATACGTTTAAATAATTGTCAAATACATTGAAATGTTAATATAAAACATATTTAAATGTTATATAAATATATTAGAATGTTAATATAAGTATTTTTATCTTATATATATGTATGAAATAGAGAGTATGAGTTTTGAAATTTTAAATATTTCATCTTCGATCTATAGAATTTATGCTCGGAATTTTACGAGATACAGAATTAATGTGTAATTATCGCACGATACGATATGGTGATATAAATTGAGATATGAATTGTTAAGGGAAACGGAGAGAAATAGGCGCCAAGTGTTTGCGTTGACTAATATAAAAGCCCTTGGTTGTAGGAAGAATAACGTGAGTGCCACTCACTGCCACAAGTATCATGCAGTGCGTCATGGTTATCTTTGTGTTAATCCCAGCCGTTGATTACATGATGGTCAAATATAGCCGTTGATTCGTGATCACGCAGTTTGTGCCGTTACAGATCTGTCCACCTGTCTGGACGCACGTGATGTTGTCAGAAGAAAAAATCTTTACTAAATTACGATTTCCTTTCAGAAAGAGACAAAGTATGGCGTCGATCTGTTTCTGACTTTCTGTGCATCGAATTGTGTAGCGTAGTGTGCAATGGTGTTCGTTTTAAGTGGAAACTGTAGTCCGACAGAGAATGGCATACGGTTGGAGTCGCACATTTTGATACCCCCCCCCCCTCCTGCGATGTGATTTGTGTATTAATAGAAGCAATCATACGTATTCAGATATATGATCAAAATACAACATACATCCTTGGATGTATCGCATTCTTATAAATATCATATTAGATAATAAATATATATTAAATATAATATAATACGATATATTTAAGTGTTTAATTGATATGTTTATAAAATTTTAAAAAATAATTATTATAATATATTTTTAATAGTTATAACAAATATATTTTAAAAAAATGAAGAATATTTTCTATTTTTTTCCTTTTTTTAATTTTTTTCAAATTTTTAAATATTGTTAATAATTAAAATCAGTAATTTAAAACAAAAATGTCAAGCATGTCCAATCACGCGCAGATACGATATACCAAAATATACAGTATTATTAGAAGTGTCATTCTTAACACTATCATAAAAAAATAATATAATATGATACGTATTAATTTTTATACGTATCTATACGATACGATACGTCACGTTCGACTGATATATACATTATATATTTATAGAGCATATTACTGGATGCTCCTGGAACATAGCAGAGGTCAATGTTGTTTGGTAGCGTAAGCAATTTATTTCAAAATTTGTAATTAATCATGTATCTAATCATTATGATTTTTTATATTTATTTCGTTTATGTTAAGTTTGGAGCTGGAAATGTCCAGTAAATCCATCACAAATTAATTCAATGACCAGATCTTATATTTTGGAATTATTTTAATGACAATAAAGCTGTTTACTTAATTATTCCTCTGATTTAGCATGAATTAAATCCGGTTCCTTTTTTTTGGATCTATCATCTTCAATGCATGGAAAAATTGTTTCCAATTATATTTATTTATGGGTCTAATATGCCCCTATTTAATGAAGTTATAAAATTAAAATGAAAAATTTGTCCCATTTATCATAATGTAATTTAGATCATTAATTGTACCATAAAAATAAATGTAAATGTACACTAGAATTATTTGTAAGAATATTACTGTTAAGTTTTAAAAACCCAATATGCAAAAAAAAAAAATTCAATTTCAAAACATACTGGTGCAGAGAAAATGAATAATTTAAACCGGGATTAAAAAAACAAAAGATGCAATTTGTTGTTAAGGCAATTTTTTTAAGGCGAATTGAAAATAATTATTTCGGCGTTACTTACGAGGAACTGGAACTTCTCCAGTGCAAATAACTGGAGAGAACATTTTTGCCCGTTGAGGATCATACAAAAGTAACAGAGCTGCTAAAAGTTAGCTATCATTTGTGAATAATGGCGAAGTAAAATAATAAATAAATGAGTAAATTACACAAAGGTTTATAAAGTATCACACTTTATCATTTTGATCCTTGAATTTTTACAAATATCAATTTAGTCCTTAAAGTATCATTTAGTTACCATTTTGATCCTTAAAGTTTTAAAGATACCAATTTAGTCCTTAAATTATTATTAATTTATCATTTTTTATCCTCAAAATTTTTTATTTATAATATTTTAGTTCTACCATTATTATCGGTCAAAAAAATTAAATGAAGATCCATCATCACATGCATATCATTATGATATTTTTTTAATTTATGAAAAAATATGTAAATTTTATTTTAATTAATTTATGATGACACAAACTTAATTGTTAGTGTTAATTTAATTGATATTTGATACTGTGAATAATGATAAGAACATGAGGTTTCAACGCAAATATTTACCATATAAGAATATTAGTGTATGAGAAATAGTGAAATACTAACAACAGAATCCTTGTAATATAATTAGAAAAATTTCATACCATCATGTTAATATTAAATAAATATCCCAAGAAGTTATTCTTGAAGATTTTTCATTTCTTTTTGTTTACAATGAATTAGAGATTCTATATTTAGAAAAAAACAAATTAATGCTTCACTTAGGCTTGCATTTAGGAAATGAAGTAAAATTAAAGCAATCTAAGTCACTTTATAATATTAATATTTAGTATTAGTAAAGTACATACATAATGTAATGTTAAATAAAAAAAATCAAGTTACTTGATGAAAAGATTTATTCAAAACTTATATTATTATACATAATTTTTTTGAAAATTATAGTTTCCAGTTTTTGTCCATTAGCTTACAAATGATAACAAAATTCTGCCATTATCTGCATTTGCTGTCGTAAAGAAATAGTCTCTGAACTATTTCAATCGTACAACTCACGAAATTAATTTTTTTTTAACTCCGTTTGATAAATAAAATAAAATACAAATGAAGTAAAATTGAAACGGAATAAGTGTTAAATCACTTTAAAACATTGATATTTTATAGTAGTGAAGTAAGTAGATGAAATAATGAAAGTAAAATATATTAAGAATTATGAAATTTGATGATTTAACTTTTACTCCATCTGCATAGATATTTAACTTATTTCACCTTAAATTACTTTTATTTGATATATTAAAGCGTCTTAAAACACTTACTCAATCTTTACTTCACTTCCAAACACACTCTTAAAACTTAAATTTTTAGAGTGGTATTTCTCAGTTCTACAAACTTTAAGCAAATTTTGACATTTTACATTACTCGTACATCCTCTCAAAAACACACAAAAAAAAAAAACAAAAAGAAACTCTAATTTTACCTTATGAAATCATGAAAATTTGAGTTGACGCCTAAATTAACACAAATGTAATAAGAGGTTTATGAGCTTTTTCAAACATATTAAAGATGACAAATGGATGCAATTGTGTACGTTTTGGATTTATTTGGAAATTTTATTGTCGATTTCATCCATGTGTTTGAGATTGGACAGTCTGGTCTAAAATAAAATAATAAGGATCCTTTTTGGAAAAAAGAATGACATAAAAACAAAGTCAACAAATGATACATACATGAAAATTAATCTTTTAATCTAATAGTTTAGATAATATTCTATGTACGATAAATCGTTGGTTTGAACCTCGATTGGAAGATTATTTATTAGATATTTAAAATTGAATAATTTCGATCTTTATTTTTATCTTAAAAAAATAAATATATACATGTCTTAAAAATACCTAATTTTCTAAATAAATTAATAAGAAAGTGAAACACAAATTTTAATTTCGTTGAAATTGAAAACTAGAATTAGAGACGTGATTCTTACTACTAAGATTGAATTATTATACATTGAACTCACTTAATAGGTAATCAGAACAGTCCCTAATTGTATCAAGTTTGGAATATATATATAATATATATATATATATATATATATATATATATATAAATCATCCATAACATATTTACACTTGGAGGGATTCCTTGATAACTAATATTTTAACATATTCTTGAAGATATAGATTGATTGTGTTTCAAAATTCATTCAATTGAAATATCATTTGATACTTTATCAAAACAATCAAAATTACATGAAACTTTTAACGGTCTAAAATTTAATATTTTTTATGATATATCAAATGATCCTTAAATTACATGAAAATTGAAACACAATTAATTTATAAGTTATAAAATATGTTTGTAAACTTTTTCTATTTTTAAGAATTTTTAAAATTTATTTTGAAATTATTTAAAAAATAATCATCGAGATTGTCAAAATATTAGTTGTCAAGGGACCCGTCCCTTTACACTTTTAATTTATTGATGTCAGTATACATCACATCGGTCATCATAATTATCAAATAAAATTTGATTTGAGAGAAATTATTCTTACATTCCAAATTATGCACCCCCTTATCTACGTATATTGTTAAGTATAAACATTTTTTAAAAATATATACTTCAAATTTTAAATTAAAAAATTATATTAAATAACTTAAAATTACTGAAAAATTACTGAGATGTAAAAAAAAAATACAGTTATCTCTCCTCTTCAATATAATCCTCCCTCTTTGTAACCGGAAACTCTTCGTTTGCATCATTAAATGTACACAAATCTGACTTTGAGATATTCTGTTGTTGATAACATGCATGGACTCAACGCAAGGGATGACGTGGCACACCCAAACAGAGGAGAAATACATGATTAGTGTCAGTTGACCTCCTCCCTTAAATTCTGAAACCATTATTCATAATTTTGATACAATGATTGCAACCAAACATATGTAATTCAAGTTGGCCACTAAAAATTGTATCCAGCGTTGGAGGTCAGCGCCACAATACAACACTTGATGTTAGCATATTGTCAATTTGAGAATCTCATGATGCACAATCCTATTAGAATAGGCTGATAAATTCCATCTGTTAAACACAACCTCCGATTAGAAAGGAATGAAGAAGGAAAATTTCTCTTTCAATTAATTACATCCACTGTGTTTTAAGCCTTCAACCAAACACAGTGCAATACTATTTGAGATGTGTTATTACAACCTGACACCAATCTTCAACCAAACTTCTTCTCTTCCCTTTTTTTTTTTAAAGAAAAGTTTGTAGGACCATATTTTTTTTGCTGTTTGTAAATAAACCATCTCTCAACTGCTTGTACCACACTTTGGAAAAGCTGGGTTGGGGTAAATAGGATCAATAATTCAATTCCATATTAACTTATGTTTTTAGGTTGTTAGTTCAAAATATCTTCATTGAAAAGACGACAACTGGACTAATTTCTACTTACAAGAAACGAAAGAGACAACTGCATCAATTTCTCATTGATAAACAAACGGTTGGTGTAGTTGCTCAAGCTGTCACAGAATAGTTAGTACCTTGTAACCTACTGGATATTTTCAAACCAATAAAATAACAAAAAGAAGAACCATGCATATCGGTTGCACACTTGTTATCTTTTTTTTTTTCTTCCCAACCCACCCCCCCACCAAAACACACACACACACACACAAATTTGTAAGCCAGGACGAACCCCAAATGTACTCCACCTAATCTCACCTAATCTTTCGATGTTTTTGATAAAAGATTGCTTATGAAAGCAACAAGAATCAGTTCTCAAAAGAAACTAAAGAGGCTATAATAACTTTGCTTGGTTCATTTTTTTAGTAATTTACTTATATTAACAATTGCATGTAGTTAGCTAGGAACTGTGCAACTGTTGAGGCAACTAAGTGATTCAAGCATTGTTGGAGCAATCAAGAACAGAATGCACAAGTAATTTGTAAAAAAAAAAGAGAGAGAGAGAGAGAATATTGACAGTAGGAGGTTACCAATGCAAAATCAAAACTGCCGCACTACTTGTCCCTCTACAAAAGAAGTTGAATTTACACTAGGGAAATTGATTGCCATATCAGCATTTCTATCTTTGGCTAGACTGGAAAGGAATATTAAGAGAAGACCTGAAAAAAGAATAAAAAACAACCTATCGTAAATGTGAAGAACAAGATGTCAATAAAGATCCATTTTTTCAAATTTTTTTATTTTTCTGTTATTCTAATATTTACTTATTATTTACTGTACATACATTTTTTGTGGAAAATGTTTGAGAGATACCAAAATCGATACCATATTCGATGCCGACTTTATTGTTCAGATTAAATGAGTTATTATTCATATTAACGACTTTATTATGCAACTTATTTTTGACAGTATTTTTATTATTTAGCTCAAATACCACTAATATGAATAATAACTCATAAGTTGAATAACAAAAGTACTGTATAAATAAATTGTATAATAAAATCGTTAATATGAATAATAAAGTCGGTATCGATTTTGATATCTGTATATCAGCTCCCTTTTTTTCGTGATACTCACACATCCTACAAGAAACACGCACAAAAGTTATAGAACTTACTATATCAATGCCTCATGGTTTATCTACTGGCATCATGGATTGAAAAAACTTGATCCACCGATATTTAAAGAAACCAGTACTGCTATGCTTGTTATAGTAGCAAGCAATAATAAAGCTGGATCTGCATAAAAAAAAGCAAGGAAAGAGTGATCAACGAAAGGAACCCAGGATAAAAATACCAAATTTGCAGTTTACAAGTCATGTCAAATTAGTGTGTCAATGAGATAGCACCACTGTTCTACTAGTAAAGCTGTTGGCTTCCTAGTTTGTCTTTTCTTTTCTCTTTCATGGAAACTTTTGATGTTTCACCAAACAACTTAGCATAGACTAGGGCATATTGAAATTTAGGATACATAAAATCAAATAATAAAGGTTTATGAATTCAAGAGCATGGCAGCTACAAAAGATTTGTCTGCATGTAAAGGTTTCCTATTTGAAGATAGCAGATCTTGTACATAAAATCAAATAATAAAGGTTTACTCCAGGAAAATTTCCTTGATTGCAAAATAGATGTTAACAGCATAATCTTAACAAAAACAGCACTGGTCATCTGCTACCTGTTATACCTAACAATCATTATCCTGACTCCTGAGGTCAATTAGGAACGGTGTTTCCACAATCAACTCTTTACTCAATTCTTTCACCAAAATGATTAAAAAAAGTTTTGCAAATCTCACCTTTAGATTCACCAGACAGAACTTCAGAATCAACAACACTGCCACCGCCGATGCCACCATTTCCTTTACTCCCCTTACCAGTCAAGTCAGAATCCCGGAAACTTTCTGACGAAACAATCCCTTGAAACTCTTCACTAACAAGCAACGCAGCCAATAGGTCCATGAATGACTCCCTCTCTCTGTCAGTCACTCCCCCTTTGCTATACTCTGATTCTGGCATGTCATCATCACTTTCGAAGTATCCCATTTCAGAAGCCAGCGTGACTTTCTCTTCCTCTTCATCTTCAACATAGGCCTTGTAGGTGAGACGTAGTAGCACCTCTCCTGAGGTACGTTTACCAAAAACACCCCATCCACCCCGTATTGTAACAATTCGGTCAGTTGGTACCGTGTCTTGGAGCGATCCTAGCTCCACCTATAGTGATAAAATGTAGATACTCCATTGTGATATTGTTTACACTAAAAGTACACCGAATAAAATTAAATTCATAGTAACATATGGTTGTTGAGCAATGTTGACTTTGGAAGTGTAGCAGTATGTGTGGCATGGCAAGAAACCAATCTGGTTAATGAGTTATTTACAGGAATTGTCTGTACCAGATAGATCTGCCACTGGCATGCATTTAATGAAAACTTTGCTGGCAATGCCTGTAATAAAAATGATACCTCTCCTGACCCAATTGTCATCTCGGTGAAGCCAAATGAGTCTTTCACTTCAACGTACAATTTCTGCTTCTTGGGATTAGTTACTAGAAGGTGGAAATCCTTAACACAAAGAAAAGAATAATATAAAAGATAAATTTTTTGTCAAGTATACTCTCTTGAATATAGAGAATCAGCATAGCAGTAAACTACAAAAAATAACTAAATAATTTCGAAAGGTCAAAGATCAAGATATACTTGGTTCCAGATGGGTTCACCAGGAGGGCCAATAACAGTTGTCTGACTATTTTTCTTGCTCTTTATAACTTGATCTCCTAGGCTGAAAGTTACATATGGATCAGTCTTCCCTGCCATTTTACCAAAAGTTGGCATTAGTTAACAGATCAAAAAGTAGTTACATTGCTTACTGATCTCTGTTAAACTTTTGGACCCAATTAGTACTTGGCTATTAAGCATCATTTGAGGTATTAGATAAGAAAAGGGCGGCAAAGTAATAATGATAATGATTGAACTAGGAAAAACTAGTTCTTGCAACTAACTTTTTCATTGAGGAAGTGACAAGAATGATTCTAATCCCTGGTATACAGTACAAGTACATCACATAATGGTCCCTCAAGTACCATCTTATTTAAGCAGAACCACAAAGTGTTACAAAAGCGGTCCCCAGAGTATCACCCTGCAGGGAACTTAATAAATGCTGTTCCTAAGCATTACATCAATGGTCCCCAATTTACAATGTTCACAATCGAACTACAAGGGATGCAAATACATTAAACCCATAAAAAAACTCTGATATTATTTTACTTTGTTTTAACCTTAACCAGACATCTATTTCAAAAAAATAGATAAATAAATAAAATAACCAGACATAGTAGGCAGAGGAGTTGTAATAACTCCCCTCTTTTAGCATAACTAATAATAATAATACATTTTGACATTAAGTAATGTACCAAATAAGGCATAGGCGAGTTTGCGAGCATCAACAAGGGTGACAGAGAGCTCTCCAACAAAATCCTTGTTGCCTTCATGAATAACGTCCGACTTCAGAACCTCTGCCACCGGGCCCAATGCCTGGCCTTTCTGAAAATCAAGAACAATTTTCTTTGGCCGCACAAAGAGAAGTGGTAGGTCTTCTGTAAGGAGCTTTGTCAGAAACCTATTACACAAAAGCAACAGCATTTCAATGAGGAATCTCTCTGTATGTCTGTCTGTCTCTCACTTGCACCCACAAATACAAATAAATTCCAATGGGCAGAATTAGATATGGGCTTACTTACATAGAAAGGACAGGAATTGCTGATGGGAAGCACCAATTTACATGCAAAGAAAAAAAAGCAAGTACATGTTAGTGGAAAAATCATGGAAATCCAAAGAAAATGCATCAAACAACACTTGAAAATTTTCATGTATATATGCAGAACTTTAAAGAAATATATATAGTGTATTAAATAACTCTTTAAGGGAAGTAGTCATCAGAAAAGCACTACAATTGCAGTTGGCACCTTTCTCCTTCAAGAATGGATCATTTGACAATCTAATGTTTTATTAATTTTGAAAATTTAATAGGGGCCATAAATGGAAAGGCGGAAAAACAACTCAGATCAAAACTCTGTCCGCACATGACTTGTTTCCTATTTTTTCTTTAGGCTTTCCTTCCAGACCTCAAACCATCTTCATCTTCACAATTCCAGATACCTAAATCTAGAGCCTAATATGAATTTACCTTAGTACTTCCCCCAATTTAGCTCTTGGCTGCTCACCCCCCCACCCACCCCCAAAAAAAAAAAAAAAAAATCCACTCTTCAGCTCGTTCATCTATATTTCACTCTTTTAGCATGACAGAGAAGACGTGAGTGTTTTTTTTTTTTTTGTGTGTTTATTGGGGGGTTATGTCATGTAAGGGATCAAAATTTTAATATCGGAGTAATTATTAGTTCAGATTATTGAAACTATAAAATTGTCAAGCGATCCTCCATTTCTTCTTTCCATACACAGCAAGGTATACTTAACTAGTAGAGATACATTTCCTAAGTAGTCTCAAAACTTAGTACGAAAGAGGTGCTCTGCTAGATAGTTTAAACCAACATAACAAAAGCTAATATTAATTGGATTAAACTAAAAATATTTTCAGCACCACAGTTTAGGTTATCACCAAGCACTGGTACTTGTTCGGTTACCATTCTGGTCACCTACCTACCTTTTTGGTTTTTATATATTTGAGTTACATGGTGTTACCTACTGGAGATATAGGACAGATTGAGTAAATAATGAGATTGCGCTGAGGTAAAATGTGGTTAATTGTATGACCAAGGGTTAAAGCATAAAAGTCTCATCCCTGAAAATAAGTGCACTTACCCATAAGATTGAAAAGCCGAAAAGGGGACAACTCAAACTTAATCTTTGGCAGAGAAACAAAAGCCCAAGAAACAGCACCAACCCATGGCTCTGTCGGTATGAGTCGAAGCTTAACCCACAGCTCTCCATCAATGTCAAAATCGCGCACCCAAACTGGAACACTTACTGGGATGATACCAAACTTGAGGGAAAGGGATAATTTCATGCGGGCTCCACCAGTGTAGCGTAGACCTATCTGGTATCTTAATTCCAAACAAAAGCCATCATTTACAAGAAATAATCATGCCATTACTCCAAAAGTAACAAACAACAGCAATAATGCAATCAAAGTAACTGTCACAGTTGACAAGTGATTTTAATCACTACCAGAAACTTATGCAGAGATAAGTTCACCCCTTTTTCTGGATATAATATAACAGTTCACATAGGTAAACGGGACATCATATTTCGTACCCAATGTACCATTTTAATATAGTAAAGCACCTTTGAGCAACTATATCATGTGGAGGATGGACAAATTTAAATAATACAATGCTAAGCTTTTCTATATACACTATTCTGCAAGCATCCATCACCAAGTAATGGTTGTACATTTAAATTATGAGAAGATAGGCTGTCAGTACATATCAGTTTTCCAGTAGACATAAGACATTTTTAGTTTTTATGGCGTACCAGCAAAAATGAATTTGCAAGAAGAAAGAAGCACTTACTGTAAATCATTAATCCGTCGTGATGTTCTCCTCTCTACATTCCTAACTGATAAAGGCTCGTCTCCAAGAGAGAATTGTTTAATCTCCACTCTTTGCACATAATCAGGCTTCTGTATGTTATCAATCACTGGCTGGAGCAACCCAACAATCCAATCCTCGATTCCTGACCGGTACACCTTCCACAATTTCCCCAAAACCATGTTCACCCACTCAACTGATTCCTTCCTCTGTAAATCCTTTTCCAGGAAAAGTGAGAAGCTGGTCGGAACTTGCGGCCAGGTCCCATTTTGTATATCCCGTTCAGCCTTTTTCTTTTTTCGTGAAGTCCATAGCTTGTCAAAGGCTACACCAACGAAGAAGAAAAAGACGAAAAAACCAAGTACATTTCGGTTGATTGGAGGCGAAGGGATTGGATGAATTACACCCAATTGGGTTCTCAATTTGTCAACCAGGGGGTCTTCTTGATAGTTTGTGAATGTGGAAGAGAATTGCAATTGGTCTGATTCCTCATCTGATAACTCTGACAATCTTCTGGCAACATAGATTTTCTGCGCATTCGCGCTTTCTTTGGACGAATTTAAAAATTCAGGACTCAGACCGGAATTTCCTGTTCCTGATGGGGTTATAGAGGCTCTACAGTACAATCTCCTTCTAAATCTTCTACTTGAAACAAATTTCAAGAAAAATATGCTATTTTTGGAACCAGCATCAGAGATTTTGCAAGGGCAAGTTAAGTGAGAGATACCATGAGGAGCGCCTCGAGACGAAGCCGCCATTGGAGAGGCCGAATTGAGACAAGCAACCATTCACATTGGATGTGCCTCCAAACATAATTGAATTAGCATGAGAAGATTCTAGAATCTAGGGTTTCTAAATACTGACAAAGGCGTTCGTCCGGCGCACACCACAGAGAGAGAGAGAGAGAGAGAGAGAGAGAGAGAGAGAGAGAGATCCGAGTTCTCAACAAGAGAGCGGTGGGGATTGAAGTTGAGGTGAGAAAAGAGACGAGAGAAGAAAAGATATGGTGCGAGAGAGAACTGGAGAATTCCAGTGGTACACGTGGGCAAAGGGGAAGAGAGGAGGTACGAATGGGCGGCTGAGAGACGCGCCGCGTTATTGGTGGAGGGACCCAAAGAGAGAGCGTGGAGGCAAGTATACAGATCTCCAGCGTCCTTTTGGCTGTTTTGTGCGTGTGGTAGGCGGCGAGATATTACTGGACCACTGTACCATTGAGAGTGAAAATAGTGGGGTCCCACTCAAATGAACCTGCTTCGTATTTTACTACATATTATGTCGCCGTATGAAACCTCAACTCGACGCGTGGATGAGAGGGATTTGGAGCATGAGATACGTACGTGTCTGCTGGAGCGGAGCCTTGAAGGACGGTCATTGGTAGCGGGTTGGTTTTTTTCCGGAAGAATTGAATCTGGATCCGAAAATCTTGTTCTTCGTCATCTGCAGATGACAGTTAAAAATTAGCGGGTTGACTTATTAACGGGTTATGGATCTTAAGGTACCGACCATGTTGTTGATCCAATGATCTTCCTCTTCCACTGAGAAGGTCGGCGACACGAGTTATAAATTTAAAAAAGCACGAGTTTTTTTTTTTACACTTTTTTCCTTCTACTTTTCTTCCTTTTATGGTGGTGGCTCATGGGATTTTCTGTTTCCTTTCTCAGAACCAGCATTTTCATTTATTGAAATTAGAAAATATGAATATATTTAAGCAATTTTAATTATGTTCAGTAATCTTACAGTTGTAACTTTTATAGTTCTGTAATTGTCAATTACAAGTTGATGTATTACATCTTTAGATATATTGTTGATTTTCGTTCCACATATGTGTCATAAAATTTGTAATTGTTATATCAGCATTTGTAATTTATAATTGTGTTACTATTAGAATGGAGATACTAGATAGAAGTATTGAATTAATTACATATTTTTAATATGATAAAAATAATATCATTTTTGTTAGTTAAATGTCCAAATCAAAGTTTAATTATTTTCAACCATATGCCTAACATAATAATTATAGACCTCACTTATTTACAGAAAGACGCATGTTCAAATTTCGTAAAAGATATTTAAACAAGAAGAAGTTTAAATTACTATTTTTAAAATAAGACCATTTTAAATATAATTATTCCCGCCGCTTGCCCCTAATACAAATAGGCGATGTATGTAAAAAAGCTTGTTAAATCTAAATAATGATGCAACAGCAATTGCAGCAGAGAACTTGCAGCAGAAAACCCAGATTCAACCAACACCAATTGTGAAAGATTCAAATTTCATTGCTATAATTTCAACTGACCTATATCGTTACGTTGCTTTGAAAGAATCTTTGACTAGAGGGAGATTATTACTTCATAGCACCAAATTTGTCTTCCAATCATACATACATATCAACAGAGCGGATCTATGTCACAATTTACTAATTTAACTCCAAAAATATACATAAATATATCTAGCAATTTATGCGTAAATTTTGATGATATTTCAACTAAAAATAAGACTAATTGATTGAAAATATACATAAAAAAGTTTTGAATGCATTTTAATGGAATTTGAGATAATAACTCAATAATTAAGCTCCAAAAACAAACACAAACAACAAAGAAATATATTCAGCAAAATTAGGCTAAATTGATTAGAAACATGTATTAACGTGTTCAAAAGCATTTTGAATGCAAGTTTAACGTGAAATTAGGTTATAACTATTACCTCAACTCCAAAAATATATGTAAACAACAAACAAATATATCCAACAGCATATATATAAATTTTCATGATATTTTAATTAGAAATGAGGCCAAATTGATTAAAATAGTGTATAAATATGTTTAAATACTTTTTGCATGTACTTTAATGCAATTTGAGATGAAATATAGGTTATAATTCATTAATTTAGCTTCAAAAAGCACATATAAATAATAAATAAACATATCTACTAGCATAATATGAGAAATTTGATGATACTTTAATCAGAAATAATTTCAAATTGACTAAAAAGAAGTATAAACACCTTCAAATTCGTTTTGGATGTGTTTTAATGCAATTTGAGTTGAAATATAGGTCATAATAAATGAATTTAGCTCCAAACACACATATAAACAATAAATAAACATTACCAGCAGCATATGTGTTAACTTTGAAGATATTTCAATCAGAAATAAGACTAAATTGATTAAAAACGTGTATAAATACATTCAAAACAGTTTTGGGTGCGTTTTAATGCAATTTCAGGTGAAATAATAGTCATAAGTCATTAATTTAGCCCCAAAAAACATATAAAAAACAAATAAATATATTCAGCAGTATATGTGTAAATTTTGATGATATTTCAATTTGAAATAAAGCCAAATTGATTAAAAACGTGTTCAAAAGCAGCTTTGATGCATTGTAACGCAATTTGAGTGAAATACGGGTCATAACTCATTACTTCAGATAAAAAATATATATATAAATAATAAATAAGCATATCATGCAGCATATATGTGAATTTTGATTATATTTCAATCAGAAATGTGGTCAAATGAATTAAAAACGTGTATAAAAACGTTCAAAATCGTTTCGAATGATTTTGAATGCAATTTAAGGTGAAATATATGTCATAACTCATTAATTTAGTTTCAAAAATACATACAAACAATAGATAAACATATCAAGTAACATATATGTGAATTTTAATAATATTTCAACCAGAAATGAGGCCAAATTAATTAAAAACATGAAGAAACATGCTCGAAACTGTTTTGGATGCGTTTTAATGCAATTTATTGTGAAATAGTGGTCATTACTTCAGCTGCAAATATATATATATATATATATATATATATATATATATATATATAAACAATAAATAATCGTATCCCGCAGCATATGTGTGATTTATGATAATATTTCAATAAGCAATGTGACCAAATTGATTTACTTTTATAAAATATTATCATACCTTAGAAATTAATGTCATGTAATTAAAACTATTACAGATACTAGTCCTTCTCTCCAGGTATCTATTTTGATATTTTGAGATTTCGTTCTTTCCTTGCATAAACATGTTCAAAACCGTTTTGGATGCTTTTGAATGAAAATTTCAGGTGAAATATAGGTAACTCGTGAATTTCGCTCAAGAAATACACATAATAAATAAATACATCGAGCAGTATATTTGTGAATTTTGATGATGTTTCGACGAGAAATGTGGCCAAATTGATTAAAAATGTATATAAACATGTTCAAAATCAGTTTTGGATGCGTCTTAATGCAATTTATTGTGAAAGAGTGGTCACTAATTCAGCTGCAAATATAAACAATAGATAATCGTATCCCGCAGCATATGTGTGATTTTTTATAATGTTTCAATAAGCAATGTGGCCAAATCGATTTAGAACATGTATATGTTCAAAACCGTTTTGGATGCTTTTGAATGAAAATTTCAGGTGAAATATAGGTAACTAGTGAATTTCGCTCAAGAAATACACAAAAAATAACTAAACACATCCAGCAGTATATTTGTGAATCTTGATGATGTTTCGACGAGAAATGTGGCCAAATTGATTAAAAATGTATATAAACATGTTCAAAATCAGTTTTGGATGCGTCTTAATGCAATTTATTGTGAAAGAGTGGTCACTAATTCAGCTGCAAATATATATATAAACAATAAATAATCGTATCCCGCAGCATATGTGTGATTTTTTATAATGTTTCAATAAGCAATGTGGCCAAATCGATTTAGAACATGTATAAACATGTTCAAAACCGTTTTGGATGCTTTTGAATGAAAATTTCAGGTGAAATATAGGTAACTCGTGAATTTAGCTCAAGAAATACACATCAAAAAATAAATAAATACATCCAGCAGTATATTTGTGAATTTTGATGATGTTTCGATGAGAAATGTGGCCAAATTAATTAAAAATGTATATAAACATGTTCAAAATCAGTTTTGATGCATTTTAATGCAATTTAAGGTAAAATACTGGCCATAGCTCATTAATGTCATTTCAAAAATACATATAAATAACAAATAAATACATCCAGCTGCATATGTGTGAATTTTTATTATATTTCAATCAGAAATGTTTTATTAAAAATGTGTACAAACATATACAAAAGCTGTTTTGATGCATTTTAATGCAATTTGTGTTGAAATATTAGCCATAACTCATTAATTTACCTCCAAAATATATATAAAGAATAAATAAAAATATGCAGCAGTACGTGCGTCATTTTTTATGATATTTCAATCAGAAATGTGGCCAAATTGATTAAAAACGTGTTTAAACACGTTCAACACCATTTTGGATGCTTTTGAATGCAATTTGATGTGCAATATAGGTCATAAATCATTAATTTAGTTTCAGAAACACATATGAACAATAAATAAACATATCCAGCAATATATGTGTGAATTTTGATGATATTTCAATCAGAACTGAAGCCAAATTGACTAAAAAATGCATATAAAGATGTTCAAAATCGTTTTGGATGAATTTTAATGCAATTTGAGGTGAAATATAGGGCATAACTCATTAGTTTAGCTCCAAAAATACATATAAACAAAAAATAAACATATATAGCAACATATGTACGATTTTTGATCATAATTCAAAAATGTAGCCAAATGGATTAAAAGCGTGTGCAAACATTTGAAAATCATTTTGGGTGATTTTGAATGCAATTTGATGTGAAATACTGGATATAACTCATTAATTCAGATCCAAAAATACATATAAACAATCAATAAACCTATTTTGCAGCATATATGTGAATTTTGACTATATTTCAATAAGAAATGTGGCTAAATTTATTAAAAACATGTATAAACATGTTCCGGATGCATTTTCATGCAATTTGTGCTGAAATAATGGCCATATCTCGTTAATTTAGCTCAAAAAAATACATACAAAAATTAAATAAACATATCCAGCAGCATATGTGTGACTTTTGATGATATTTCCATGAGAAATGTGGCCAAATTGATTAAAAACGTGTATAAACTTGTTCAAAACTATTTTGGACGCTTTTGAATGTAATTTGAGGTGGAATATAGGTCATAACTCATTAATTTAGCTTAAAAAATAAATAAAAAAATACACATAAATATATGCAGTGTGATTTTTGATAATATTTCAATGAGAAGTGTGGCCAAACTGATTTAAAACGTGTTTAAATATGTTCAAAAACATTTTGGATGCTTTTGAATGCAACTTGAGGTGATATACAGGTGATAAACTCATTAATTTGGCTCAAATCATACACATAAACAATAAATAAACATATTCAGCAGTATATTTGTGAATTTTCATTATTTCAACAAGAAATGTAGCCGACTTGATTAAAAATAAGTATAAACATGTTCAAAACCGTTTTGGGCGCGTCTTAATGCAATTTGGGTTTAAATAGTGGCCATAACTCATTAATTTTTCTCAAAAAATACATATAAACAGTAAATACAACATATCCAGCAGCTTATGTGTGATTTTTCATGATATTTCAATGACAAATATGGCCAAATTGACTAAAAACGTGTATAAAAATGTTCAAAATCGTTTGGATGTGTTTTAATGAAATTTGTGGTGAAATAGTGGCCATAACTCAATAATTTAGCTGAAAAAATACAAATAAAGAGTAAATAAACATATGCAGCCGCAAATGGGTGATTTTTTATTATATTTCAATAAGAAATGTGGCCAAATTGATTAAAAACGTACATAAACATGTTCAAAATCTTTTCGGATGATTTTGAATGCGATTTAAGGTGAAATATAGGTCCTGACTCATTAATTTAGCTCTCAAAATATATATAAATAAAAAATAAACATATCCAGCGACATATGTACGAATTTTGATGATATTTAAATAAAAAATGTAGCCAAATGGATTAAAAGCGTGTACACACATGTGAAAATAGTTTTGGGTGATTTTAAATACAATTTGAGGTAAAATACAGGATATAACTCATTAATTTAGCTTTAAAAATACATATGAACAATAAATAAACCTATTGTGCAGCATATTTGTGAATGTTCATGATATTGCAACGAGAAGTGTGGCCAAATTGATTAAAAACATGTATAAACATGTTCAAAACCGTTTTGAATGCGTTTTAAAGCAATTTGCGGTGAAATAGTGGCCATAACTCATTAATTTAGCTCAACAAAATACATATAAACATTAAAGAAACATATCCAGCAGTGTATGTGTGAATTTTGATGATATTTCAATTAGAAATGATGCCCAATTGATTAAAAACGTGTATAAAGGTGTTCAAAACCGTTTTGGACACGTTTTAATGAATTCGAGGTGAAATATTAGTCATAACTCCTTAGTTTTGCTCCCAAAATATATATAAATAAAAAATAAAACATATCTAGCAACATATGTTCGAATTTTGATGATATTTAATTCAAAATGTAGCCAAATGGATTACAAGCATGTACAAACCATGTGAAAATCGTTTTGGGTGAATTTGATTGCACTTTGAGATGAAATACAGGTTAACTCATTAATTCAGATCCATAAATAAAAAATAAAACATATCTAGCAACATATGTTCGAATATTGATGATATTTAATTCAAAATGTAGCCAAATGGATTACAAGCATGTACAAACCATGTGAAAATCGTTTTGGGTGAATTTGATTGCACTTTGAGATGAAATACAGGTTATAACTCATTAATTCAGATCCAAAAATGCATATAAACAATAAATAAACCTATCCTGCCACATATATGTGAATTTTGATTATATTTGAATCAGAAATATGGCCAAATTGAGAAAAGACGTGTTTAAACATGTTTAAAACTGTTTTGGATTCTTTTTAATGCAATTTGTGTTGAAATAGTGGCCATAAGTCATCAACTTAGCTCAAAACAAACAATAAATAAATGTATCCAGAAGCATATATGTGAACTTTCATTATATTTCTATCCGAAATATGGCCAAATTGTTTAAAAACGTAAATCAACATGTTCAAAACCTTTTAGATGTTTTTTAATGCAATTGGTAGTGAAATAAGGCCATAACTCATTGAATTATGCCTGAAAAGACATGTAAATAATGAATAAACATATCCAACAGCATATGTGTGATTTTTTATGAAATTTCAATGAGAAACGCGGTCAAATTGATTAAAAACGTGTATAAACATGCTGAAAGCAGTTGTGGACATGTTTTAATGCAATTTGTAGTGAAATAGAGGCCATAACTCATTAAGTTAGCTCAAAAGATATAAAACATTAAATGAACACATCCAGCAGCATATGTGGGATTTTGTGATGATATTTCAATGAGAAATGTGATCAAATTGATTTGAAACGTGTATAAACATGTTCAAAACCGTTTTGGATGTTTTTCGTAAGCAATTTGAGGTTAAAACGTGTATAAACATGTTCATAACTCATGAATTTAGCTCAAAAAATACACATAAACAATGAATAAACATATCCAGGAGTATATTTGTGAATTTTAATGATATTTTAATGAGAAATGCAGTCAAATTGATTAAAAACGTGTATAACATGTGCAAAACCTTTTTGGATGCGTTTTAATGCAACTTGTGGTGAAATAGTGGCCATAACTCCTTAATGTAGCTCAAAAAATACATATAAACATAACAGAAATATATCCAGCAGCATATGTGTGATTTTTGATGATATTTCAATGACAAATGCAGCCAAACTGATTTAAAACATATATAAACATGCGGAAAACCGTTTTGGAAGTGTTTTAATGCAATTTCTGGAGAAATAGTGGCCATAACTCGTTAATTTAGCTCGAAAAATACATAAAAATTAAAGAAACACATCCAGCAGCATAAGTGTGATTTTTGATGATATTTCGATGAGAAATGTGTCCAAATTGATTTAAAACATGTCTAAACATGCTCAAAACAGTTTTGAACTTGTTTCAATGCAATTTGTAGTGAAATAGTGCGATAACTCATTAATTTAGCTCAAAAAATACATATAAACATTAAAGAAACATAGCCAGCAGCTTATGTGTGATTTTTTATGATATTTCAATGAGAAATAAATTTGTTTAAACATGTTCAAAACCGTTTTGATTCTTTTGAATACAATTTCAGGTGATCTAGGTCATAACTCATTAATTTAGCTCAAAAAATATGTTTAAACAATAAATAAATATATCCAGCAGTGTATATGTGAATTTTGATTATATTTGAATGAGAAATGGGTCCAAATTGATTTCAAATGGGTATGAACATGTTCAAAAACGGTTTTGATGCATTTTGATGCAATTTGAGGTGAAATACAGGTCACAACACACTAATATAGTTTCAAAAAAATATCTAAAAAGTAAATAAATATATTAAGGCATGTGTCATTTTTGTGATATTTCGATGAGAAATGTGGTCAAATTTATTAAAAACATGCGTAAACATTTTCAAAAGCTGTTTTGATGCATTTTAATGCAATTTGTGGTGAAATATTGGCCATAATTCACTTATACAGCAGCAAATGTGTGATTTTTGATGAAATTTCGATGAGAAATGTGGCCAAATTGATTAAAAACATGTATAAACATGTTCAAAACCCTTTTGGACGCTTTTGAATGCAATTTGATGTGAAATATTGATCATGACTCATTAATTTTGCTCCCAAAATACATATAAACAAAAATAATCATATCCAGCAATATATGTGTGAATTTTGATGATATTTAATTCAAAAATGTAACCAAATGGATTAAAAGCTTGTACAAACATGTGAAAATCATTCTGGGTGATTTTGAATGCAATTTGAGGTGAAATACAGGGTTTATGACTCATTAATTCAGTTCCAAAAATAGATGTGAATTTTGATTATATTTCAGTCAGAAATGTGAACAAATTCATAAAAGATGTTTGTAAGCATGTTAAAACTGTTTTGGATTCTTT
Organism: Bolboschoenus planiculmis; assembly: GCA_031770325.1. Classification (NCBI taxonomy): domain Eukaryota; kingdom Viridiplantae; phylum Streptophyta; class Magnoliopsida; order Poales; family Cyperaceae; genus Bolboschoenus; species Bolboschoenus planiculmis. Next base: position 2,605,182 of record CM062755.1, on the reverse strand, counting down.
TTAATGCAATTTGTGTTGAAATAGTGGCCATAACTCATTAATTTAGATCCAAACAAACAATAAATGATTGTATCCTGAAATATATGTGTGAATTTTAATTATATATCTATCAGAAATGTGGCCAAATTATTTAAAAACCTATATCAACATGTTCAAAACCTTTTTGGATGCGTTTTAATGCAATTCGTGGTAAAATAGTGGCAATAACTCATTAATTTCTCTCTAATGATCGGACTAAAATACATATAAATAATAGATAAACATAACCAGCAGCATATGTGTAATTTTTAATGAAATTTCAATGAGAAACGCGGCCAAATTGATGAAAAACGTGTATAAACATGCTCAAAATGGTTTTGGACATGTTTTAATGCAATTTGTGTTGAAATAGTCGCTATAACTCATTAATTTAGCACGAAATATACATATAAAATATTAAATAAACATATCCAGCAGTGTATGTGTGATTTTTTATGATATTTCAATGAAAAATGTGGTTAAATTGTTTCAAAACGTGTATAAACCTGTTCAAAACCATTTTGGATGCTTTTGAATGCAATTTGTGGTGAAAAAGTAGTTATAACTCATTAATTTAGCGCAAAAACTACATATAAAATATTCAATAAACGTATCCAGCAGTGTATGTGTGATTTTTTATGATATTTCGATGAGAAATATGGCCAAATTGTTTAAAAATGCGTATAAACATGTTCAAAACTGTTTTGGATGCTTTTGAATGCAATTTGAGGTGAAATATAGGTCATAACTGATCAATTTAGCTCAAAAATACACATAAATAATAAATAAACATATCCAGCAGTATATTTGTGAATTTTGATGATATTTCAATGAGAAAAGAGCCAAATTGATCAAAAACGTGTATAAACATGTTCAAAACCGTTTTGCACGCGTTTTAATGCAATTTGTGGTGAAATAGTGGCCATAATTCATTACTTTAGCTCAAAATATATATATAAACATTAAATAAATATATCCAGCAGCATATGTGTGATTTTTTTATGATATTTCATTGAGAAATGTGGGTAAATTGATTAAAAACGTGTATAAAAAGTTGAAAACCGTTTTGGATGCTTTTGAATGCAATTTGAGGTGATATACAGATCATAACTCATTAATTTAGCTCAAAAAATATATTTAAACAAGAAATAAATATATCCAGCAGTATATATGTGAATTTTGATTAAATTTGAATCAGAAATGGGGACAAATTGATTTCGAAGGGGTCGAACATGTTCAAAAACGGTTTTGATGCATTTTGATGCAATTTGAAGTGAAATACAGATCACAACTCACTAATATATTTTCAAAAATATATATAAAAAATAAAACAATATATTCAGCTGCATATGTGTGATTTTTTATGACATTTCAAGCAGAAATGTGCCCAAATTGATTAAAAACTTATATAAACATGTTCAAAAGCTGTTTTGATGCATTTTAATGCAATTTCCGCTGAAATATTGGCCATAACTCATTAATTTAACACAAAAATACATATACAGAATAAATAAACATATGCAGCTGGAAATGTGTGATTTTTTAGGATATTTCAATGAGAAATGTAGCCAAATTGATTAAAAACGTGTATAAACATGTTGAAAACCATTTCAGATGCTTTGAATGTAATTTGAGGAGAAATATAGGGCATAACTCATTAAACTAGCTCACAAAATATATATAAACCAAATTGGATGAAAAGCATGTACAACATGTGAAAATCGATTTGGGTGATTTTGAGGTGAAATACAGGATATAACTCATTAATTCTGATCTAAAATACATATAAATAATAAATAAATGTATCTTCCGGCATTTATGTGAATTTTGATTATATTTCAATAAGAAATGTTCAAAATAGTTTTGGACGCATTTTAATGCAATTTGTGGCGAAGTAGTGGCCATAACTCATTAATTTAGCTCAAAAAATACATATAAACATTAAGGAAACATGTCCAGCAGCATATGTGTGACTTTTGATGATATTTCAATGAAAAATGTGGCAAAATTGATTAAAAATGTGTATAAATAAGTTCAAAAGCTGTTTTGATGCATTTTGTTGTGAAATATTGGCTGTACATTAATTTTGTTGCAATTTGTTTTGTTGCATTTTGTTCCAATTTGTGGTGAAAATGATGACAATAACTCATTAACTTATCTCTATAAAGGCATATAAATAATAAATAAACATATCTAGCAGCAGATGTGTGATTTTGGATGAAATTTCAATGAAAAATGAGACTAAATTGATTAAAAATGTGTATATATATATGGTGAAAACCGTTTTGGATGCTATTGAGTACAATTTGAGGTGAAATATAGATCATAATTATGAATTTAACTAGAAAAATACACATAAACAATAAATAAATATATCTAACAGCATATTTGTGAATTTTGATGATATTTCAAGAAGAAATGTGGCAAATTGATTAAAGTGTATAAACATGTTCAAAACCGTTTTGGATGTATTTTAATGTAATTTTTGGTGAAATAGTGGCCATAACTCGTTAATTTAGATCAAAACATACGTATAAACATTAAACAAACATATCCAGCAGCATATGTGTGATTTTTATGATATTTCCATGAGAAATGTGGCAAAATTAATTAAAAATATTTATAAACATATTCAAAACCGTTTTGGATGCTTTTGAATGTAATTTTAAGTGAAATATAGATCATATAACACATGAACTTTGCTAAAAAGTACACATAAATAATAAATAAGCATATCTAGTAGCATATTTGTGAATTTTGATGTTGTTTCAATGATAAATGTGGCCAAATTGATCAAAAATATATATAAACATGTTCAAAATCTGTTTTGATGCATTTTAATGCAATTTTGTGGTGAAATACACATCATAACTCATTAATATAGTTTAAAAAAATACATACAAAAAATAAATAAATTTATCGAGCAGCATATGTGTGATTTTTGATGATATTTCAATTATAAATATGGCTAAATTGATTTAAACCATGTTTAAACATGTTCAAAACCATTTTGGATGCTTTTGATTGCAAATTTAGGTGATATACAGGTCATGACTCATTAAATCAGCTCAAAACATACACATAAATAATAAATAAATGTACCCAGCAGTATATTTGTGATTTTTGATGATATTTCAACAAGAAATGTGGCCAAATTGATTAAAAACATGTATAAACATGTTCAAAACCGTTTTGAATGCGTTTAGTGCAAGTTGTGGTGAAATAGTGGCCATAACTCATTAATTTAGCTCAAAAATATATATATAAACAATAAATAAATATATGTAGCAGCATATGTGTTATTTTTGATGAAATTTTAATGAAAAATGTGGTCAAATTAATTAAAAACATGTATAAACATACTCAAAACCGTTTTGGAGGTGTTTTAATGCAATATATGGTGAAATAGTGGCCATAACTCATTAATTTATCTGAAAAAATACGTATAAACATTAAATAAACAAATCCAGCAGCATATATGTGTTTGTTTTATGATATTTCAATGAGAAATGTGGCCAAATTGATTAAAAACGTTTATAAACATATTCAAAACCGTTTTGGATGCTTTTGAATGTAATTTTAAGTGAAATATAAGTGCTCATGAATTTTGCTCAAAAGATACACATAAACAATGAATAAATATATTCAATAGTATATTTATGAATTTTGATGATGTTTCAACGAGAAATGTGGCCAAATTGATTAAAAATATGTATAAACATGTTCAAAATCAGTTTTGATGTATTTTAATGCAATTTGTGGTGAAATACACATCATAACTCATTGATGCGGTTTCAAAAATACATATAAATAATAAATAAATTTATCAAGCATCATATGTGTGATTTTTGATGATATTTTAATTAGAAATGTGGCCATACCTCATTAGTTTAGTACAAAAATATACAAAAAGATTAAATAAGTATATGCAGCAGCAAATGTGTGACTTTCGATGATATTTCAATGAAAAATGTGACAAAATTGATTAAAAACGTGTATAAACATATTATAAACCATTTTGGATGCTTTTTAATATAATTTGGGTGAAATATATGCCATAACTCATTAATTTAGCTAAAAAAATACGCATAAACAATAAATAAACATATCCAGCAGCATATGTGTGACTTTTGATGATATTTCAATGAGAAATGTGGCTAACATAAATAAAAAAGTATATAAACATGTTCAAAACTGTTTTGGACGCATTTTGATGTAATTTGTGGTGAAATCGTGGCCATAACTCATTAATTTAGCTCTCAAAATATATATACATAATAAATAAATATACCCAGCAGCATGTATTTGAATTTTGATGATATTTTATACTTAATGCTCTGTTTGTTGAAATATAACTCATTAATGCAATTTTTGTTGAAATATTAGGTCATAAACTTATTAATTTATCTCTAAAAATATATATAAATAATAAATTAACTTATTCAATAATTATATATAAATTGTGATGATATTTCACACTTAAAATGCTTTATACTGACATGAAAACAATATGAAAGCCTAGAGGATGCTGGTAAGTGGTAACAAATTGATACTCAACAATTAAATAGGGAAGATAGAGATCAGAGGAGATGGAAGCAAATTATTAAATGAAATCAAAAGCCTAACCCAGCTTAAAATCAACTAAGGCCCAAAAAAGCCCAACTCTTCTAGATTTCTCACTTCCTCACCCCCCCCCCCACCCCTTCTCTCCCTCTCTCCCGCAAAAATCGCCGATCATGGCCCCATTCCCTTTTTCCGAATAAGCAAACCAGAAAGCAAACCAAAATCAAACACTCTCTCTAACTTCCGACACTTCTCCATCAATGGAGAAGCAGCCTCCCTTCAAACCCTCTCTTTCTTCCTTCCCCAATCTCTCTGCGCAAGACTGGGACTCCCTCCTCGACGATTTCTCCTCCGGCGATCCCTCCCGCCGCCTCAGGCACCTCACCTTGCCCCTTCTCGACCTCTCCCTTCATTCCCTCCCCCGCCGTGACCTCCCGTCCGGTTTGAAGCTCTCTCTTCTCCATTTCCTCGATCAATACCTCCCTTCCATTCCCCTCTCCTCCCTTCCCTTTCCCTCCTTGCTGTCCGCTCTTCGCTCGTTCCTCCCCTCCCCCGATCCCTCCCCGCTCAAGGAACAGCTCTTGATCACCAGTACCTCTCTCTTCATCTCTCTGGTAGAGTCCCCCTCTTCGCCTTATCTCCAGTCACTAACTGATCTGCTCTTGACACTGATTAACCGGCCAAATCATGTACCTGATAGACAAACCCGTGGTTTGGCATGCGAATCGCTTCGTGAACTGGAGAGCGCATTTCCATGCCTCTTGTCAGAAATTCTCGGTCATGTGTGGATTCTGACCCAAGCAGAGAGGACGCATGTGGCACAATCTTATCTCCTCTTACTAGCTCAAATTTCTCGAAATGTTGTGGTGAACGGCCTCCTTTCATCCAGTTCATCAATTCTCTCAACCTCAACCCCATTAACTCCCTTTACAATACCCCAAATTGCATTATCTGATCAAAGAGTGGTTCGTTTGCTGCCACCGTCAGATGTAAATCTCAGAGAGATCAGACGGGTGCTTGCTTTCCTACTGGACCGACCGAGGGATTTGACTCCCGGTGCCATATCGGAGCTAACATCAGCTTTAGTGGATATTGCTGGTGCACTGGAGGAGTGTGTACCGGCCATCTCAGCTTTGCTCAAAGTGAACTTCTCCAGCCTTCTTTCCTGTCACCACCCATTACTAGATCACTCTATTCTTTCTCTCTACCATCATTTCTCTGATGCATTTAACGAGGATGATGTCAGCAACGTGGCCCGCCGGCTCCAGCTCTCAGCAAGTGATATGGGTCAGAGGTTGATTTTTCGCTTGCTAGCACTGCATTGGCTTTTTGGGTCTACCCTTTTAGTCCGCTATGCTTCAAGTCCTACTTCTCTTCCGAGTTTCTACCCACAAGTGTTTGATCCACTTGCTGTCAAAGCAAAGAAGCTTGATGCCATTTCTGTTATTGCATCAGAGAGAGGTGAGGTTGTGAGTTTGTTAGAAGACGGCTTGGCATGTGTTTCTTCTTTCAGGTGGTTACCGGGCTGGAGCACAGAAACCGGGGTGGCATTCAGAGCCATGCATAAGTTGCTCATTGGTGTTATGCCTCATGATGGTTCTGGTAACGGGCCTAGTCGTATGAGTTTAGGATCTCTCATGGAGTCCACCACATTTACATCTCTTGAGGTAGTAATTCTTTGTTCCATTTATTACTAGTTAATATTAGATGTTCTTACCCATGTTGGTACCAGCCGCCTTATCCCTGAATGACCAGTACATACCTACACTGGATTTAGTTGAATGCAACTGATGTGTACACTACCAATGATTAAAGTCTGATCAAATTTAAGTAGAAAAAATCCTTTAGTAAACAAAACATGATTTAATGAGTGGTACAGGCTGGCTTGTATTGGTGCATCCCCAACTTTTACATGAACAAAATGACTGAACCCAGGACTGAAACCCTTGATGACATAGTGACGTTTAGATTTAGTATTACAAAGAAAATTTTCGTCTTTGCCAATGGACAATTGTTACTGGTACAGCAGGCCTGGTACAGAGGATATTTCATACCAGCTTAATATCTCCTCTCTTCTTGTAGAACATGCTTGTGAAGCTTGCATTGGAGCATCATGTACTGGTTCCAGAAATATCAATCTTCATCAGCCGCTTTTTACAGTGTGAGACCCACTCCGAAGTTGGTGACAGATTTCTTCAAACACTTGACAGACGCTTGATTCCAAATCTCAAACCTGGCTATGGCCTCTCCTTCTATTTTCCCTTGTTGGAGAAAATGGCTGGGAATGAGATGGTGACTCCTAAAGGTGTATTGGAGCTGCTCAAGAGGCATATGGTTTGCCTCACTGAGGAACATGGTCCAGATACATGGCATCGGTCATGGTCCCAAGGGAGCCGGGTTCTTGGCATATGCCGAGTTGTGCTGAAGAACCATAATGGATCCCAGGTTTTCAGTCCTCTTTTGCGACTGCTGACTTTCACATGCCAGAACTTTTCGGGTGTGAGCATATCCCGAATATTCCTTGGCCTTGCTGGCGCTTGACATGTCACCAAGGTGTCACTGAGTGTGCCCAACGTGTCAATTTGGCTGCTTGAGCGCTGAGTTGTGCCAATTGACCACCCCCAGATCAGACTTGAGTGCCAAGTGGTGCACCTGTCAATTGAGTGCTTTTCACTCCAAATTGACACTTCAGGCAGCGTCGTGGAAGCATCTCGGAGCTCCCCCAGGTGTTGGCTTGGCCTCTCGAGCTCCCAATTGCCCTGTCACCTTCAAGGTCGAGGTACTTTCTCCTTCGATTTTCTCCTTGTTTACTTTACTATTTTCAATGCTGTTTGTGGCATTGAATTCCCCTTAAGGTGTAGATTAAGTCCCTAAAATGGTTTAAGCCAACTCGCGTTGTACACCTAGACTCCATTTTTGAAGCTCCACTGAGCTCTGGAGCTCGAGGAGGAAGAAAGGAGGGAGAGAGAGAGAAATTCAAAAGGTTTCTCTCGCTTGGGTTGGGTGCACGTGAACCGTGCTTTGGTTTCGGGCTTGTCAGAGGGAGGGAGCGCTTGCACCGCGCTCACCTCTCTTTCCCTTCTTTTCTTTTCGCTGGCCAAGATAACTCTGGGCGCTGGGCCCCCTTGGCAGTGAGACTGAAGGAGGGGGGCCCAGTCGTCAGGTTTAATGAGACACAGCCCCAGCGAAAAACTGAGGGTTGGGCTGTGGGCTGGGTCCTTGTGCACCAAAACGTATTGTCAGTGGTATGGTGCATGTGTACTGGGTCCACGCAAAGCGCCTTTAACACTTTGTGTGTATGACAGGCGGGTCCCAAGGGCAGAAGTCGTGTTTGAGCTCCCCAGATTGCACCCAGAGTGTTGCACATCCCCCAAATTGCACCCAGAACTATCTCCAGTTCTGATTTTTGGTATTTTCTTTATTCTTTTTTCCATTTTATTTTGTTCTTCATGCAAAAATCCATGAAAAATTACTGAAAAATCACAGAAAATATATTCCATGATTCTGTTATTTTGGGTAATATTTTTGGTATTTTTGGGTGTGAAATTAGGCATTAATTTCACTTAAATCATTAATTGTATATGATTAGGCATATTAATCTTATACAATTAATATTTTGGCATGATTATCCCAAAGAATCATTTTTAATTCCAAGGGATAATATTTGGGGCATTTTTCATGAATGAAATTCATGATTTTTGGATTTGGCATGTTTAATTATATGAAATTGTTTCTTGATTTCATATAATTAGGGTTTTGTGCATAGATTTTTTTTGCACACATGTGTATATATTTTTTGAAGGGGGTTTGGTATGATTATTTCATGAAATTATTTTTTAATTTCAAGAAATAATTTTGGGATTTAATAAATCATGAGATTGGACATAATTTCATGATTTAATATTTGACATGGCTATTTCATGAAATTGTTTCTTTAATTTCAAGAAATAATTTTATGAAATTGAACATAATTTCATAATTTCAAATCTTTGATATAAAAATCACATGAAATTATATCATTAATTTCATGCAATTTAATTTGTGTATTTTTCCGGCAACTTTTAAACAGCAAACAAAGAGCCACCCACCAGAACTGGTCATGAGGCTTTGCTGGCCGAGAGGCCTGTTCTGGTGCCAATGTTTTTCCTTTCTTTTTTTTTAAGAGCCTTGAGGAAACAAGGGTGTGTCCCTGTTCTTCAAGTTAGGGATTGGTGCACATGTGCCTCCCTGTCTCTCGTTTTATTGGCTTGTTATTTTGCTTTTTAAAAAAAATGAGATTGGGCACATGTCTTTTCTCTTATTAAAGCACTGGGCACATGCCTCGTTGCTCCCTTGAAAAATCAGGATTGCCCCCGGTACAGGGGAGATGCTGCCGGATTTTTCTCTTTTCCTTTTGCAAAGATTTATATTACTTCATGGGCTTATCATCTTTTTATTTTGTGTTTTTCGCAGGATATCATGGCTTCCTTTCAGGGTCCTATGCCTTTATATTCGCCGGGTCATTTTCCACCTCTCATGAAAGACCCAGCAGATTGGACGCCCCAAGGCCCTGATCACACTGGCACATACAACATGATAGGGAACAACCTTGTCATGAGGGAGTATATTCCGTGTACAGTGAGGGTGTTGAGCCCAAGTGTCGGGACGACCAGCCCGCCTCCTTTGCATCTTCTAGGCACGGAGATGACTTCGTATCGGGCATGTCCTTGGGACGATAAGCGCGTGCTCCGCGGGGTTTTGGAAAGGCGCCCCCGACAAGTAGAGTGGGTTCAGTTCACCTTGCTTACAGAGGAAAGCATGCTCAAGCAAGCGGGGATTTATGAGGCGGTGTACCTCTCGCTTTTTGGATATGCCCAGGACATATCCTTGTTCCGGGCATTTGCTAAGCGTTGGAGCTATGTCACGAACACCTTATTCACGGAGGATCGTGAGATGACTTTGAGTCTATGGGACCTCTCCCAGTTATCAGGGTTGCCGATCTATGGCCTTCCGTATGATGAGCATTGCCTCAGTGGAGTGGATCTCCTCAGCCTGAGGCCAGACGGGACTCCGATGTACCCGGCGTCTCTTTGTCAGGTATATAAGATTTATCATGAGATTTTAGGGGACCGAGAGGGTGTATCCTTGGGCCAGTGGGTTTCTTACTTTGCCGATGCCCCGACACATCCTCGTACCTCCTTTGCCGATCCTTGCGATCCTTTGGGAGTAGGATTATCGACTGGTATCGTGCACAGGGGGTCCAAACCAGGCTTAGGGTCCATTACTACCAGGATTGTGGACGAGGAAACATTATTGACTGCCTTTCTATCATGGTGGCTGTGCTATTTCGTCTTGCCCAGTTCTCCAGTTGGCAGGATTAGGCCTTCTTCATTTGTTGTGGCTAACATCTTGGCTCGGGGACATAGGGTTTCCCTGGCTATCCCGGCGTTGGCCAATATTTATCGATCTCTTCGCGGGTTAGTTTCCTCTCGCGATCCTTCTTTCAGTGGGGAGGTCATCCCCTTTCACTTCATCAGTGGTTGGCTTCATGCACACTGGATGGGTCTTTATACCCCTATCCTTTCTCAGGAGATACGGGTTATACTACCCTATTTATCCGACATAGCTTGTGCTTCGGCATCATCCCTTTCTCCCAAAGATGCTCGCTATCGTTTCTTCCGTTCGCGAGGGGCACTCCAGAGATCTGAGGTACGCGCTTTTTCGCGTAGGATGCCCAGAGGTTCAGATAGACTTGTTGTGGACATTCCACGGTCTAGGTTGGTTCAGGGGATTTTAGAGGATTCGGCAGCCACTGAGCACCTCATTAGCATTCGGTGTGACTTTTTACCTCTACGCATCGGTGAGCACATTATCTTGGAGCCATACTCTCCTCACCGTTGTGCCCATCAGTTTGGATATGACCAGGGCATTCCCGAGTTGCTTTCCCGTCCCGAGTCGCTATCTGCAGACCTGGAGGGTTTGAGTAGATGTTGGTCTTCCATACTTCGTGTGGGTACGGGTTCCCAGTTTACCATGCCTCGGGCTTCACGCTCAGAGGTGATTTTTACCGCCATGTATCATAGGTGGTATACTCACACTATCTCTGCATATCAGGCGATACTCCCTGCCGATATGGCGCGTGTGACTTGTCCACTGCCGGACAAAAAGAAAAATGAAAAGAAGCGGCGGAGATCTCCATCCTCTTCCTCTTCTCGCGCCTTACTTGATTTTCAGGGCTTCGACAGCAAGGTGCCATTAGATTCTCCTATCGCTTCTCAGACAGGTGATATTATTTATGGCCTCTTTTATTTACTGTATTTATATCCTTGAAGTTTCTTATGTGACTTCTTTATGATATACTGATGTCGGAGAAATTGCAGGAGGGTCGACCGACAGGGAGGCACCTGACTCCGTCTTGGAGGAGCTCTTCATTTTTCGAGCGGGTTTGCCAGGTACTTATATTTGCAAGGTCCTTTACATTCAGGGAAATGATCATTCTTCCCTTATATTCTCCTTGATTTGTTTCCAGGCTTTGAGAGCGCCGACCCTTCTACAACGGAGGCCAAGGAAAACTTACCCACCGTCTTGGGGGACGAGGCGGTCATAGGTATGATTTTTTTCTTTCAGAATATTCTACTAAATATCCTTCACATAATTTCCCTTGCTTATTTCACTCTTCTTTGAAACAAAAGGGGACGCTGAGAGTCCATTAGTACCAGCTCTCGGCGGAGAATTTGCTTCACCTGCGAGAGTTTCTCCGTTAAGGGAAGCGGAAGATTTGGCTGTCCTTCAGGAGCCTATCATGATTAGTGACTCAGGTATGATTCCATTGTCATTTCACCATCTCACAATACCTTACTCTTTTCATTTCTCCCTTCGGGGATCTTATTCTTGTTTTTAATTCAGACCCTGAAGATTTTGTCATTGCTGAGGCGACCGGCACAGAGTTCGGCGATAGGTCCGATGTCAGGTACGACGACAATATTGAAGAGGAGCCTGACGAAGAGATCGAGGCAGAGCCAGAGGTTGAGCTTGATGCAGGATTCAACGTCGTTCCCGACGAAGGCTTTGAGATGGACCCTGAGGAGGAGAGACTCTCGGGTGACATTTCTCCCGATGGTACGTGCTCTTATATCCCCTCACTTTGGATCTCATGTTTATATTGCATGTGATGACATTGGTTTGGTTTGTAGGTCCTTCTGTATCGGAGATGCGGCATCTGTTGGAGAAGCTATGTTCCCTTAGCAACTCTACTCGAGCCCACCGTTCATTGGACCTTCGTGTTTTGGATTCGGTCCCTGTTTCCGGGAACTCTCCTGATTTCCAGGGGGTGATTGACGACTTGATCGTCCCCTGTCAAGAGCATTTGTCTTGTATAACCCGCGAGCGTTTGGCCTGGGCTTTCGGGGAGAGACGAAAGACTCTCTCGACTCTCGCGACATCGGTGTCTCGTGCCGAGTCGGAGTTATTCTCGCTTCGTCACCGCCTCAGGGGTCTCCAGGATCAGCTTACATGTCACCTGGCTTTCAGTGCAGGTATGCTAGCTTCTGGGGCTGATTACAGGGCTTCTAGCCACCTAGCTGATCAGACCCAGTCACTCAAGAGTGAGATCAAGGGCATGGAGGGTTTGGTAGACACCGCCTTCTCTACCCTTCGTGACTACTCATATGATTATGAGGCCGCCCGAGCTAGCGTAGACGACCTAGTGGCTGACGAGGAGCGTCACTTTACCGCCGCCTGTTCTTTGTTTACCCGGATCGACGGGTTCTTGGCCCAGCTGCGTAGTCGCTATCCTAGCCTTTAGGGTGGGGTTTGTTTGTATTTTTGGCATTTTGTTTGTTTTGGACATGGTTTTAGTTATTTATTTTGAGGAGCTTAGGTTTGTTATCGTATTTTGTATGATGTATGGATTGAGTATATGTTTTGGGAAGATTTATATTATTATCAGTATTTTGGTATTTTGTTATTTTGTTAGGCACAAGATAAAAAGCCTGTTCATCTCTTTATGACTGGTCAGATGAACATACCAGTGTCAATTGTTTACGGTACAAATTGGCAAAACCATTTTTTAATGTGGATCCTTTCTATTCTCTCCACTCATTATTAAGTGTGGAATCCTCACATTTCACTCATTCTCCACGCATACTTATTTATGTATTTGGAGGGGGATTTCGCCCTGATAAATTATCCAAGCTTATCATAAGGATAAGAAGGTTTCATTCATTATAGGGCTTTTTATTTATGCCTTCAATACTCTGCCTTACTATTAATTAATAAGGCAATGTTTTATTCAGCAATGATTTGTTTAAAGCGACAAATCGTAACGCTGCCCATTTTCATATTTATTCTGTATCAAATGGGCAAACACAGTGGTAATTGTATTGGAGGCACAAATACCAAAACCATTTCCCCGCTTTAGTGGCTCCAAAGTTCGGGCGCCGACTTCATCCGGCGATGTGGACAAAACCTTTCTTTTTGGCCTGCCAGAGGTTTTGGTAGCTTTTGTGTTAGCCACCACATGTGTTCCTTGATTAACGGCTCAAGGCAACAAGGCCGATTTATGCCCGGGGGGGACATTTTGGTTTATGGTATTTCTTCAGTGGACACCATCCACGTCCCTTGATTAACGGCTCAAGGCGACAAGGCCGATTTATGCCCGATGGGACAGCTTTGTTTGTGGTATTTCTTCAGTGGACACCATCCACGCCCCTTGATTAACGGCTCAAGGCGACAAGGCCGATTTATGCCCGATGGGACAGCTTTGTTTGTGGTATTTCTTCAGTGGACACCATCCACGCCCCTTGATTAACGGCTCAAGGCGACAAGGCCGATTTATGCCCGACGGGACATGGATAAGCATCCTTTTATCCCGGGACTTAAGCCACCTTTCTTTTGGGTGTATGAGTTTAGCCGCCTTTCTTCTTGGTGTTTGAGTTTGGCCACCTTTCTTCTTAGTGTATGGGTTTAGCCATCTTTCTTCTGGGTGTTTGAGTTTGGCCACCTTTCTTCTTGGTGTATGGATTTAGCCACCTTTCTTCTTGGTGTACTATGCATGGTATTTCTTAAGATACCGCCCGTTTATAGGAGGTAATGGTCTTTCGCCTTTATGATCTATGAGTTGGTATGCTCCTCCGTCAAACACCTTCTCAACCACATATGGGCCTTCCCAGTTAGGTGAAAACTTTGGGCCGACATGCCGGCCAATTATGGGCCTTCGGAGAACGAGTACTAATTCCCCTTGACGAAAAGTTCTTGAGCGGGCCATTTTGTCGTAGGCCCGTGCCATCTTCGCTTGGTATATTTCCAAGTTTTGTTGGGCTATGATTCGCCTTTCATCCATAGCGTCGAGTTCGTCGAGCCTAAGGCGCTTCTGCTCATCTAACGACATTTCGTTCTGGAGCGCCACCCTTAAGGACGGGAGTTCCACCTCAAGTGGCAGGACAGCTTCGACACCAAACACCAGGGAATATGGTGTCGCTTGAGTGGGGGTTCGACATGTGGTTCGATATGCCCAAAGCGCTTCTTGTAGCCTTTCATGCCAGTCGCGCTGATTTCCTTTCAACGTCCTTTTCATGATTTTTATCAAGGTCTTATTAAAGGCCTCTGCTAAACCATTTGCTCTGAGATTGTATATGGAAGAATATTTCCAATCAATCTTGAACTTTTCCGCAAGTGCGTATACTTTAGCACTTTTGAACGCGGCCCCGTTATCAGAAATGATTCTCCTCGGGGTCCCAAATCGGTATAAGATATGGGTTTTGAAGAAATTCACGACATTGATTGCCTTCACTTCCCTAAGCGGGACTGCCTCGGCCTACTTGGTGAAGTAATCGGTCGCAGCCAAGATAAACTTATGACCCTTGGAGGAAGGTGGGTCAATGGGCCCGACTACATCGGTACCCCATGCATCAAACGGCCAGGATGATACAGTCGGGTGAAGCGGATTTGGGTGTTGATGTATGAATGTGCCATGTATTTGGCACATGTGACACTTCTTGGCATGCTCGATGCAATCGCGTGCCATGGTGGGCCAATAATAGCCCATGCGCTTTATCTTAAGTCGCATTTTGGGTCCCGGCTGATGTGCTCCGCATAAACCCGAATGAACTTCCTTCATGATTTGGTGGACTTCTGGGTTTGACACACAGCGAAGCCACATTTGGTCGTATGATCGCCTGTATAAGGTGTCATTAACGTAGGCGTAGCGAAGCGCTCTCTTCTTGAGTTGCTCTCGCGCTGATTTCTCATTCGGGAGAACCCCATATTTGAAGTATTCAACGAAAGGTTGGCGCCAATCGTCATTCGGCTGAGTCACCATGACATCTTCCAGGTCACTTTCCATTTCTTCGGCCATAGCCACCTGGATTTTATCTTTGGTCCCCGTGAAGCATGAGGACAGGGGTCGTCGATTTTTGACAACAATTTGCACATTTTCGTCGCTAGGCTCGCCTAATTCTTTAGCCACCCGAGCGAGTGCATCAGCTTTGCCGTTTGTGGCTCTCGAGATTTTCTTGAATAGGATTTCGGGAATTTCATCTATTAATTCCAAAACCCTAGCGTGATACTTTATCAACTCCGGTTTTAGTACCTTGTATGCTCCGGTGATTTGATTTATTATCAATTGGGAGTCACCAAACACATGGAGTTTTCTAATCCCCATATTCAGCGCAAGCTCTAACCCGGCTATGAGCGCTTCATATTCAGCCTCATTATTTGTACAAGGCTCGGTCAATGCCAAGGCATGACGCATAATTCCTCCTTCTGGTGTCACGAAGACTAAGCCTATCCCGGCCCGTATTTGCGGGATGTTTGGGCCCGCGGTGGGCCGTATTGATGATGCCCCATCAAAGTACATTTCCCAACTTGGGGTTTCATCTTTGATATGAAAGACTTCTTCATCTGGAAATTCGCATGCCAAAGGAGAGTCGTCGGGTATTGGATGGGCCGCTAGGAAATCAGCCATCGCTTGCCCCTTTATGGCCTTTTGTGGCGCGAAAGTTATATCAAACTCGGTCAGGATTATGGCCCATCTTGCCAACCTGCCTGTAAGCATGGGTCTCGTCATGAGATATTTTAAGGGGTCAATCTTTGAGATGAGGATGACCTTGTGGGCTATCATGTAGTGTCGCAACTTCTTCACAGCGAACACCAATGCCAGGCAATGCTTTTCAATTGGTGTATAGGCGTATTCCGCCCCTACCAGCATGCGGCTCAAATAATAGAGGGCGTTTTCTTTCCCTTGTTCATTTTCTTGCGCTAATAAGGCCCCGAGAGATCCATCCAAGGCCGTTGTGTACAATATCAGCTCTTTTCCTGGTATTGGAGCGGCTAGTACTGGCGGTTGGAGGAGATAGCCCTTGATGTCGTTCAGGGCTTGTTGACAGGCTTCGTCCCATTTAAACGGGACATCCTTCTTGGTCAATCGGGTGAAAGGTTGTATCCTACCCGATAGATTGGCTATAAATCGCCTGATGTATGCCAAGCGGCCTTGAAGCGAGCGAAGCTCTTTAAGGTTCCCAGGTGGCGGCAATTCTTGTATTGCCTTGATTTTACTCGGGTCTATCTCGATCCCTCGGTGTCGAATGACAAACCCAAGAAATTTCCCCGACGATACCATAAAGGCGCACTTTAACGGGTTTAACTTCAGCGCGTGTTGCCTCAGGCGGTCGAACACGACTTTGAGGTTTCTGAGGTGCTCGTCATAGGACGTTGCCTTTACGACCAAATCGTCCACGTAGCATTCGACAATCTTGTGAATTAGATCGTCAAATATTTTCGTCATGGCTCGCTGGTATGTGGCCCCGGCATTTTTGAGGCCAAAAGGCATAACCTTATAACAATAAATGCCCATCGGAGTGCGGAAGGCCGTGTGTTTTTGGTCTTCTTCATCCATTTTGATTTGGTTATACCCCGCATATCCATCCATAAAGGAGAATACTTCATAGGACGAGGTATGGTCGATGATGATTTCAGTCACGGGTAAAGGAAAGTCATCTTTGGGACAAGCTTTATTCAGGTCCCGAAAGTCGACGCATATGCGTATTTGCCCGTTCTTCTTCTTTACGGGCACGATGCTAGCCACCCAATCGGGAGTTTCTTCTTCCCGCACAAAGCCTGCATCGATAAGCTTCTTGGTTTCGACCACGACCTTTTCTTCGAGTTCTATTCTCATTCGTCGCGGTGCTTGTTTGACCGGCTTTATACTTGGGTCAATTTTGAGTTTGTGGACTGCAACTTTGGGATCCAGTCCTGGCATTTCTTCATAGCTCCGTGCGAAACAATCAACATATTCTTGGAGCAAGGCCCTCAAAGGTTCCCGTTTCTCTTGGGGAAGGGATGCGCTTATGAAGGTTGGCCTGGGGTCTTCATCTGTCCCGAGGTTAACTTCCACCAACTCGTCAATGGTGTTTGGCGCGCCGTCCTCCAACTCCTTTGGTGCATTTTTAGCCACCAGGATGAAGTCTTCTTCTTCTGACTCCTCAGATACCATATGACAAGTAACTCTTCGGTTCTTGAAGAAACTTCGACACCGTTCGTCGGGATCCCCGTCTTCTTCTGACTCAGAGTCATATCCCAAACCGCGAGTGTATTTGATCTTGTCATCGAGGCCCCTGACCGTATTAGTCGAGCCATTCCATAATTTCTCAAAATAATACATTTTGGATTTCGATATGGTTTGAGGGCACCGGGCTTTTTCCATCAGTTGACCCTGGTTCTTCCCAAAGTATCGGGACGCCTCGATGTTGACTTCCCCGTCATCAGAGTCTTCTGACAATAAGCCACTCCACTCGTGGATCAGGGCATTATCACCAGGATTGATTGCATCGATTTTGTAGAATCTGATTGGCCTATGAGTGACCGTCTTCCCTGACAAGCGTTCGACCTTAGAAGGAACGACAAACGTCCGCAATTTCTGGATTTGGTTCACTTCTTTGGGAGAAAGGTCCTTGTAATGTCTTTCGGGTACCTTTTCAACCCTTAAAGACGATTCATGGCTCTCGTCAGTTTCGAAGTTGTATGTCGGCTTAACGTGAAATAGGATTTCTTCTTCTGATCCACTTTCCGACTCATACGCCTCTCCATCTATAGGAGCTTCCTCTTCTGACTCATCGTCTGTTGAGGCCCCGTATAACGGGATAACCCGGCGTGTTGAGATCTTCTCATCTTCTTCATCAGAAGATGCGCCAAAGAAGGGAGTGACACCATGCACTTGTTCCTCCTTGTCTTCCTCTTCATCAGAGGATAACCCGTAAATGGGTTTATTGCTCAAAGTTGGTGCCTTTTTATCATGAGATGACACCAGATCGGGCGTGGGTTTGGCTTGGCTTGTTTGCATTTCCAAGCCATTTCCTCGTAAGACGGAGCTTAGAGACTCCATCAGCGCTTTATGCTGATCCTTCTCCTCCTGCGTTAAGAAATAACGGGCGTCGCTAAGGCCAATTTCATGGACCCCGAACGGCTTGATGTCCCCATTTATCCTTTTTTGCCTTCCGTCTTTCATGTATTTCATGCATTGGTGAAGAGTTGATGGTACCACCCGGTTCTCATGCAGCCAAGGGCGACCGAGTAAGGCCTTGTATGACGTATCGGCGTCAATGACATAAAATTTGGTCGAGGTTATCAGGCCCCCGAATTGGAGTGTTAGGGTCACCGCACCCATGGCTTTCTGTGAATGTTGATTGAACCCATGAATGGTCACTTTCTCATTCGACAATGGTTTGGTATCCAGCATTAGGGTTTTCAGGATCCTCAAGGGCATAATGTTTATCGATGACCCCGAATCGACCAAAATGCGATTCAATCTTTGCCCCTCACAGTCGCCAGTTACATACAACGGCCGGTTGTGATCGGCGGTGCCAGTCAACAGGTCTTCATCAGTGAAGTGGATACCCGTTGAACGGCTATTGACGTATGCCGCCTCATGTGATTGCTTTTCAGCAAAGTAGGCCTGAAATTGCTCAGGATTTTGGAGCGCGTATATTAATATATCGCGCATATCCTTTGACATCATCAATGCATCAAAGACACTAAGCAAGGCTGGGATCTTACGGAGATGCGCCAGCACATTGTAATCTCCTACCGTGAGTTTTGACTTTTCACGGGTGGGTAGGCCATTTTCTGGTTCTTTGCTTGTACTTTTGGTCTTCGCGATATTTCGGTCAGACTCCTTTGGAGGTTGACGTTCAGGGATGTAGGTGCCCGAACGCAGAACGACCTGACATTCTGTCTTTTCCTTTTCAGAGGTAGTGGCCTCATTACCTTCTTCGGGATAGAATAGACTCCCGGGAAAGTGTGCGTCTTCTTCAGAATCGCTATTATGATGAATTGCATGGCACCATTCTTTTTGGTTAGGCGCGGAACGGGTGTATTTGTGAGGATTTGATTGCCCTTCCTCTCCATTCTCTATTTTAAAAGAGCGTTTTCGGCCGTCGACGGGCCTACCCTCTTTCCTTGACTCAGGATTTGTTGACCCTCTCCTTGGGTTTGCAACGGAGAAATTCCTGGCTTGAGTAGAAACGGCCCGAGACTCGCCACCCCTTTCCTCACTTGTGGTTTCAATCGTCAGCCTTTCTTCGTGGCCGCAGTCTTGCCATGTTATGCTTTCAAGCATTTCTTTGTCTTCTATGTTTACTAAAAAGACGTTGGGAGGTTTCCTTCGGGTTTGACCCGGTCGAAATGCCCCATTCCTGGATTGATGCCCATGAGAAACTATGATCACCATGTCCTCTTTCGGGCGCCCCGAGGATGAGTTTCCCTCATCTCGGGTAAATCCAACTCTAAGGAACCCATTCATTTCAGGTCCCTTCTCGCATTCTTTTCTCATTCGACAGGGCATGTCTTCCACTAGCCCTTTTATGCCTTCGGATTTGAATTTTCGAATTGTCGACTTTGAGTCTATGCTGGTTGTCTTTTTGCGACCATCCATGAAATGATGAACCCGCCCGAGAAGCTCATTGAGGTAAAGCTCCTCCCGACAAGGAAAGGTATCAGAGTCTTCCGATTCACTCACTTCATGAGTTTCTACGTGAGTGACGACACAGCATTCTTCATCCCAAAACTCATCTCCTTCATCTGTGGTTTCGTCTGCATCGACTATACCCAGTAATTTGTTGAGAATTCGTTTAGGAATGAAGTCTCGAAGCATGGCCGGTATCGGTTGGCCTTGTTCATATTCTTCGAGCGCATCAATGTACTTCTGGAGTTCTGACTTTTCCGGATACTCCTTTGGCTTTACTGGCTTCTTGTCCCGTTTGCGGCTGCCATTTTTGTTCGTCTTCTTGTAGAAAGCCACCGGTTTTCTTGGTGGTTCAGGGATAATGGGAGTCACCTCATTTTTCCACAAAATGCCTGGTTCTTTCTGGATGGATTTGAGAAGCTTCTTTGCTTTACGGGACAGATGGATGCTCCAAGGTTCTGCCGAAGAATCCTCAATATTGACCTCTATATGAGAGACCGCGTTCACCTGCTCATGCGGGGCTGGCGTTTGGAGGATACTATCAGCCAGAGTTATCTCGCCATTCTTATACCTCCTTTCTATCCAGTCCTTGAACACCCAACAATCTTCTATGGGGTGCCCAAGCACTCTGTGATATGGACAGTAGTTCGGGTCACTGGATTTCTCCATGTCGGCGGGCCGTTTACATTTAGGTAATTGGAGCCCATCCTTCAAGGCATCTTTAAAAAGTCTTGCGACTTTATCCCTTTTAAATGAATAAGGCTTGCTCTTTAATTCCTCCAGACTTTTAAGAGGCTGCCCGCTTCCATATACGGGTTTTGCACTGCTGCCGCCGTCATTCTTATTTGACGAGCCACCATTGTTCACAGTGTTGACATTAGCGGTCGTATTTTTGCTGCCGGACTTGCTTGTACTGGCTACCTTGGCCTCGGCCTTCCCTCCTCTTTGGAATCTCTGACCCGAGTAGTTGGGCCATGAATTTGGAGGTGCATTTTCGAGCCTGGACACACAGTTTATCAAATCCTGATATGTCGTAATTTTGGCTATCCCCAAGAACGGTGTCATCCAGTTGTCGACGTTCCTGAGTATTAGTTCGACCGCCTCCCTTTGGGTTATCGGGCGATCACACCTGATGCTGAGGTTTCGCCAGCGACTAATGTATTCCAGAACTTTCTCATTCTTCTGGGGCCTAGTATTGGCCAAGTCCGCAATGCTGATTTTGTCAGTCATGACCGCGAACTTTGCCCTGAAGGCATCAGTCATGTCATCCCACGTTTTGATACTCCCATTTTCTAATGAGTAGTACCATTCGAAAGCGGGACCCGTCAGACTTTGCGGGAATTGACGCAGCAACAAAGCGTCATTGCTCCCTGTATTCCCACACGAGGCCATGAAATGGGCCAAGTGTTGATCTGGGTTGGTGTCTTTTACACCTTCTCCCGAGAAGGACTTAAACTTCGGGACTATATACCCCTTTGGGTAAGGTATAGCGTCGTAATCGGCTGGATACGGCCTCCCTGTTCGTTTCAAGGGTGAGACGGTAAATCCTGCACCCGCTATTTGAAGTTGTTGACTAATTATCTCCTGGATCTCCTTTTTAGTCAATCCTTGATTCTCATTAGTATATGTGCGAGTGTTGGAGCCCCGAGCAATATTGACTCGAGAGCTCTCTCCTCCACATGGGAGGTCTTCTTTGTGACCGTCGGGGTCTCTGAAGCTTGGATGTTGCGATGGTTGAGGTCCCGTATGTTTGGAGGGTCCTTCATCTTCCACCCTTTCATTTGTGATCCCCTTCTTGGTCAGAAAGTCACTTAAGGACTTGATCAGGCTTAAAGCCTCTTGATTTTGCTTTCTGAGCTCTCCCATTTCTTGCTCATTTCTCTGTCTATACTCCTCCATTTCTCGTTCTCGTATAGACAGTTGTCGTTTTAATTGGGCGACGAAATCATTCGCGGAGCCACCAGTGTCTTCCATTTCTGCCTCATTGTGGGCTGATTCGTCGTCAGTTGGAGGGCCCCCTTTTTGCCCTCTTTTGGTCCTGGCTCTGGTCCTGGCCGCATGAGCGTTCTCGACGTCTCGACCAGGCGGTGGGTCATTGGATGGGCCCACTTCTTCATCATCAACCATATATGTGGCGTGACGTTCTTCTTGATCGTCAGAGGAGCTTTCGTCATACGCCCCCACAGTATAGACTGTGAAGTGTTCTTCTTCGTCATCAGCGTAGGGTGCTGGACGAGAGACCCGCCTCTTTTTTCGGGCCTGGTCAGGGACAAGGATAACCAACCCTTTGCTTGACTTTAATGGCTTAGGGTTTAGTTTTGGCCCTAACCTGTCAAACACAGTCGTGCCTGAGGCTTGGGGTTTTATCTTTGGCCCCAGCCTTTTAAATGCGCTTTCACTCTCGATATCTTTCGAGAGAGCGGCGGTTTTGAATGCAGCCCGTGTTTTGGGCTTAGCCACCCTTATATAGGTGGATGGTGTCTGACTTGTTTGGGTCAGACGAGATTTTGGGATCCATGTTTGTTTGGTCCCTTGTGCCCGTTCATATGGGCGGTTCCCCGATTCCCGGGGGAAATGAACCTGTCTCCCTTGGGCCTGAGAGGCAGAGGCTTGGAGTTTGTTTCGGCGCTGTTGTTTACGCGCCTTAATGGCCTGGTGAGTCTCGTATAGAGACTTACCAAGGTCGGCCTGTTTGAGGCCTAAGGGTCTTCCCGAATCGGTCGAGAAGTTCTGGTTTAGGCGAGGTTTTGGTTGTGGAACCTCCCAAACGCTCCTGATACGAGCGGTTGGAGAGTTCCTTTTCACAATCCTTAGGGATGTGAAGGGGTTAGAGACGGGAAGATTTGGCTCAGCCACCAATTCATCCTGGTAGGCTTGGAGAGCCCGTTTCTTGGTGACCTTTGGGGCCACCGGTGTAGGAAGGGTCAAGGAGACTTTGTTCACAGAACGGCGTCTCCTGGGACGCTGAGGTTTTGGAGAAAGCGCCAGGATTTTGTTGTCAATCCCCTTCTGGGTGATCCTGAAGGAGACTTCTTCATCATCTTCGACTAGAGTTGGTGTCGGTGATGGTGGAGTAGGAGGAAGAACGATCATTTGGGGAAAGTCCCCAAACGAGAACACCATGTGGCCCGCCTCGTTGAGGGAGACGGGGACAGCGATCGCAAACGGAGAATTCGCTCCAGACATCATTTCCTGAAAAATATAAACTCCACAAATCAATTAGCCATATTTCATGCAAAATTTATTATATATATTTTTTTATTTGATCCATATATTTAATTATTTTAGCCCAAGAGATGAGAGGAGAAAGATACGTCCCACCGGGCGTGCCAGAACCTGTGCGGCCCTTTTTCGCGGCCCACGCGCGAGGCATCGGCGTCCTCGCTCACGGGGGAAGAAGGTGCAGGTACATCCCTGCGCGTGTTTGTGCGCTCAAGGACTTATTATTTAGGTGATTGTGGGAACTTTTATTTTCAGACGGGCGCAAGCCCCCGCCGTTAATTACCCCGGCTCTCGCCTCGGGAACCTCTGATTAATGGGCTAAACTAATTAAAAATATATGGATCAGATTTGTGGCTTTATTTCTTCCTATAATGCATACTTGAAATAACCCAAAGGTATGACTTTGGATAATAAGACTAAAGACGTATGATCTAAAGTCAGAGAAACGTATAATTTCTCATAAATCAGAGATCGAGGATGTATAATCCTATTGATCTCACGGAGTTCGAATGTGAAGCGCACTGCCAACTCGATACTCAAAGAACCAGAGATGTTTGATCTCTAAAAAGGTTCATGTCAAAGACAAGGACGTATAATCCTAAACAGTCTATTGACCTTCCAAATCCCGAATCTGAAGCGCTATGCCAATTCGAAACCTGGGAAAATTGGAGGATCGGGAACATATAATTCTTTATCGATTTCCAAATGAGGTACATTAAACCTGAAGCGCACTGCCAATTTAATGTTCTCGAAACATGATTTGATATGATTTGGTATGTTGGTATGTTTTTACCAAGTTTTGGACTTATCTGCATATTTGGCATGTTTGGCCAAAGATTTGGACTTATTTGCATGTTTGACATATTTTTGTCAAGAGTTTGGACATATTTGCATATTTGGCATATTTGGTCAAAGATTTAGACATATTTTCATATTTGACATATTTGGTCAAGAGTTTGGGCATATTTGCATATTTGACATGTTTGGTCAGAGATTTAGACATATTTGCATATTTGACATATTTGGTCAAGAGTTTGGGCATATTTGCATATTTGACATGTTTGGTCAGAAGTTTGGGCATATTTGCATATTTGACATGTTTGGTCAGAAGTTTGGGCATATTTGCATATTTGACATGTTTGGTCAAATACTTGGGCATATATGTATTTTTGACATATTTAGTTAAATATTTGGGTATATTTGCATATTTGACATGTTTGGTCAAATATTGGGGCATATATGTATTTTTGACATATTTAGTCAAATATTTGGGTATATTTGCATATTTGACATGTTTGGTCAAATATTGGGACATATTTGTATTTTTGACGTATTTGGTCAACTATTTGAGTATATTTACATATTTGACATGTTTGGTCAAATATTTGAACATAATTGTATTTTTGACATATTTGGTCAAGTATTTGGGTATATTTGCATATTTGACATGTTTGGTCAAATACTGGGACATATTTGCATTTTTGACATATTTGGTCAACTATTTGGGTATATTTGCATATTTGACATGTTTGGTCAAATACTTGAACATAATTGTATTTTTGACATATTTGGTCAAATATTTGGGTATATTTGCATATTTGACATGTTTGGTCAAATATCTGAACATATTTACATTATTAACATATTTAGTTAAATATTTGGGTATATTTGCATATTTGACATGTTTGGTCAAATATTTAGGTATATTTGGATTTATTTGCATATTTGATATATTTAGTCAAAGATTTGGGCATATTGACATATTTTAAATATTTCAATTTATTTTATCAAAATATGACAAAATTTGGTTATTTTGAATATTTTGTCTTGTTTTATCAAGACATAATATAATCTGATTATTTTGAATATTTTGATTTATTTTATAACATGATTCAATCATTTTTGAATATTTTGATTTGTTTTATCACAATTTGATTATTTTGCAAATTTTGATTTGTTTTATCAACATGTGACATATTTTAATCATTTTTGAATATTTTGATTTGTTTTATCAAAACATGACATAATTTGATTATTTTTAATGTTTTGATTTGTTTCATCAAAGTTTAACATATTTAATCATTTTTGAATATTTTGATTTGTTTTATCATAATTTGATTATTTTGAATATTTTGATTTGCTTTAACATATTTAATCATTTTTAAATATTTTGATTTGTTTTATCAAAATAATATAATTTGATTATTTCTAATGTTTTGATTTGTTTTATCAAAACATGACATAATTTAATTATTTTTGAATATTTTGATTTGTTTATCAAAATATACATAATTTGATTATTTTGAAAATTGTTGATTTGTTTTATCATAATTTTCACTTATTTTTAAATATCCTATTTGGTATTTTGAATTTATTTTATACATATATCATATATCTTGAATTTTCTTTTATTTATAATGTAAAAAGAAAATAAAATCAAAATTGACATTTTATAGTCTTAAAAATATTCATAAATGAAATCATGATTTTTGG
Source organism: Bolboschoenus planiculmis (assembly GCA_031770325.1). NCBI lineage: Eukaryota > Viridiplantae > Streptophyta > Magnoliopsida > Poales > Cyperaceae > Bolboschoenus > Bolboschoenus planiculmis. The sequence continues at coordinate 2,579,951 of CM062755.1, read as the reverse complement.
TGTATTTTTCATAATTTTTGGGCTTGAGAAATCATTTTTATTTGGTGTTTAAAGTTTATTTTCAAAACAGATTAATATGGGCCCATGCATCAAGATCTGGGCCCATGCATCAAGATCTGAACTTAAGTTCAGTTTTTAAAGCATCTTTTAAACTGGGCCGTTGGATCTCTGGCGCGCATCAAGCCTTCTTTGGGCTGTTTGAATTTCATCAAGATTCGCACTTTGAGATGCATCAATATTCGTGCTTCATCCTCCCCGACACTGATCGAGGCCCTGCCGGCGTCGGATCTCCGATCAGGAGGCATGGCTGGCATCGCCGGAGCGTGGGGAGTCCATCGGTGGTGGTCTCGGCGGCGGCGGCGGCCTGGATCGCCGGAGATGGGGGTAGCCACTTGGTTTCGGTTGGGAAATTGGCTGAGATGAAATTTTGAGGAATTTGAGCTGATTTTTGACAAATTAACTCGATTTCTTTGTCATATGGCATCGCCAGAGCATATTTAATCAGTTTTTGAGATTTAATTTGGGTTTAATCCATCAATTTTGTAATTTTGGCCATTTGGTACCAAACTGGTTTCGGGGCTTTGGTACCAAATGGTATTTCATGGCTTTCCTTTGCAATTTTCTTACAATTAACCTTCCAAACAGTGTCGTTTAACATGTTTGAACATGTTTGGATGATCAATTTCATCAATTTAGATGTGCATTGTCCTTTATGCATATTGGGTCATTTCTGGTTTTATTCTCAATTTGTTTTCTTTTGATTTCTATGCATTCTTCTCAAATTGCATGTTTAAGTATGTTTATTTGGGTCAATTGTATGTTTTGGAAAGGTTTTATACTAGATTTGCATGTGGATTTCATTTGTATGTAAGTTAATTTCATTTTTTTTCTTTTCTGGTATTTATTCCAGAATTAACTCAATTCTGATTTTTACAGATCCAATTTCAGAAATTCATAGAAAATCACAGAAAATGCCAAAAATGGTAAAGTTTGGTGAATGAATGCATTAAGACTTATTTTATATGCCTATGAAATTTCAAGCTAATTGAATAATCAGAAAGCATGTTTTTTGCATTTTTACCAGACTGGACAGAAATGCCCTTTCAGATTTATTAAAAATCAAATTTGGCTTAACCTATGGATTAAAGCCTGGTTTAATTATTCTAAATCCTTTAAAACATCACATGAGGTGTCATAAAGGTGAATTAATCAAGAAATTTTGGATTTTTGAATCAAAAGAAGAATGAACTTCTCAGTTTGACCCAAAGTTGACTTTTTTGGAGTTTTTGACAGATGAGATTGTAAAATTCATAACAATTCACAGAAAATTCCAAAAATTATAAAATTTATATGGTAAGTTGATATAAACCTAATCTACATGACTGTGAAATTTCATAAGAAATTAACAACCAAGCTGAGAGATATGGATTGATCTCTCAGCTGGCCAGAAACTGGAATTCAGTGGACTCAAACCAGTATTGATGTTTATTGCTTTTCCATTGCTCAATTATGAACTTGAGCTATTAAGCACATCAGAGAACATGAAGGAAAGAACTAAAAGGAAAATAAAACCAATTTGCACCAAAATATCATATATTATAACAAATTGAAATACAATACACATATAAAACATGGAATTTTGTTTTTCCATGGAATTTTGACAGCATAACAGCTTGTATAAAGCCATTAATGAGCTTTATATAGCCACTGCACATGTGCACAGGGCTTGAGAGATAAAGGGGATGAACATGTGCCCATCCCCATGAAACCAGATTGGCATGTGCCAATTGGTTGGAGTATACTGTCAAGATCCATGGTGAACTCACCATGTGAGCTCCTGAGACTCAAGCTCAGCCACCAATTGGGCTCTGGAAGGAGGGAGGCACATGTGCACCTCCCCAGCCATGGGGCTAGCCATCTCACCCAGCAAGGTGAGACTGGCTCCTTGAGCTCAATTGGGACTGAGCCAAGCTCAAGGCTTGACTCCTATGTCCCTTACCTAGCTATTCAAGACTTGGTTTCTTCTCAGCTGGCTTTCTTTTTTTGTGGAAATTGGTGGAGTTGAGATTTTGGCAGAGTTTTGGCTATGTTGCTCTCTCCTCCTTTCTTCTTCTTCACTGGGGGTCTATTTATAGCCCAGAGGGCATGGTTTAAGCCTCAGGGCTGAGCTGGCATCATCCCAGCCCTTGGTTTGATCAAATGGCCAGGATTGAGCCAGCCAGGCCTGTGCTGGCCTGAGGCTTGTCCTTTGAAGATTCCTCCAGCTAACTGGCGCTCAGAGCTCTCCATTGAGGTGCCTACACGTGTCCCTGACACAGGCCTGGGGAGAGAGAAGGAGCCGTTGGCTTTGTCTTCTTCCTTGGGTCAGTGTGTCATGCCTTTCGGGTGTGAGCATATCCCGAATATTCCTTGGCCTTGCTGGCGCTTGACATGTCACCAAGGTGTCACTGAGTGTGCCCAACGTGTCAATTTGGCTGCTTGAGCGCTGAGTTGTGCCAATTGACCACCCCCAGATCAGACTTGAGTGCCAAGTGGTGCACCTGTCAATTGAGTGCTTTTCACTCCAAATTGACACTTCAGGCAGCGTCGTGGAAGCATCTCGGAGCTCCCCCAGGTGTTGGCTTGGCCTCTCGAGCTCCCAATTGCCCTGTCACCTTCAAGGTCGAGGTACTTTCTCCTTCGATTTTCTCCTTGTTTACTTTACTATTTTCAATGCTGTTTGTGGCATTGAATTCCCCTTAAGGTGTAGATTAAGTCCCTAAAATGGTTTAAGCCAACTCGCGTTGTACACCTAGACTCCATTTTTGAAGCTCCACTGAGCTCTGGAGCTCGAGGAGGAAGAAAGGAGGGAGAGAGAGAGAAATTCAAAAGGTTTCTCTCGCTTGGGTTGGGTGCACGTGAACCGTGCTTTGGTTTCGGGCTTGTCAGAGGGAGGGAGCGCTTGCACCGCGCTCACCTCTCTTTCCCTTCTTTTCTTTTCGCTGGCCAAGATAACTCTGGGCGCTGGGCCCCCTTGGCAGTGAGACTGAAGGAGGGGGGCCCAGTCGTCAGGTTTAATGAGACACAGCCCCAGCGAAAAACTGAGGGTTGGGCTGTGGGCTGGGTCCTTGTGCACCAAAACGTATTGTCAGTGGTATGGTGCATGTGTACTGGGTCCACGCAAAGCGCCTTTAACACTTTGTGTGTATGACAGGCGGGTCCCAAGGGCAGAAGTCGTGTTTGAGCTCCCCAGATTGCACCCAGAGTGTTGCACATCCCCCAAATTGCACCCAGAACTATCTCCAGTTCTGATTTTTGGTATTTTCTTTATTCTTTTTTCCATTTTATTTTGTTCTTCATGCAAAAATCCATGAAAAATTACTGAAAAATCACAGAAAATATATTCCATGATTCTGTTATTTTGGATAATATTTTTGGTATTTTTGGGTGTGAAATTAGGCATTAATTTCACTTAAATCATTAATTGTATATGATTAGGCATATTAATCTTATACAATTAATATTTTGGCATGATTATCCCAAAGAATCATTTTTAATTCCAAGGGATAATATTTGGGGCATTTTTCATGAATGAAATTCATGATTTTTGGATTTGGCATGTTTAATTATATGAAATTGTTTCTTGATTTCATATAATTAGGGTTTTGTGCATAGATTTTTTTTGCACACATGTGTATATATTTTTTGAAGGGGGTTTGGTATGATTATTTCATGAAATTATTTTTTAATTTCAAGAAATAATTTTGGGATTTAATAAATCATGAGATTGGACATAATTTCATGATTTAATATTTGACATGGCTATTTCATGAAATTGTTTCTTTAATTTCAAGAAATAATTTTATGAAATTGAACATAATTTCATAATTTCAAATCTTTGATATAAAAATCACATGAAATTATATCATTAATTTCATGCAATTTAATTTGTGTATTTTTCCGGCAACTTTTAAACAGCAAACATATATTTCAATAAGAAATGTTCAAAATAGTTTTGGACGCATTTTAATGCAATTTGTGGCGAAGTAGTGGCCATAACTCATTAATTTAGCTCAAAAAATACATATAAACATTAAGGAAACATGTCCAGCAGCATATGTGTGACTTTTGATGATATTTCAATGAAAAATGTGGCAAAATTGATTAAAAACGTGTATAAATAAGTTCAAAAGCTGTTTTGATGCATTTTGTTGTGAAATATATTTTGTTGCAATTTGTTTTGTTGCATTTTGTTCCAATTTGTGGTGAAAATGATGACAATAACTCATTAACTTATCTCTATAAAGGCATATAAATAATAAATAAACATATCTAGCAGCAGATGTGTGATTTTGGATGAAATTTCAATGAAAAATGAGACTAAATTGATTAAAAATGTGTATATATATATGGTGAAAACCGTTTTGGATGCTATTGAGTACAATTTGAGGTGAAATATAGATCATAATTATGAATTTAACTAGAAAAATACACATAAACAATAAATAAATATATCTAACAGCATATTTGTGAATTTTGATGATATTTCAAGAAGTAATGTGGCAAATTGATTAAAAACGTGTATAAACATGTTCAAAACCGTTTTGGATGTATTTTAATGTAATTTTTGGTGAAATAGTGGCCATAACTCGTTAATTTAGATCAAAACATACGTATAAACATTAAACAAACATATCCAGCAGCATATGTGTGATTTTTATGATATTTCCATGAGAAATGTTGCAAAATTAATTAAAAATATTTATAAACATATTCAAAACCGTTTTGGATGCTTTTGAATGTAATTTTAGGTGAAATATAGATCATATAACACATGAACTTTGCTAAAAAGTACACATAAATAATAAATAAGCATATCTAGTAGCATATTTGTGAATTTTGATGTTGTTTCAATGATAAATGTGGCCAAATTGATCAAAAATATATATAAACATGTTCGAAATCTGTTTTGATGCATTTTAATGCAATTTTGTGGTGAAATACACATCATAACTCATTAATATAGTTTAAAAAAATACATACAAAAAATAAATAAATTTATCGAGCAGCATATGTGTGATTTTTGATGATATTTCAATTATAAATATGGCTAAATTGATTTAAACCATGTTTAAACATGTTCAAAACCATTTTGGATGCTTTTGATTGCAAATTTAG